>WNWU01000036.1:9987678-10039229 GCA_012654045.1 Ptyas mucosa
ACTAACACTAACACTAACACTAACACTAACACTAACACTAACACTAAAGGCTAACTTTTAGTTTCCTTATTTTTCTGGGAATACCACAGATCTGATTGGGTGGCTGAGATAAGTCACATTATTTTCAGTCTTGCTCAGTTTTGTCTTCATGCCTTTCCCCACAGCTGAACTGAAGTGCTCTCCATTCTAAACTTGGGAAGAAAAAAAACCACACCCTATACCAGCATAAAAATTGCAGCCCCTCATTTACTCATCCCCTTCCTACCCTATCACTTCCATTTCCAGTCCCTGATTTTGCTCCACGGGAACAGGTGACAAACAGATATTACACATATTGAGGCTGCCTTTAAACGATGTCCAAAGGAGAGGGAAAATCCTGACTGGATTACTGCAATCCACTCTACATGGGGTTGCCCTTAAAAATCATCCATACATTGCAACCATTGCAGAATACAACCACACACACAGAGGTGGGTTCTACTTACCTTTACTACCGGTCCGCATCAGGAGTGCACGTGCTTCTGCACATGCGCAGATCACCTAGGGTGACGTCTGGGTCAGTGGGTGGAGCCTTCCACCGGTTTTACTACCGGTTCTTGCGAACCGGGCCAAACCGAGAGCAACCCACCACTGCACACACATGTTTATATCCGTGACAGTTTATCCAATTTATACTGCTATTGTGTGAGCTACACTGGCTCTCCGTTGTTTCTGGGTACAATTCAAGGTGCTGGTTATCATCTTTAAACTATACACAGCATAGGGATAGATTATTTGTGGAACTGTCTCTCCCCAAGAAATCTGCTTGTCCCACTAGGTCAATTTGTGTGGTGGTACTCCAGATTCCTTCCCTTTAATGTTCTTATCTGATGAGGCCTTAGAACGACTCCATCTCAGCAGCCACCAGAGCTTTTGGAACAGACTCCTACCTGAAGTTCAGGGGATTCCTATCACTTTAGTCTTCTGGAAGGTCATGAAGATCTGGCTGTTTCCTCAAGCATTGAGCTAGGAAGTGGGTTGAATCAGGCACTCAATAGTTTGGTTGGTTTGGTGCTTCGTTCTATTCTATTGTTTTTATTGATTGTTGTGAATGACTTAGGATCACTATGTGAGATAGGCCACCATTTAAGTTATTTAAATAAATAAAATAAAAACATTACTGTGTTTCCTTGAAAATAAGACCCTGTCTTATATTTTTTTAACCCCAAAATATGCGCTTGGTCTTATTTTCAGGGAGGTCTTATTATTTTGGGGCACGTGGAGCAAGATGGGGCTTCTCTTGCCATCTTACCTGATTTCCAGCTCTATGTTTAAATATTTTCTGGGAGGGCTTATTTTCAGGGGGAGGCTTATTTTAGTGCATGCACACAAAAGCCCAATTGGGCTTATTATCAGGGGATGTCTTATTTTCAGGGAAACAGGGTATTTCAACCCTGGTACCCTAGGAATATCTTACAGCTGTCTCACTAAGAAGACAGCCATGAGATAGTCTGAATTGGAAGGATAAATAATCGCAATAGAATAATAAATAAATTCAGAAACACCAAATTTCATCATAGGCCAATTTGGAAATATTTGTTGTACGTTAATCAGGATAAGCTGGAGGATTGTTGCTATTGCTTTTGAAAAGAATAGAACAGAGATATGGGATATTCTGTTTCATATTTGCATAATGGAACATTACTTACCCACGTATATTTCATGTCTGTATTATGCTTTGCATATAAAGTTATTCTCTTGCTTTGCTCATTAACTCCCTTTAGCACATATCTCATTTTTGTGCCTGATGTCACATTAACATCATATTAACAAATTAACAATTAACTACTGCCTTTTAAAAAAAACACGGGTATTTGTGTCTTTTATACTTTACTATTCCAGAAACACACTGATGTGTTTCTTTATGACAATGATTATAAAATTTTATCAGTAGCATTGCACAACTAGAACACTGGATGGTAATCAGAACTTTTAATTTCTCTCTCCTCGTTTCAAGCTCTGGGTAGCCTCAGAATCTGCCCTAAATGTTTGCGGCACTCTGTGGATTAGATTTAAGGTGTCTAAGGAGATGCATTTTGGAAGGGAAATAATAATTTTTGTTGCACTAACTAAAAAATATTTTTGCTCATGCAATTAATAGTCGGGTTGTTTTTCCTGAATTAAAATAGAAGGGAATAAATTTTCAGATGTTGCTGATAAAGATTTACACACCTATATTTCCTCCTTCACGCAAGTGCATGGACTGCCTCACTCATGACATGAAACATAGGATTCTAAACAATATTATTTAAATGAGACACATAATTGTAAGCATTTAAATTTGTACAAATCATTCAGTCATATCTTCAGATTGAATCAGGTGATTGGGAATTGCTTCGAAGAGACCCAAAGGCGATTCAGAGATTTAAGGGACTTTTACGTTTGTTAGTCTTAGAGGATTTCATTCTATATATCAACCAAGTTGGGTGTAGATAAGTGCTGTATGGGGCTCTCTGATATTGGCCAGAATAACCAGACAATGAGTTTTATCTTCACTAATTCTGCCTATCAGATGATCAGGTGCATCAGTTTTCTGCTAGAATTTGTTTAGGCAGATGCACTTGGAAGTTCACCTCCATGTGTGTTTGTGTGTGTGTGTGTGTGTGTGTGTGTGTGTGTGTGTGTGTGAGAGAGAGAGAGAGAGAGAGAGAGAGAGAGAGAGATTGATTCTGTTTCCCTAAATCTACATTCTTTTATCCTTAGATCCCCAGAGAGATCACTGGTAGAAACACAATTCTAATTCTTAGCAAAGCAATTTTTACAGAAGCAGAACAGCAAGTCAAACCAATTCTACTGATTCTACTATTATGTCCCACTAATTCTACCTATTCTATTATTATTATGTCCCTTCATTAGGAGGGTTGGAACCAACTTCATGGGGGGGGGAGCAAGATATTCCAGAGGGCAGGAGCAACAGCAAAGGAGGCCTTACTCCTGGACCCCGCCAGCCAGAATAATCGGACTGACAGAACCCGCTGCATAGCTCCTCTGCTGGCACAAGTGGTATGGCTATCTCATCCCAGTGGGGGGAGATAGTCCCACAAGTAACCTAGACCCATGGCATGAAGGACTTTAAAGGTGATCACCAACACCTTGAATTGCACCCAGAAGCAAACTGCTAACCAGTGCAGCTCACTGTGCTGTCCCGCTCACACATGCACACACACACACGTAACTGTTGTTTAGTGGGCTTATTCCCCCGCAACTCCCTTCACCAAATACCCAGAACTGTCCCAATTAAGTCCAGCCACAAGCAGACCAATGCTAATCCGCAGAGCAATGGCCAATGAGTCCACAAGGCACTTGGAAGTTTCCCAATCAAAATAAACCCAGCAGGCAAAATTAAATCAACAATACAAGAGGGTTCACGAGGCAAGAAAAGTCCAGAGTTCACAAGGCAGGATCCAAGTCAAGGCATGGTGTCAATCTAAAGCAAGGCAAGAATCACAATGATCAGAAAACACACAGCTAGGAAATGAACACGCTGTTCCCAGCATTGCTATATAGCCAGCTTCTGGTGTAGCCCATCAAGAAGGGCGAGGCTTTCTCCTTGCAAGTAATCTGGCTGGCTTTCTCTGCTCCTGCCTTTTCTCTGCCCTGCATGTTTTTGGATCAGGTACAGTTCCTCTTCCTCATCACTGACTGGCTGCAGCTGCATGCTTTCCCCACTTGAAGCCTCAGGACTGTCCTGCTGCAGCTGTGCTCCAGCCAAATCCCTCTCAGACAGCTGTTCTAAGACATTGACCAACTCCCCTCCAGATGTGCTTGGAACTGGTTCATCTTCCTCTGAGCTGACATCTGTAGAGGTATCTGGGGAAGCATCCAAAGGAGTCATCACACTCGCAGAGCAATGGTGTTACAGGGGCTACTCTTCAGTCCCCCAAACTACCCATGCTACTGCACCAGCTGTAGCTTCTGAATGCTCTTCAAGGGTAGCCCCTCATAGAGTGCATTTCAATAGTTCAGTTGTGAGATGACTAGGGACTGAATGACTGAATTCAGGGAATCCTGTCTGCAACTGGCTCACAACATGATGTTGTGCAAAGGCTCTCCTAGCCGTGACTGCCACCTGTTCCTCAAACAGCAGTCACAAGTCCAGGAGAACTCTCAAGTTGTGGAGTGGGTCTTTCTGGGGCAGTGCCACCCCATCCTGAGTCAAAGATGACAAAATCCTGGATCCCGGAGTCTGCCGTAACCAAAGCCATTCAGTCTTACCAGGGTTCAGTCTAAGCCTGTTGTCCCTCCATCCAGAAATAAAGGTGAGTATAACGCAGGGGCAGACAGGTGGGCCCATTTCAAAGAAAGAGAGAACTGGTTCGCTCACAGCTGAAAGTCGGAGCAAACGGTTCTCCTGAACCAGTCTGAACCGGTAGAATCCCACCACTGGTGCAGAAGAATAGTGAGATGAATGCCACTGGGAACCATTGGGTTTGATGGGCACACAGATAACAGTTCACTTACTACCATAATTGAGCCTGGAATTACAGTTGTAAATTGTAATGATTATTGTAATGATTTTACAACCTTGTAAAATCATTGTAATGATTTTACAACCTTTCTTACAGCAGATGTTAACTGTTTTTTAGAAACAAAAGTTTTTTATTTTTTATAATTCAAACAGCCAAACATTGCATAATAAATTGTCATTCATCATTTTATCCCCACCCAAAAAACCCCTCCCCAGTTCCCCCCCCGACTTCCCAGAGCAAAAACAGGATATAACATTTAACCAATATAGACTAAAATATGCTAACTATTACAGAATTCAAAACTCTTTCACACTTGCTAACTCCCCTTTTAAAAATTGTACATCAACCTTCCTTTTATAAATTCTCTTATCACGTTTCAGATTTATAAAAAATTATTTTAAACATTTTAATCCCTTAACAAAACATTTACCAAAATATAAGTTTCAAAGCTTTCAAAAAATTATCCATTAAGCTTTAAATTATCCACCTTTAATACTTTAAACCTATCATAAAATATAAAAGTTATATATATAAAAAATCCCAAAATATGACCAGTCTGTCTTTCCTTCTATATTCTTTGCCTTTAAACTTCTATACCTTAAAACTACCATAAAATTCAAAAGTTATCCAACTTTAATTAAATCTTTTAAAATTATAAGGCAATCCAAAATATGACCAGTCTCTCTTTCTTTCTATATTTTTTCCAGTCCTTCTCCAATAAAATCTCCTTCATCCTTGCTCCTCCTTCAGCTCTTATTTTCGAGAATTTTTTAATTTGAAATTGTAGATAATATGTCTTAGGAATTTGTTCTCTTCTTGGGGTTATTTGCTTTATTTTGAAGCCCCCATTTCGAAGACTCCTGCATTTGTAATCCATCAGTTCATTCCTTATATATAGGTTCTGTCCATGAAGCCAAACCTTGTCAAAATTACCAGACTGCAGTAAGAAGTCCTCTTGCTGTTTTTCAGTTAATTGAATGGAAGCCTCTTCCAAAACCTGTGATTCTGATGTAACAACCTCCATTTTCGCCTCAACAGTATCTCTTTTACCTTCCACAAACACATTATCCTGATTGATCTCTTCTTCTTCTACAGCCAGCAAAGCATCCCCCAATTTAAAATCTTGAATAGCTCTGTTAATTATCTGTCTTATCTCAGCAGTAAAAGCTTTTACGAAATCTTTTAAATCTTTCACAGTCATCGGTTGTAGATTTGCTGACTCCTGTAATCCTTCTTTAAGTTCAGCCATTTTTCAACTGTCCTTTTTATATTTGTATTAATTCCGCTATCAGGTCATTAACTTATTTCCAGACAAATTAAAGATATAAGTCAATTAAAATCAATCCATAGTCTTTTCCATTCCACTTTAAATCTTTTTCTTAAATAGTCTGATAGCTTGTTGTCAATGTTAACAAGGACTTTCACTTTTAGGTTTCAGTTTTCACACCCAGAGGCGCTATCTTTTTCTTTTTTGTTTCTTAAAACGGAGTTAGCATAAAATACCTGCATTTTAGTCTCCTAGGTCAGCTCTGCCAGCATTCAAATTCAAAAATCCAAATTCTTTTTAATCCTTTTTGTTTCTTGCTGGAGTGGACGCAACACTTCTGTCTGCTTTATAGCAGACTCGTCCCGGCTCCAGAGATTTGAAGGGCTTTCAGGGAGCTCTCACCCTGCAAGCCCCAGGCTAAAAAAAAAAAGGCCTGGGGGTCTAGGGGAGCTCTACCCAGACCCTTCTACTCTTCACTCCCCCTTTTCCCTGGGGGAGAGTTTTGAAGCTGCTAGACAGGCGATTTTCGCTGTTCTAGCAGCTAAACGGAGGCACGGGGCTGGAGCTCTTGAAGAGAGCTCCGTTGGCAGTGCGCGGAGCCACCGGAAATCCAAATGCCACTTGTTAAGCAAACATCATGGTCATTATACAAACTTGTTTTCTTGAATAGGTGTTTTGTGGTTTTTTTGTCGGAAACTGGAAGTAAATACCAAACCTGCAAAAAATGGTAAAAATTTCACTCATGTGACCAATGGATGCTGCAAACGGCCGTCAATGCAAGCCAATTGTCAAGCACCCAAAATACCATCATAGGTGTGTGCAGCTTTTGTAATTCCAGAATCAGGACATAAGTAGATCTGGGGAAGTTTGTTGTAACATTGAAAGATCGCTAATTGGTCATTAAGTGAGCTACCTGTATCTTGTTTTGGAGGAACAGGAAACTCAAGAAAGAAGGTAATTTAGCACTATCTATCAAGAATGAACTTATTTGTACATGGGCCCTTGAGGTTTCTTGTAACATCCAGGTCTATGTTGGGAGCATCTCAGGGGTGGGCTCTACTTACCTTTACTACCGGTTCACAACAGGAGCATGCGAATTCCATTCTACATGAAACATGACATGACTGCAGCCTATTATTTTCCTTCTGTCTTCTCTATTAACTCTGCTTCTCAGAATCAAAGTTGCAAAGCAAATTGCAAACATGACTGTGGTAATAAATGCACACTGGTTGCAAAGCACCGAATAGTGATCATGTAACCACAATACGCAGCATCATTTGTGAATGTGTTGAGTGATCATAAAACTATCTACAACATAACACAATGGGGACTACCTATAAATGTTTCTCATGGTATTTGCAGTTTTCTTCTAAATATAGGGAAGTTGAATAAATCAAATTTACTTTGAATTGTGTGCAGCGGTGTTCATCCTCCAGAAGAATGCCTGCAACTGATATTACGGACCAACATCATGATGAAAGCAGCATTATTTCTGCTGTGCTTTATGGAATTAAAAAAGTAATATGGGGAATTAATATTGTATATCGGGCTGTCAAACTTGTGGCCCATGGGCCAGATACGTCACATGCTGACCACCCCCACACCCAGTTTAATGAAGGGGGGAAAAGTTACGATACATCATGCAACGACAATGTGCCACTGCCAGTTTGACACCCCTGATTTATATGGTGATTGTAACAAGATTATAGTATACAAAAACTTGGAAAAGCAATGAAATATCCACAGTGCAAAATTGAACTATAGCAATAGCACTTAGACTTATATACCGCTTCACAGTGCTTTACAGCCCTCTCTAAGTAGTTTACAGAGTCAGCATATTGCCCCCAACAATCTGGGTCCTCATTTTACTGACCTTGGAAGGATGAAAGGCTGAGTCAACCTTGAGCCAGTGAGACTCGAACTGCCAAACTGCTGGCAGCCGGCAGTCAGCAGAAGTAGCCTGCAGTACTGCATTCTAACCGCTGCACCACCACGGCTCTAACTGAAGCTTGGCAAAGCTTCATGGTTCATATGATTCATATGGTTTTTATAATTCATGGTTGACTAAGTCTTTATCATTCTGAGAATCAGTTCTTACAGAATACTTTCTTGGTTTCCATTCCAGCTTGCCAGAAGAAACACCTACCAGGCACCAAGAGAACAATGCCTCTCTTGCTGACAATTATCCTGATTTTACCTTTTTTCTGAATTCACTTATGTTAATGCTGTTCAAGCCTACTCTCTTATGTCGCTGCTTCAGGCCATTTATAGTTGCCAGCCATGTTAAACGCTTCGTGGTCCTCCTCATTCCAGAGCTCTCCCCCTTTCTACAGGAACTGAGGGCTTCTCATGATCTCCTCAGGGATTATGTAGATCATGCCAAGGGCTTTTATTACACTGTGTTGATTGGCAACACCAGAACCAACAGTTTTGAAGAGCATGTCTAACTTTCTACCAGGTATCTTCCCTTTACATCTGTCTAAGAAATCAGACAAGTTTATTAGACCGTTTTTCAGACTTGTAGTGATTAATCTCATCAGCTTTCACTTATAGCTTCCACCTACTCTGAAAATATGTCCTGTTTTCCACCATTCCTTCCTAGTCTTGGAACTGAGTTTTTCCCATTGCACACTCCTGCCCTGCCACACTTACCTCAATGCAGGGGGTGAAGAATTCAAAGAAAAATATATTTAGGGCTCTTGAGACAAAAGGGGAAAGTACAGTGGTGGGATTCTGCCGGTTCTAGGTGGTTCGGCCGAACCATTTGTTAAATTGCTGGCTCGCCCCGCCCCTTGCCCCGCCCCTCCACACCACTGGGCGAGGGGTGGGCGAGCCAGCAATTTAACAAACGGTTCAGTGTTTTTTGGTAATTTTATTGGCCTTGCAGCTGCCGCGGGGCTTCAAAGCACCGCCCTACAGCTGATCAGTGTCAAAAGAAAACAAATGAGTAGACCCAGTGGTAGGATTCTACTTCGGTAGAACCGGTTGTTAAGGAGTTAAATAGTTAAGCCAATGGTTGCCAAAGTAGGCAGTACCGCGGGCCGTGGGATGCCTTAGGGGAGCGGGGCGGCAGGGGGGCGCTAGAGGCAAAAGGGAGCGACAGGGGGGGCTAAGTGGCAAGGAGGGTGGCCCCCACCCTTTGCCCTGTGCCTCGCAGCAGTTACCTCCTTGCAAGCAAACAGCAGGAAAAAACTCCTTTCAGCTTTAGTTTAGGCTTGAATAGATCTGACTCCCGACTCTCCTGACTCTGATTCGCTCTCAGTTGTTTTGTACAGGCTCTTTTGCAAGCTTTTGCTGCAAAGAGTGATTTTTTCCCCTAGCTAAAAGGAAACCGAAAGTAAAGCAGGCTCTGCTGCACGCAGGGAGAGAGATTTCTTTTTCTCTTTGCTCACCGAAAAAGGTAGGTGTAAACAATGGGAAATTTAGTTCAAAAGAGGAGAGTTCAAGATCTTAAAACACAAAAGAAAAAATTTATCTATTTAACTAGGGAATTGTAATAATTGAGATACTATTAATTGTATATTGTATATTGAAAGCAGAAATGGTTAAGTTGTGGTTTGGAGGAATATATGGGGGAAATTATTTGGTTTATTATTATTGGTAAATATAATTAATTGATTCGTAAGAAATTGGATTGCATGGAAATAATTGGAATATTCATGTTCATATTGATTAATATACAAAAAAGATAGTTATATAACTAATTGATTTATATTAAAATGTTGAATTTGTATTAAACAACTGCAATATTACATAATTAACCAATGTGAGGATGGATATAAAAATAGATGACAATGGGAAGGGGTATAATATAGAATAGAAGGGGAAAATTGAATTTGATTAAGATTAGAGATGAGGATGAAGGGTAATATTGGTTTTTTAAAAAAATAGATGAATAAATATGGCAAAAAGGAAATATAGAAATTGTAAATTTAATTGAAATGACTAAACACTGTTTAAATTTGTGAACCAGCCAAATACTCTGTTCAAAGAAAATACATTGTATGTTTGTATGTGTGTTTCTAATTATTGCTATTTATTCATATTTGTTCTCTTTTATTCTTTAAAGTTTAACAATTCATTCTTTATCTTAATATCTTTATATTTGTTTGGGTTTGGCTTTCTTCCCTTTCATTTTTTTTATTGTACAGCAATCTTTCTCCTCCAACCTACCACCTCTCTCTTTTCTTTCCTTCTTACTTTCTCTTTCCCCCCTCTTCTTCTCCTCCCTACTTCCTCTTCCTTTCTTCTTCTCCTCCTCTCTTCCTCCCTCTCTTAACCTCACTCCTACTCCTACTCCTTCATCCCTCTCTTGCTGTATCCTTTTGTGCATATGGACTACTCAGAGGGCTGAAAAAGTAATTTTTGACTGGTCCTCGCACTTGTGACCAGTCCTCGAACTTACGACTGTCCTCATATTTTACGTTTTTGCCCTCTTGTCACCATGGTGAAGAGGAGCAGTTGTGAAATGAGTGACACGGTTGTTAAAAAATCTACAATGGGCATAAATGTGAGGATGGTCATAAGTGCGAGGACCGGTCAGAAATGACTTTTTTCAGCCCTCTGAGTAGTCCCTATGCACATAACCATGCCCACCCGGTCACATGACCAGCTAGCCACGCCCACCCGGTCACATGACCAGCTAGCCACGCCCACCCGGTCACATGACCACCAAGCCACACCCCAACTAAGCCACACCCACAGAACCGGTTGTTAAAAAAATTGAATCCCACCACTGGGAAAGTACATACTCAATGTAATTCATTTGAAAGATTACTCTGATACAGAAAGAAGTTGGGATGCTTCAGGTAGTGCGTGTACTTTCCCCTTTTGTCCCAAGAGTCACGACTTTTGGCAGCTCCGCTTCTTAAAAGTTCAAGCTACTTAATTGGCACATATTCTGGCTCTGGCATCTGATACCGATTCTGATTGGTTTAAGGAGGGAAGGGAAAACATTAGAGTACCTCCTCTGTCCAGAGCAAGATTTGGGGATTCTGGAATAGAGGTTGCATCAGGCAAAAGGGAGAAACTCCAACTGAAGGGGGATTTGGGATTGATAGAGAAGGGTAGATGTTGGCTTCCAGTGGGACTGCGACATCGCCAGACGCTTCTTTTTGAAGCGCCAGCCCAGGGCTCCGTAGAACCGCAAGAACAGCAACTATCGGCTGTCTTGCGGTTTGAAAACTTTCCCCCTGGTATGAGGGGGGAAAGTGAGTAGACGGGTGGGGTAGAGCTCCCTGAAAGTGCCGGATTTCACCCATAATCTGGCGCTTGAAGATGAGAGCTCCCCGCTAAGCCTGTCAGTACTCCGGACCCTGGATGCCTCTGCTTTGCAGAGCTAGATGTCATTACCATCCCAGCACCAACTTTAAACAGATATTCTTTAAATCAAGCTGGCGGAGCACAAGCAGTATGAATCAAACAGCAAGTATTTTTTTTTTCCTTTTAACTCCAAAGATTTACTTTCTTTAAAAGATTCTTCCTAAGCTGAAAGTGAAAGCAAGATGGCGTTTGAGTTTTAACGGGGCGTGAGGAAGTGAAAGCTAAAAGTAATTATTGACAAGCCCCTGTTTGAAACGTAAAACTCCTTTTTGAAAAGTGGATGTAATAAGAAAGGAATAATAATAATTGAAGCAGCAATACAAATTACAAATTGTAAAGGATTCCCTTTTTTTTTCTTCTTGAAACTCTTTTTTTCTTTTCTCTTCCCCTTTTTTTTTCTGTCCTTCTGGAAGGGAAGGAAGAAGGGGGGCAAGATGGCTGGGCTTTTTGAAAGTAAAGGAGGGTTATTTAACCCTCAATGGTCTGAATTTGAGGAAGCTTTGAGTTCAATTACTCTGCTTTATTGAAAAGAATTGATACTATATTTCAAGCTTCTCAAGCTGGAAACAATGAAATACATGGAAATACTGAGTTGCAATCTAGCAGTGGGGGATTGAATGAAGAGTTGGGAGATGCAAAAAAACAACAACAGATTATAGCAGATTTTACTGAGGAGAGAAAGATGAATGTTGTGCAAAATAAGGAGCAAGAAGTGTTGCAAGCTGATGAAATTTTGGTTTCATGAATTTTTTTTTATAAAACTCAATCTGCACTTAAAGAGTTGTTTCCAGAAGAAGCTACATTTCTGCAAAAATTTTATAATATGCAATCCCAAAAACCGCAAAATTTTACTGGAGCTAAAAAAGGCAGAGGGATCAAAGTTAAGAAGAAAGTTCGTAAAAAGGAAAAGAAGAAAGACTGGAGAAATGGAAAATAACCCTGCTTGATGAGATGATGGTCCTTAAAAAGTATTGTTTAACTGTTTAAAGATTTTGAATTTTTTGGAAAAAGAAAAAAAAACAGACAGCAGTTTAATGCCAGTTAACTAAGCGATGAGCGACGATGAGGAGGCAACCTACAGCTGTATTGGAATATTTGAGAAGAATAAACAGATCACAGCAATGCTGGTGTATTGGGTTGTGAAATATGCCCTGACTTGAATGATTTGGATTATTTTATTAAGGACTGCAACAAATTTGGACTTAATTGCAATCGCAGAAGTTCTACTGAATATAGCAAATTGAAGTTTCCTGCTTGATGGTAATGAATACAAGGCAAAAGGACTATGGACCTAGGGCAATTGCAGTTGATCTGGTGGTTTCCCTAATATGTCTGACGAATTTATTAATCTAATTTTTGACTGGATTTGATGGATATCATTTCAAATATAATTACAATTACAAAGTCACTGGGGGGGCTTTTTTTTTATATACAGAAGCAATTTTTACTTAGGGGGTAGACGTAAATGAAGATATCTTATATGCTGTTGGAAGATGTGAAGACAAGAATATTAGCAATTGGTTCAATCTAGTATGAAGAATTTAAAGGATTGATAAAGTTCTTAAATGATGTTCTTAGTTGATCTGTTAATATGTATTGATATAAGAGGTTTGATTATTAATTAAAAAATTATTGTTAATATTATTTCTTATTAAGTGTTTTGATTATAATTGGACCTTGATGGTTTAAAAGTGAAGGACGGAAGAGTTTATATAGTAATTTTTTTTTAAAATCGGAGGTTTTTTTTGAGTGAGGGTTTCCTTTTTTCTTTTCTTTTTGTTGTTGTTGTTGTTGTTGTTTTGTTTTAAATGAAAGAAGTTATAAAATATTTTGTTAAATTGTATAGACCTAATAATTTGTTAAGTAACAATTAGCCAAATTGAGTAATGATAGGTTTGATTAGATAATACTTAATTGTTTTAATGTATGTAAAACTTTTAAAACTTTTTCAATTAAAAAAAAAAGAGAGAGAAGGGTAGATGTTGATGGCAGGCCACAGGGTTTTATTTTACCAGTGTTGTTGAAGTATGTTGGTCAGAGGAAGGTATAGTAGGTCTGTGGATACTGCAGGAATTGTTAACCAATAGGGAAAGAACACCTGGCACTCTCTGAAAGCAATTATATCTGAGTTCCCAAGGTGGCTTGATCAGCAATTTAAGCATACCTACGCTTTGCTTTTTGCATGATGATCAGTATCTCACGTTGGGCCAGCTTCTGGTTTAATCTGTCCTAAATTAGGCCACTTACTGGATTGCATCTCCATGTTCTTTGGATAGCTTTGTTCTTTGTTTGTCTTCTTGCTCAATTTGCTTGTTTTTCTCTTTTCTTCTCTCCCTTCAGGCCTTGTCGAGTTATTGATTGCAGATGGAGTCCATAACACAACATTTTTATGTTGGCCCCCATACACTGCCCCCAGATGTCTTTGAAGCTCCAACCCTCATGGATTTTATAAGATTATTAAACACACTTTTCTTTCACCAGGACTTCAGCCCCAGCTAAATCTTTGTTGGCCCACACCCGAGGAAGATTAATTTATTGCCATTGTTTTTTTTATCATTTTGATTTATTCTACTGTTGCTTATAGAATTTTAACACTTGTACCCACCCAAGAGCATTTTGAACTGCATCGTCTATAAAAACTGTAAATAACTAAATAACTCAGGTCATTCTCATTACGGGATCTGGCTATGTGTCATCTCCATGGAGGCCTTGATATGGCCACACAGCTCTGCCCATTTCACCCTGGATTTTCCAGCATGGCTGATTCACCGCAGCCCTTTGTCCACAGCTGGTCCTCCACCGCTGATATACCGCCACCACAACTACTCCAAAGCTGCCTAATTGTGACCGGTGCACCGCAAGCCAAAACTTCACGGCTAATTCCCCCCTGCAGATGATTAAACACGCCTCTCTGGGGCTTCTAGCTTCTGGTGCATGCCCGATGGGGAGAGACACAGGGGGCAATGGCAGCAGCGGTACTGGAAAGCAGCAGTGGTTAGGGAGGGCTGGGGGAGCTGCGGTGTCATGTTTTCCAGTAGTGTTTGGATGGTGAGGTTGGGGGATGTTGACAGAGAGGCTTTGCCAGCAGCCTTTGGATAGCGCAGGATGGGAGACGAAGAGAGTGGCTGGAATGTACTATTCTTATTACTGGAATCTGTTACCTACTTTTCCAGCAAGAGACATGCACCAATGCGCAAACCCCTTCCGTGGGTTTAAATCAGGAGTGGGTTGCTACCGGGTTGCCCCAGATTGGGCGAACTGGTAGTGGCAGTGCAAGAGGCTCCGCCCACCCACCCGGATGCTTCTGCGCATGCACACAAGCCCACGTGTGCGCCTACGAATGAACTGGTAGTGACGAGTTTTGAAACCAACCCCTAGATTAAATGAAATGTTAATGTTTAATCGCGTTTCATTTGTTGGTTGCCTGGGATGAACTTTGGAGTTGGCCATGGAAGGGTGTGCATGTGTGTGTGTTGGTGCGTGTCTCGGGATGGAAAGATGGGTTTCAGCATGCTGCTGGCTTACTTTAAAATGATTCCCAACTTCCCCACCTCCTTTTTTTTCTTCTTCTTTTCTTTCTGGCTTCCTTTTCATCAAATATAAATCAAAAATAAAGTTCAGCCGCTGTGACAACGTCAATCAATCAGATTTTGGTAGCCAAGCAACTGGGTCATGCAGCCACACACAAACACACACACACCATTTTGGAGCTGTGGCTGCTTTCCTGCCAATCTCCCTCACCCTGCTTTTAATCTACTCTTGATTTAGCACGACAAGGGCGCTCCCCCCTTTTTTTCTCCCCGCCTTTGCCCACTTCTCAAAAGCATTTTTCTTTCCTTCCTTCCTTCCTTTCTTCCTTCCTTCCTTCCTTCCTTCCTTCCTTCCTTCCTTCCTTCCTCACTCACTCCCTTCCCCTTCCCCTTCCCCTTCCCCTTCCCCTTCCCCTTCCCCTTCCCATTCTTATTCTTATTCTTTTTTCTTCTTATTCTCTTCCTCCTCCTTCTGGGACAGTATCAAAGGATCGTGGAAATGCTCACCACAACCTGAGCCTAACACTGAGAAGATCTGAGCCAATATCCGACAGATGCTCTGCATAATCCTCAGAACAGCCTGCACAGCTTCCCATGACGTTTTCTTATTTACAAAGGGTAAATCTCCTGAAATAGGATGGTCAGGCAGTTGTCAGTGAATGCAATACATATGTTTCATCATCTCTCAGGCACAAGAAACCAAGGCCATACCGTAGTTGATGAAATGGACTTTCATATTGCTGCAATGCCTTCTTACAAGAGTCTCACCAGACTGATTTCATTCTCTTAGGAAGTCAGGTAAGACTTCAGGGGGAGTCTTACCCCTACCCTGGGGGAGGTAAGACCTGCGCTCCTTTTGCTGTGCAAGGGTTCTAAACTCATCCGCCTCTTCACACCTCCCCTCACTTCAGCTGGAGATTCTACTATGCCACCCTTATTACCAGCAGGTAGCCCTTAATGAAAGTTCTCCACCTGTGCTTGGTCAGACTCACTCTTTGATTTCCCCCGGTGGTTCTCTAGGTACCTCTTAGGTGACCGTGATGACACAGATAACCCTCCAGGTGGCCTTATGTAAAGGTAAAGGTACCCCTCGCACATATGTGCTAGTCGTTCCTGACTCTAGGGGGCAGTGCTCATCTCTGTTTCAAAGCTGAAGAGCCAGCACTGTCCGAAGACATCTCCGTGGTCATGTGGCCGGCATGACTAAATGCCAAAGATGGTCCCTATTTTTCTACTTGTATTTTTTATGTGCTTTCGAACTACTAGGTTGGCAGAAGCTGGGACAAGTAATGGGAGCTCACCCTGTTACGCAGCACTAGGGATTCAAACCACTGAACTGCCAATCTTTCGATCGACAAACTCAGCGTCTTAGCCACTGAGCCACTGTGTCCCTGGTCTTAATGACCCACTAAAAGAATGCAAATGACCATTTGTCTGCAAGGAGTGTAAATCCTTCCATTCCCCCCCCCCCATCCAGTCAGAGCTGAAGAAGCTTCTTGGATGAGAAGCAAAACGTCTTCAAAGAAAAACCAGAACGTCCAGTTGCCTCTTGAAAAAAGCACCTTTGAGACAACCATGATCTGGATGACTGAGAATCGCCATAGATACCTCTTATGCTACTTCATCTCCTGTAGTCTTTCCGAAAATGAGTGGACCCTCTGGGATCCACATACTTGGGGAGTCCGCATAGGTGTGTCCCAATCCAAGGCTGCTATTTACTCATTCCAAGCAGCAACCAAGGCCTCAGCCAAACTTCTCTTATTCACATGTTACTAATTTAACAACTGCAGTGATTCACTTAACAACTGTGGCAAGAAAGGTTGTAAAATGGGGCAGAATTCGCTTAACGACTGTCTCACTTATCAACAGAAATATTGGGCTCAATTGCAGTCACAAGTGGAGGACTACCTGTATACGACGTATTTAGACTACTGTCACGGGGTTTGCAAAAAGTCTGCCTTTATGTGGTTTGTTCTACTTTCATAATTATAAACAAGCATTTTGAGGCTTTTCAGGGTATTTTTTAATTCTTTTTTTAACAACTCTCTTCTCTTGCGGCCATCCTCATATCAGGCTACCAGAATATAAACATATGCAAATAACACATATAGAAATCCATGGGCAGCATGTGTGTGTAAGGGAAGATGCTAGTAAGTTATTTGCTATTTTTGCGAAGAAAGGATATGCATTAATCCATGGACCATTGGAAGTTCAGAGGCCGGAAATCAGTGACTGAATAGGTTTAAAAGAGAAACATCAAACAAGATTAGCTAGCATTCTCTGTCCTTGGCTAGTTTGGATGAAGAAAGTAAGAACTACAATTGGCTGAATATTTTCTCAGCAAGTTCCAGACCAGACACACACACACAGCTACGGATGCCACTATGCCTAAAGCATTGGAGATCTGCAAATGGTGAACACAAGGAGGCTTGTGAATGATCGGTCAATAGGAAGTCTGCTGATATGACAGGCCTCAGTGTGGCTGGATTGGAAGAGCTAAGTGCCCTTGGTTTTACAGTGGGCAAAGACTGGCACCGGCATACTTTTAACTGCATGGATTGGCCAAAGGTGGCAGTTGGAACTTCTACTCATCAACTTCCTTCCTCCCAACTTTTCCACCCTATTCCTTTTACAGAGCTTGAGCGGGTTTAGGAAAAGATCGAGTCAGCACAAAATCGGTGATGGAAGTGGGCAAGTAAGAGAGAGGAATGAAGATCCACCGAGAATCCCATCCAGCAGAATAGCGTGTATGAGGGTACTTGGATATCAAAGCATGCTCCATACAGTCAGTCACCAGGTAGAGGTCTGTGCAGCAACGAGTTGCAAGATTGTATTTGAACCCCTCGTATACTGTTTTGAGACAGAAAGAGACAGGGAGGGAGGGAGGGAGGGAGGGAGGGTGAGCAGGTGGAAGGGAAAGAAAGGAAGTCAGTATGGAGATATGGGGTCAAAATACCAGAGAGAATATAAATAAATAAAAGAGCCTCCTCATTACTACATGAATATGACAGTGATAGCTTTTTAATTTAAGGACAGCTTTCTCTGACTTCTAAGATGCCAGTCTCTCCCCAGAGTTATTACAAAAACCAAAGCACAGGTAAGCTCTATGAGCTCTGTTATTGCAGCTCAGCATGGAAAAACAGAATTGTGTTTTAGAAGAGGACTTTCAGACCAGGACAAAAGTCAAGCCCATGAATGGTCCAATTGATGCCTTGACATCAAGGGTTAGGACACCAAGAAACTCAAAGTCATTCTTGGCTGACTCTCCCAGGCTGCGTTACTTCCTCATCCAATAACCCAGAAGAATTTTCCTCATCCCATGACTTTGTAAAGCATCTGGAAATTAAGACTGTTTAAAAAATCCCTTCCAGATTTCAACTCGTTCATCCGCTTTGATGGCCACCATGATGTCTGGGGCTTCTGTCCAGATCTGAGTGAACATGGCCCCTGATTGGTGGATTCCCGTGCTTCTTCCCTCACATGCACACCTATATCAAGAACCTAAGTGCCAATTGCATCGGGCAGGACAGTTCTTTTCATAACCGGAGGTAAAAAAAGGACCACCTTAGATTAGAGATGTTAATAACAGCTGAGCACTGACACGCAACCAAGAGGTCCAAAAAATGGACTTCAATGCATGTGACAAAAGGGTGGCCTTCAATCACCCATATGATGGGTGCCAGTGATGCTGAGCAACAGTCCCTCCCAACTTCTGACTCCTGGTAAGGTTCCCCCAGTTAGCCTGCAAACCACGTAAAGACTCACATGTATCGAAGTAAGGCTGGCCATAGCTTTCTTTGATTTCTTCTGGGACTTTCATCCATTGTTGCTCCAGCATCTCAAGATTTCTTTGGATGTCAGTCATGGATGTGCGGAAATAGCCTGGCTCGATTATGGCTACTGTCACCCCAAATGGGTGGATCTCACGCCTAGAAAGAAATTATCGGTTCAGAGTCACTACTGGGAGTGCTGCTTCTTCCTCTAGTAGAGCATGAGACATTTCAAGCAATCTGACCATTTTCAATCTGGTGAGACAATTCTACATCAATCCTGCCATGGAAATGTTCTCTTTGCCATTTAAGCAATTCCCATTTTTTGTTTCACTTGATTATTAATGAATACTAATAAATTATTGCTCTCTGCATTGGATTTCATGGCAGAGATTCATCTATTTTGGCAAGCATGTACTGAACTAAAGTCACCTACTATACCTTTTTCAGCCTTGCCTATGTTACAGAGTTATTATGGCAATGATATCTAGGTACTATGTATATTAATCCAGTTTAAGTTCCTGAAGGAAAGGCACGTTATATATTCAAAAGATGAGGAAATAAATACATTAACTGTATAGCTAAACTTTTCTTTTCAAACCAGGTTGATTTTCAGAAAATAAACTATTTTCCTCAACAATTTAACCAAAAAAAGCTTGGCCCATTTTCCTAGATCAGACCAGATATAATACCTAGCAAATCCCTTGATTGAGTTCCACTTTCCTCATCATCATCTATCTAGGACAGGATCATGGAAACATTTACTCCTTCTCAGACATCTGCTCAAATCTGCTATTTGAAGCGGCATGAGATTACCTGAGACTGTCAGAGAAAGCCTCCACTCCATACTTTGAGAGACAGTAGCCACCTCCCATGGTACTCAGTCGACCCATGATGCTGGACATGTTGACCACTCTTCCCCTGGCCTTCTTCACCAAGGGCAACATATGCAGTGTCACATCAATCATACCAATTAGATTGACGTTCAGCACTTTCATATAATCCTCTTTGGTCAGCCATTCATTGGGGGAGAGAGGGTACACAATTCCGGCATTGTTTACCAAGCCCCAGAGTCCTGCAAAGAAAAGACAGCAAGTATGTAAAAGTTTACACAAGAAAGAGACTGAAATTCTGGCCCAGACTGAGCAGAGTTTGGGGGGGGGGGGGATCAGTCAATATAAAAACAAATTTATTTTTCCTTTTCATGCCAATATCTTTAGTTTAACTGGGAGTCCTCAAAAATCTTCTATGTGTGTTTCTTAGCCTAAGGGGAAATTTCCTTGAATAAAATTAAATTAAGAGCCAAAACACCTTGAAATAATGTTTTAATCAGCACTACATAATCCCGTGATCTAGGATTAAATATCATTAAAATGTATCATAAGGATATCTCCCTAATCATAAGCCTTCTGAGATATTTAATCTCATAAAGAGACTTTCCTAATCAATTTATAATCTGTTTCAGATTATTGAGAATCCTGTTTACTGTACCTTTGTTCCCCACACATTCTTTTACCCATATAGTCGCTGCCTCGATGCTCTCAGTACTGGTGACATCCAGCAGGGTGGTTTTCAAACGATCTGATGTGAGTCTCTCCAGTTGCTGTGCTCCCTTCTGGGTGAGACAAGCAGCCAACACCTGCAGACCCTGGGCGTCCAGTTGCCTGGCCAGCTGGTTTCCAAAACCAGAGTCACAGCCGGTAATGAAGACATATTTCTCTCTCAGGTTGTCTACCTGCTGTCTTTCCCGATAGGACCGTATCACAAAGTACAGCAAAACTGCCAATACCAGGTAGAGCCACATACTTGCTGTGTATTAAAACAAGTCAAAATTTAAAGTCTTTGGGTTTCCTGTTTCGTTTCGTTTTTAAACCAATTTTCCGGGTGTTTTTTCTTCTATCTGTTGTCCTTCTGATGTCAATCGGCAGCAATGTGTTCCCAGGAGAACTGATATGGAACATCCAATTCACAGATTAATGTTTAATGAAATGATGTTTGGTATAGCTGCTCTTTAGTTCATTGCACCTTCCCTTTAGCAAGCAATCTCCTCAGCAGTGCGGCCAATTCTGTCTATGCAACTTTACCTGGAATAAATCAGCACAGCTGAAATGTTACTAGAGGTGAAAGGTGCTTTTGAGATAACTATGACTTTGATGACTGAGAATTTCCACAGACACACTAGAGGTGGATTTTCACTGCTCTCCTGCTACAAATGAACTGCCGTTCCATGTCAAGAAATTTGGTATTTTTGTACAAGTAGTCCTCAATTTACAATTGGTTATCTAGCAACTGTTTGAAGTCAGGGTTGAAATGCTCCCGGTTTGGGCCGGATTGCTTAATCCGGTAGCGATGGAGGCGGGTGGTTCGGAGAACCAGTAGCAAAAATTCCTGCCCCCCCCCCATGCCCAGCTGAGCTGCGCAATCATCAGAGGCTTTTTTAAAAAAAATTTTAAAAGCATTTTTTCTACAACCTCTTTGGCAAAAAAAATGCTTTTAAAAGTAGAAAAAAAGCCTCTGACAATTGCATGGCATAGCTGAGATCGTCAGAGGCTTTTAAAAGCATTTTTTCTACAACCTCTTCGGCCTCTTCGGAGCTGGGATCATCAGAGCATTTTAAAAGAAAAAAAGCCTCTGCCGATCAGGCAACTCAGCTGGGATCATCAGAGCCTTTTAAAAGCATTTTTTAACAACCTCTTCGCCGAAGAGATTGTAGAAAAAATGGTTTTAAAAGTAAAAAAAAAAAGTTGGCCATGCCCACCCAGTCACATTACCATCACCACCACCAAGCCACGCCCATAGAACCGGTAGTAACAAATTTTAGATTTCACCACTGGTTTGAAGTTGTGAAGGACCTCCCTGGGATTAGTTCCGTTTCAGTTTTAAAGTTCCAACAGCTGCCCCCCTCATGGACACATGACCACGTCAGGCACTCGTCCTCTCGTCCACATTTACAACCATTTTACAACCACAGTCATACGACTGTGTTTTATGCTATTTTTACCAAAAAACAGCGTTTACTTCTGGTTTTTGGTAAAACCGGCCCTTAGCAAACAATTGGTCCACTTGGGGATTGCCACGGTGGCTTAATGACTACCGCCAAAAAAAAGGTCATAAAATTGGATCAGTCAGTCACATCACATGGGTGACCCACTTTACAACTATCACAACCTATGTCTGCACTGGGCGGGCTCCATTACGGTTGTAAGTCAGGCTGAACTTTAGACGTGTAGATCTCACTATTATCCATCTGCATAATGTACAGGTCACAGCTAAATTGAAATGCGCCACCATGTGCACCGCACAGGGTTATTCTTGAAATGAGTCTAGAGGTTGCCGTTGATGTAAAATGAAGCTTTCAGGTTTCTAAGCACTGAAAGCGTGAGATGTCTGACATGAACGCTCTGCACTGGTTGCCAGTTGCTTACTGGGCACAATTAAACGTGTTGTATTCAGTTTTAAAGCTTTAAATGGTTTGGGGTCTGACTACTTTAAGGGCTGGCTGTCCTGATATCAAACCTGGCTGTTTAGCTCAGCAGAAACAGGCCTCTGCACTGTCAGAGGCTTGCCACTCTGGCATGTGGGAAAGAGTTTCTCTGAAGTTGTTCCCAAGCCATGGAATGTCTTTCCTCAAGAAGTGTTTGGCCAGCATTTTCTCAAAAATTAGGAGTGCAGTAAATAGGCATGCCTGTCACTAGACTTTTCACCATTAAATGAGTTCATTATTTGTTTTATTGATATATTTAATCTATCTTTTCAACTTTTTCTATTGGGTTGTATTGAAAACATTTTTGGGGAATGAGTGCTTGCAGAGCAGAAAGTGACAATTTACAGTTTGGAATTTGTACCCTTAGCAAAGATACACAAGCCGCCCTTTTTATAATTAGCTTGTACTCGATCGTTAAAAAGGTGCACATACTGGTTATTAAGCAGTTAAGCTTACTTAAGTACATCAATAGTCAATTTCACAATTCATTCTTTCCAGTTTCATAATCCCATATATCGTTTCAAGGTGGATAGAAATTTGCCAATTTGGTTTTCCCTGAGGCTTCCTTGTAGCTCTGAAACTCCAGTTTTGGCAGAAAGCCTCGAACAATCTTTCGCCAGACTTCGAACCTTTCCTAATTGCCAAGTTATCCTTGAGCTGGCAAAACAACACAACTGCATAAGATTTGCTGATCCCATTGCTGATTCCTATCCTGCTTTTGGCTGAAGTCACAGCAGTCTCTCCACTTCTCTCCAAGGCAATAGGGGGCAACGCTCAGCAAATGTTACACACCTTGAAGCTTCATTTCGATGGTGTTAGACTAGAAGAGAAAATATTACCTTAAGAGGTGCCTGGCATTCAATTGTCATCGTCGACATTTATTTTGGTCCTTGACCAACACAATCTACATTCAATGCTAAAATTAAAATCATCCCAATGTCATGGTAGTCTACTCTACATATTGTAAAAATAGCTAACATTTTTTAAAGTCGATTTTTATTGCAGGTTTTTTTGTACGAAGTAAAAACAATACAGATTTTTTAAAAAGAAAGTAAAGAAAAAGTGATTAATAGAAAAGAATGAAAAAAGACATGAAAGGAGCGGCTTCCAATCTTCTTTACAGCAGTTATATTTCATTCTCTAAGGTTAAATCATGATTCCCTTCTTTCCATAGTCTACCTTTCTAATCATCAGACCCATAAATTACAAGCTCACTTTTTCTGTTTTCAGCAAAAAGTCCATAAAGTGGACTTTAGTCATTAACTAAATTTTCCCTAAATCACACAAATCAATTTTACCCTCTCTACAAATTATGTCATCTTCACCAACTATTCCTCCAGTGTGAGTATTTCAGAGTCTTCCCATCTTTGTGCATGTTTGCCATTTTGCTAGTCTGCAGTTTGGCATAGTGGTTAAGGCACCAGACTAGAAAGCTGAAGACCATGAGTTCTAGTCCCACCTTAGCTGCAAAAGCCAGCTAGGTGACTTTGGACCGATTACCTTCTCTCAGTCCAACTGAGAGGTTATTATCATGGGGAAAAAGAGGAGGAGGAAGCTGTGTTGGCACCAGAATGAATGAATAAATGAATGAAATAGTCTCGATGCAGTTACCATGTACAAAAATAATTGTCCTTAAGTCAAAATATTCAGGTATATATGACTTCAGCCTGCATCACTCATGGGGCTGGGAATGAAATTAAAACCATGTCATGGGGACAAAGCAGACAAAAAAGCTGTTATCAGAGCATCTTTGTGCTGAGATTAGGTGAAAATGCCACAGGATACAGCAAAAAATCCTTTTTAAAAATTCCTGTGATTTTTCTCTATATTAGAATAGCTTAATGCAGTGGTGGGATTCTGCCAGTTCTAGGCGGTTCGGCCGAACCGTTTGTTAAATTGCTGGCTGGCCCCGCCCCTTGCCCCGCCCCTCCGCACCACTGGGCGAGGGGTGGGCGAGCCAGCAATTTAACAAACGGTTCAGTGTTTTTTTATAATTTTATTGGCCTCGCAGCTGCTGCGCAGTTTCAAAGGGCTGCCCTACTGAAGCCCAGCTGATCAGTGTTAAAAGAAAACAAATGAGTAGACCGATGCCTGCAAAAATAAATGGGGAGACTCAGTGGTGGGATTCTAGTTCGGTAGAACAGTTGTTAAGTAGTTAAATAGTTACACCAGTGGTTGCCAAAGTGGGCGGTACTGCCCCCTTGGGTGCGGTGGGATGCCTTAGGGTGGCGGTAAGAGGCAAGGGGGGTGGCAGGGGAGCGCTAGAGGCAAAAGGGGGTGATGGGGGGGCTAAGTGGCAAGGAGGGTGGCCCCCACCCTTTGGCCTGTGCCTCGCAGCACTTACCTCCTTGCAAGCAAACAGCAAGAAAAAACAGCCCCTTTCAGCTTCTGCATAGGTTAATTAGCACAAGTTGATTAGATCAGCCTCCCGACTCTCAGCTGATTTGCTCTCAGCTGTTTTGTGCAGGCTCTTTTGCAAGCTCTTGTTTTGCAAGCTCTTTGCTTGCTGCAAAGAGTAGTGGAGCAGATTTTTTTTTCCCTAGCTAAAACGAAACTGAAAGTAAAGCAGGCTCTGCTGCAACATGACAAAATGAGGCAGGGAGAGAGATTTCTTTTTCTTTTTGCTCACCAAAAAAGGTAAGTGCAAACATTGGAAATTTAGGGCAAAAGAGGAGAGTTCAAGATTTTAAAACACAAAAGAAAAAAAGCTCTATTTAAGTATGGAATTGTAATAATTGAGATACTATTAATTGTATATTGTGTTGAAAGCAGAAATGGTTAAGTTGTGGGTTGAAGGAATATATGGGGGAAATTATTTGGTTTATTATTATTGGTAAATATAATTACCGGTAATTGATTTATAAGAAATTGGATTGCATGGAAATAATTGGAATATTCATGTTCATATTGATTAATATACAAAAATATAGTTATATAACTAATTGATTTATATTAAAATGTTGAATTTGTATTAAACAATTGCAATATTACATAATTAACCAATGTGAGGATGGATATAAAAATAGATGACAATGCGAAGGGGTATAATATAGAATAGAAGGGAAAAATTGAATTTGATTAAGATTAGAGATGAGGATGAAGGGTAATATTGGTTTTTTAAAAAAATAGATGAATAAATATGGCAAAAAGGAAATATAAAAATTGTAAATTTAATTAAAATGACTAAACACTGTTTAAATTTGTGAACCGGCCAAATACTCTGTTCAAAGAAAATACATTGTATGTTTGTATGTGTGTTTCTAATTATTACTATTTATTCATATTTGTTCTCTTTTATTCTTTAAAGTTTAACAATTCATTCTTTATCTTAATATCTTTATATTTGTTTGGGTTTGGCTTTCTTCCCTTTCATCATTTTTATTGTACAGCAATCTTTCTCCTCCAACCTACCACCTCTCTTTTCTTTCTTACTTACTTTCTCTTCCCTCCCTTCTTCTCCTCCCTACTTCCTCTTCCTTTCTCCTCCTCCTCCTCTCTTCCTCCCTCTCTTACCCTCACTCCTACTCTAATTTCCCTTCCCTTCCTTCATCCCTCTCTATTGCTGTATCCTTTTATGCATATGGACTACTCCGAGGGCTGAAAAAGTTATTTTTGACTGGTCCTCGCACTGTTGACCAGTCCTCGAACTTACGACTGTCCTCACATTTTACGTTTTTGCCCTATCTTGTTACCATGGTGAAGAGATTTAGTTGTGAAACAAGTGACACGGTTGTTAAGAATGCTACAATGAGCATAAATGATGACCAGTCAGAAGTGCGAAGACCGGTCAAAAGTGTGAGGACCAGTCAGAAATGACTTTTTTCAGCCCTCTGAGTAGTCCCTATGCACATAGTCACGCCCACCCGGTCACATGACCAGCTAGCCATACCCACCCGGTCACATGACCAGCTAGCCACGCCCACCCAGCCGCACGACCAGCTAGCCACACCCCCAACTAAGCCACGCCCACAGAACCGGTTGTTAAAAAAATTGAATCCCACCACTGGCTTAATGGATGCTCTTCCCACCAGCAAAAATCCAACTATCACCAGACTTTAATAAGTGCTGTCATCTTAAATTTGCTAAGATTGAGAAACAGGGGTCTGAAGGACACAGCAAAATTACGCTTCCATTGCAAAGGCTCCTTCACAGAGGGAAAGAAAGTTGAGCTGTGCTGCGCAGTGTTCTTCCTTCTGGTTACATGTTTTTTTAAATCCTCAAATAATCAATCCACTAGTGCAGTGTTTCTCAACCTTGGAAGCTTGAAGATGGGTGGACTTCAACTCCCAGAATCCCCCAGCCAGCGCTGCTGGCTGGGAGATTCTGGGAGTTGAAGTCCACCCATCTTCAAGCTTCCAAGGTTGAGAAACACTGCACTAGTCCTATGTATTCCCTGAGTATTCACTGAAGTAGAAAGTCGGAATGTAAATGAATAGACAAACTCTCAGGCAAAACCCACACTTCACGATGGGAGGAAACCACTGGAGGTCGACAGAGGCCACTTTAGAACCAGCAAGCTCCTTCTGTCCGACTTTTTTTTTTCCCCTCTGGAACTACAATTCCCAGAAGCACCAAGACGTCCCCGTCAGACAAGGCGGTCCGCTGTTCGGATTGGCTCTAAAGAGGCAAGGGGGTGGTGCCTAACTTTTCCCGCGCTCTCCTGTTTTGCCGCGATCATGGCAAGCTTCGATCCCAGCTCGTTGCCTGACTTGCTGCGCCTTTATTACCGCCGCCTGTTCCCCTTCGGCCTTTACGGCCGGTGGCTCCGCTACGGCGATGGTGAGGAAGGGGCGAGACGTTTCGGGACCCCGGTGGGAGGCGCGGGGGAAAGTCCGCAGGAAACTGCTCAATCTGTTTGAAACATGCGTGACTCCGAGCATGTACAAAATTCGGCAGCTGAACACTGCACTCCTGTAAAATCGGAAGGGGTTGAGCTTTAAGTGGGTTAAGGGAGGTCAGCGCGCGTTTTGTGGGGTTTTAAGGTAAGGATAGGGACATGGGCATTGATATAATAATATTAATATAATGATTAAAAGCAGGCTAGTGGGTCTCTGAATGAGGACGTTTTGCAACAAGTGCTGAACAGATTTCAGTAACTGTAACAGAGTTGGAAGGGACCTTGAAGGTCATCTAGTCCAACCCCCTGCTCACGCAGGAGACCTGTACTAGGGATTCGAACCTCCGAACTGTTGATCAGGCTAGGTGACTATACACTGTTCTTTACACTGTGTTCTTTACACTCTGTCTAACTCTGTGGATGTGTTCACTGATGCAAGATGTGTTGATGGCTATTTTCCAAACCACTTAAATTGACTCATAAAGCCAGGAACAACAAAGCAAATGTATTTATTTATGTATTTATTTATTGGTTCGATTTATATGCCGCCCTTCTCTGGAGACTCAGGGCGGTTTACAACGCGTTAAGCAATAGCCTTCATACTTTTGTATATACCTGCTTAGTAGGGCTTTTGCCCTCCCACCCAAGCGGTGTTCTTTTTTATACAAAGTCAGCTTATTGCCCCCACAATCCGGGTCCTCATTTGGAGGCGCTGTATCTTTTTGAGTGCCAGGTACATTACACAACAGGTAGAAAGGGACCTCATTAGAACTGGATTTTAGAGACGGTATTTAAGAAAAAAACATTGTAGAATATATGCTACAAAAGAATCAAATGTGGGAGGAAGCAATGGTGGTTAGCAGCTGTAAAGCATTTTACAAAGATTTTGGTAATTATTATTTTTTTTAATTTGATTTATATGCCGCCCTTCTCTGGAGACTCAGGGCGGCTTACAATGCGTTAAGCAATAGCCTTCATACTTTTTGTATATATTCATACAAAGTCAGCTTATTGCCCCCACAATCTGGGTCCTCATTTTACCTACCTTAGAAAGGATGGAAGCCTGAGTCAACCTTGAGCCTGGTGAGATTTGCAGTAATTGCAGGCAGCTGATGTTAATAACAGTGCTTTAGTCTGCTGCGCCACCAGGGCTCTTTGGTAATTTTGAAAAGTTATAAAGTTTGTTTGGGAGCAACTCTGAAAGAGGAACCCAAACAATCTGGTCTCTCAGCTTACTGCAAGTAATAGGTTTGATCAATTGTCCTCTGCACCTCTTCCAGTTTGCATTATTTATCATTACCCACCAGGATATAGAGAATGGAAGTATACAGAGACTATTAGCAAAATGGGGGCTTGGTCTGAACAATAAAAAAGCATGAGACATAAACTTAGCTGCTTGACTTTAGTATAAGCCAGATTCTGTTTTTATAGCCTACAGGTGTATCAATAACATGTTCTAGAATTCCCATAGAGTCTGTTTCCTGACTTGGCCTATATCAAAGGACTGACCTGGGATAATATAGTAGTAGCCAAAATTGTGGAAACCTTTTGGGAAAAGTGTATTTTCTGAAACTAGCTAATAACACTACTTTTTTTTTTGGAGTAGTACCATAAAATTATATATCAATGGAAAGATAATTTAATCAAGAATGTAATGCAATAACTTTTATGAAGGATTTGCTATTAGAATAGCAGTTACAGTATAAAGAAGAAAAGTGAAACATGTAGAAAAAACGAGATATACAAAAATCACATCAATTAATACTTAGTTAGGTAACCTTTAGCATGAATTACGGCCTTACAACGTCTTCCCATGGAGTGAACCAAGTCTTCTAGTTCTGCAGCTGTTATAATGTAATACCAAGATTGAATGATTGCGTCTATTAACTGGGTTTTATTGGTGGGTCACTTCTGACTAACAAGTTTCTTTAGTCGTCTCCATAGATTTTCAGTTGGGTTAAGGTCTGGGTTATTCCCAGGCCATTCCAGCAGTGGAATATGATCGTCTTGAAACTCCAAAAAAAAAAGTGGTGTTATTAGCCATCAAACCTCAAAAATATACTTTTCCCAAAAGGTTTCCACAATTTTGGCCACTACTGTAAATAAGTAGCATTTTTCAGAGCTTTCCATTTGCATCATATGCATTGCTTATATACTTGAAACGACCCTCTAAGGAAAGTTTGATGTAGAGAATCTAATACTTAGTGACTGACCATCTCATGGATTTGTGGAAGAATTGAGATGTGAGGAAATTACTCTTATGTTCTGCCATGAAACCAAAATGGGATTGTGTGTTTTCCTTTTGTAGTGTCAAAGAACTATTTTCAGCGACGGGAGTTCTCATTCACACTCCGTGATGATATCTACGTGCGGTATCAGTCTTTCAACACCCCACAGGAATTGGAAAAAGAAATCCAAAAATCATGTCCATATAAAATTGACATTGGAGCCGTGTATTCACACAAGGTATGGAATGGAATATTCTGATATGAAGCAGTCTTCCTCAGCTGGTGCCTACAAAATCTATTCAAATTACAGCCCCCAAAGTGCCTAGAGCCGTGATGGCGAACCTATGGCACGGGTGCCACAGGTGGCACGCGGAGCCATATCTGTCAGCATGCCAGTGTTGCCCTAGCTAAGCTGCAGTGCACATGTGCGCACTGGCCAGCTGTTTTTCAGGCCTTCCGGGCCCAGCAGAGGGGCTTCTAGAGAGCCTCCAGGGGTGTGTGGAAGGCCATTTTCACCCTCCCCAGGGTCAAGAAAGCCTCTGGAGCCTGGGGAGGATGAAAAACAGGCCTACCAGGCCCACCAGTAACCTTTTTGCCGTCGCGTGCCAAAAGTGGAGGGAGTGGGGGGGGGGCGGGACACGAGGGCATTGAATTATGGGTGTGGGCACACGCACGTGTGAAACCCCCCCCCCACGCTCCCCACGCTTTTGGCACGCGATGGCAAAAAGGTTAGCCATCACTGGCCTAGAGCATCCCAGCATACCTGGAAGATAACATTTAAGGAAGGCCACTATTGCGCAATATGATTATTGATGGCTTGTAAAGAAGATTTAATTCAGAATTGGAAGGGATCTTGGAGGTCTTCTAGTCCAACCCCCTGCTTAAGCAGGAGACCCTGTACCATTCCAGACAAACGGCTGGCCAATCTCTTCTTAAAACCAGTAAGGGAGCACCCACAACTTCTGGAGGCAAGCTGTTTCGCTAATTAATTGTTATCACTGTCAGAAAATTTCTCCTTAGTTCTAGATTGGATTTTTCCTTGAAAAGCTTCCATCTGTTACTTCTTGTCCTACTCTCAGGTGCTTTGGAAAAAGGTTGACCCTCTTTTCTCAACAGACGAATAGAAACATACTTTGTTCATCCCTCAGATAATATCAGTATAGTTTTGAAACTACTATGCATTGTATATAATCACAGATAAGATGATAATTTTAGATGCCAAAATACACTCCAAAAATTGGGTTTGGCTTACCTGCAGATCAGGGGTGAAATCCAGCAGGTTCTGACAGGTTCTGGAGAACTGGTAGCGGAAATTTTGAGTAATTCAGAGAACCGGCAAATTCCATCTCTGGCTGGCCCCAGAATGGGGTGGGAATGGAGATTTTGCAGTATCCTTCCCCTGCCACACCCACAGAATCGGTAGTAAAAAAAAAATTAGATTTCACCACTACTGCAGATGGTCTTATCCATGAATATATACAATAGGTTTTTCCCTCAGCTTTTTTAAAAAATACCCATATATTCCATATACTTCCAGATAAGCCTATCTTTGGATAAGCAGACCCTCAAATGTTGAATAAAAGTACGATGTAAAATGTGCTGTCCCTACATAAACATATTACAAGTATATACAGTGTTTGTCAGATTTCTATGTTATATTCATATATCATGTTAAAAATAGGTGTAGGAATGCTGCTTTGACCATTTCTGCTTTTTTTTCTGTTCTACTCTTTTACTTCTTAAGCTTTATTTTAAGATTTGGATGGCTCAAGTACAAATCAGAAAATCAAAAAATATAATTAGTTCTTCACATTAAGCCACAGTTGTAATTGTTAGCCAGCAATAAACTTCCCTAAAATAAGCCATCCAGGAAGCCCATGTGAATATAATGCTTAACCAAGATAAACTACAGAATTAACTTTACAGTTCTTGTCTTTTACTTATATATTGTATATTTATTTTGTATATTGTGTGGGTGAGAAGGAGGGCTCTGAAGATATCCTGGACATAAACTGTTTTAATTCCTCCCCTTGGGGTGGCACTACAGGGCATTGCATGCCAAATCAACTAGACTGGGTGTCAGCAACCCGCGGCTTCGGAGCCCTTTTTGGGCCCTCTGCTGCGGCTCCCTGTACCATCACTGGCTGGCTCCGCCCCTCACTCTCCCCTCCCAGTCACTCCTTGCCTGGCCTTGAAAATCCGAGAGATAGAGAGCGGGGAGAGGGAGAGAGACATAGATACAGAGAGAGAGTGGGGAGAGATAGGAGGAGGGGGGGTGAGAGATACAGAGGGAAGGGGAGAGAGGGGGAGATGGAGGGGGAGAGAGATAGAGGGAGATGGGAGAGAGGGAGGGAGAAAGAGAGAAAAGGGTTTTGTGGTTCCCGGTGTTTTTTAACAACTGGTTCTCTGCCCTAATGACCAGCTGGGTAGGCATGGCTAGGGGGGGTCATGTGACTGGGTAGGTGTGAGTGATGTGGAGTTGACCACGCCCAACCAGGTTTTGTGGCTCCAGGTGTTTTGTGTTTGTTTTTGTTTTTTTTCTGTGGGAAACGGGTCCAAATGGCTCTTTGAGTGTTTAAGGTTGCAGACCCCTGAACTAGACACAGGGAGAGTTTTTGTCTTCACACCATCAATCTGCTGAACACCAAATTCTTACAGTGCTGTCCAGTGTCTATGTATACTTACCCATGTAGTATGGCTGTAGTATTATCACTTATTCTTGTTATCGTATTTACTCCACCCACCCTTATTGGTGTGATTGCTTTGCATGTACACTTGAGAGCTTCTGCATTGGAGACAAATTCCTTGTGTGTCTAATCACACTTGGCCAAGTAAAGTATCCTATTTTCTTTGTTGATGTTATTAATTTGTCAAACCTATGGGGATTAACAGATGAAAGCTGTCCTGATATGCTACCTGAACATCCATGCATTTACTATTCACAAATATACAGTACAGGTAGTCCTCGACTTACAACAGTTCATTTAGTGACCATTTAAATTTACCGTATATACTCGAATATAAGCCGAGTTTTTCAGCCCGTTTTTCAGGCTGAAAAACGCCCCCTCGGCTTATATTCGGGTCACGAAAAAAATGACCTTTTTCCCTGCAACTGGCTCCCAAGGCTTGCTAGGGGCATGAGGGGGGTGCCTAGCAAGACTCTCTGCAGCCCCCTGGAAGCAAAAACGGGCTGGGGGGGGGGGGCTTAAAGGGAGAAAGAAACAAAGAAATCCTCACCGTTTAGGGAGATCCCATGTGCACTGACCTTGAGTTGAGAGCTGATTGTAATTGGCTGCTAGCTAGCCTTGTAATTGGCTGCTAGCTAGTGGGTTCTCCCAGCTTGGCTGTCTCAGGAATTCTGGGAGTTGAAGTCCACAGGTTGTAAAAGGGCCACATTTGCCCAGCCCTGGTATCTCTTAACAGAGGCTTCAACTTGCCTGAAATTAGATCAAGCCAGTGACTGGGTGGGCGTGGCTAGCTGGTCATGTGATATATGTGTATAGGGACTACTCAGAGGGCTGAAAAAAATCATTTCTGACAGGTCCTCACACTTATGACCATCCTCACATTTATGCCCGTGCAGCATTCTTAAAACCATGTCACTCATTTCACAACTGCTTCTCTTCACCATGGTGACAAGATAGGGCAAAAACGAGGGATCATTTCCGGTTCTGGATGGCAGCAGACGCTGCCTGGGTAAGTTCTTGCCCCAGCGTCTGAATCCCCCTGCCTGGTGGCCCCTCGGGGCCGGGTGCCCTGGTTTTGGGGTATCCGCCGTTAAGGGCGGCTCGCCAGGGGTCCCCTGCCTCAATTCCAGGGGCTGGGCGGCCAATGCTGGCGCGCCCGAGGCTCCGGCGAGTGTGGGTGGCACGCAGCGGCCATTCCCAAGGCCGTTCCGTGACTATGTGCCTGTAGGACCCAGTGTATATCGAAATTAAGGCAGCAGGTAAAGAGGCGATCGGAAGAGGAAGGGATGCAGGCCGGAGAATAAGTAGAAAAGGAGAGACCTTGATTGGTGAAGCGACGAGGCGTCCTCCAACTGAGAGGGGGGGGCCAAGTTTCCCCCCCCCCCTTGTAGCTGGGAAGGGCGCCGTGGCTGATAAGAAAGAGGAGGAAAAAACAAGGAGACCTCTTACCTCGCTGATTTTTTGTGGAGAATGATGGAGGTGGAATTCGGGAAGGGAGGCTGGAGGCCCCCCCCCCTTTGTTGGAAAGTCATGGCCGGGGCCTGATTTCCTGCTTCTTTGTACACGATTGATGACATCACCCACCTCTGGTTTCCTGTTTGACCTACTCTACAAACTGGACTCGTTGCTCCTGTGAGCGCCCTCTGGTGGATCGGGAGGAAACAGTGCTGATTTTTAAGAGACTTCTCCTTTCTGGATGCTTGTGCCTACCTGAGGACCTCTCATTCTTTATTATTGCAAGATGGCTAAAGGACAAAGACCAGCTGCAGGTGACATGGAAAAAATTTTGGAGAAATTGGCAAAGTTGGACGAGAAGCTTCTCAAACTTGACAAACTTGATGACCTGCAAAAAGGGCAATTGGAAATAAAATCTGAAATTGTAGTTATGAAAAAAGATTTAATTGCTGTTCAACAGGTGGCAGAGGAGAATAAGAAAAAGGTGGGAGGTTTGGAGGGGGAAGTGCGGGCAATCCAGAAGAGGGAAGAAATGAGAGGAAATGTAATTTTAACTTCGCAGCTGGATAGAATGTCTTATTTTCTCAGGTTTCAAAATGTGGAAGAGGTGGACCAGGAAGATCTGCAAGAAGTGATGGTTAAATTGTTGGGCGAATTTACTGAAAGAGATTTGGACTTTATGAGATGGGATATGGATCTAGTTTATAGAGTAAACTCACAATATGCAATTTTACATAGTGTCCCAAGAGAGGTCCACATTAAATTTGTGAGAAGGGAAACGAGAGATGAAATACTGAGAATTCAAAGATCGGGGACGCTGATACACAGGGGCAAGGAGGTCACCATTCTGAAGCAGATCCCTAGACAGGTACAAGAATTAAGAAGAAATTATTATTTTTTATCAAATAAATTGTACCTTAAGGGAATTGCCTTCAGGTGGTTGATGCCGGAAGGTTTGATGATATTCTGGGAGGGCAGTAGGAAGAAAATTAATAGTGTGGCGGAGGCTCAGGCCTATCTGGAGCAACATAAGACCCTCCTAGAGGGTGAAGATACAGGAACCGAGGAAGGGGAGGTACCAGATGATCAAGGAACGGGGGCGGGCGAGGCCGTGGCGGTCCGGGAGGAGGGGGGTGCTAAGGCCAGAACCTTGAGATCTAGAACCAAGAAATGACGAAGTGGGAGGAATCTATTACTTTGTGCCTTTTATGATATCTCTTATTTTTGTAAACTTTAATATTACTCTGGATACTGAACTGATATTTTTGTATAAATCCGGTTGTTAAATTTGAAATTTTTAATAAGGGAAGATCTGCTGTATATGGAAAAAAGAAAATATATATTATCTTTGTAAAAGGATAATGAAAATTCCACATATTGTAAGCCATAATAATTGTTTATTTTTAACCAATAAAAACTTTTATAATAATAAAAATAAAGATAGGGCAAAAACGTAAAATGTGAGGACAGTCGTAAGTTCGAGAACTGGTCACAAGTGCGAGGACCAGTCAAAAATTACTTTTTCAGCCCTCTGAGTAGTCCATATGCACAAAAGGACTACCCAGAGGGCTGAAAAAAGTGATTTCTGACAGGTCCTCGCACTTTTGACCAGTCTTTTTTTATTTTGAAATTTACCAGTAGCCGCTGCATTTCTCACCCCCGGCTTATACTCAAGTCAATGAGTTTTCCCAGTTTTGGGGGGTAAAATTGGGGGGGTCGGCTTATATTCGGGTCGGCTTATACTCGAGTATATACGGTACCATGGTGACTGATAAGTATTTTTGATACTTACGACCACTGCAGCATCCCCATGGTCACCTGATTTACATTCAACTGGTTCATATTTATGATGGTTGCTGTGTCCCGGGGTCATGTGATCACTTTTGTGACCTTCTGACAAGCAAACTCAGCAGGGAAGCCAGATCTGCTGAACTAGCCAGAAGCTAGTTCAGCAGATCAAATCTCACCGGCTCAAGGTTGACTCAGCCTTCCATCCTTCCGAGGTGGGTAAAATGAGGACCCAGATTGTTGGGGGCAATATGCTATTTAGTATACTGTCTTTGGCGTAAGCCGCCCAGAGTCCTCGGAGAGTGGGCGGCATAGAAATATGACTAATAAAAGATTCATTTAGCAGCCGTCTTACTAACTTAAGAACCGCAGTGATTCACTTAACAAATGTGTCAAGAAAAGTTGTAAAATGGGGCAAAACTTACTTAACATATTTCTCGCTTAGCAACATAAATTCTGGGCTCAATTATGGTCGTAAGTTGAGGACTACCTATATTGGGATACATACAGAAAATAGGTATTTGGTAGTGCTTTCATTCAACTTTTATACTCTAAATAAGAATTTAGAAAAGGCTTTGCAGCGATTATATATAATCTTGGAATATTTGTCATTCTTTATTGTTTATTCTCATATGTCAGTTGGAACATCAAACAACTGTTATCTAACCTCCTATAACAGCGAATGACCCTGGAAAAGCCTCTGCTGAATGCTTCCTATCCAGACTTCCTATTCCTCTGTGATGTATACTGTTTGAATGGCTGAAAATGACTTGACAGCATATCAGTGGCCAAGCATGATTTTAACAAAACAAAAAATAAAAAAATGCAGCAGCCTGAAATGTTATGAAGGAATGAGATTTAGATTATAAATTATAGTATGATGCTAATACTTGAGCTCATTCTGGGTTGTGTTTTGTTTGTTTCTTTGCAGCCTGCCCAGCATAACACCGTCCACATGGGTGCTTTTCAAGCTCAGGAAAAGGAATTGGTGTTTGATATAGACCTGACGGATTATGATGATGTTAGGCAATGCTGCAGGTACCCATATCTTTCTGTGATCGTTATTTGATATTCATTAGCCAATTCGTAATGAGAAAAATATTATGCAGAAAGAACATGACGTACTGTACTTGGATCTACAGACCGTTCAGATGGCCCTTCCTGGCAATTCCTCTGAGCTACAAAAAGATTGGTTTTCTGAATAATGGAATCCCTTGGGCAGCAGTATTATAAATACCGTATTTTTCAGAGTATAAGACGCCTTTTTTGGTGAGGAAAAGAAGAAAAAGAAATCTCCCTCTGCCTCTGCCCAATTTTGCATCCTCACAGCAAACAGCCTGCTTTACTTTCAGATTTGTTTTCAGCCTAGCTTGATTAGCACAAGGGGGGGGGGAAATCTGCTCCAGCAATTTACCTCTTAGCAGCAGAGCAGCAGAGCTCCAAAACAGCTGAGAGCAAATCAGCTGAGAGTTGGGAGGCCGATCCAATCAACTTGAAGCTGAAAGGAGCTGTTTTTTCTTGCTGTTTGCTTGCAAGGAGGTAACTGCTGTGAGGCAGAGGCCAAAGGGTGGGGGCCAGTGAGTGGGCGGGGCTACATTTGGTGTATAAGACGCACCTAAATTTTCACCACCTTTTAAGGGGGGGAAAGGTGCATCTTATACTCCGAAAAATACGGTACTTCTCAAAAGTAAACCCCACTGCACACAATGGACCTTATTTTCACGCAAACATACAAGGGGTTGTTGTACCCGATTCCAAACTTTATGATATATTATCATTATATGTCAACAGACAAGGAAGATTGCCAGGGAACAAGATAATAAAAACGACTGCCTGTATTATCAGTTGCCTCTGAAAAACTAGATCTTCCCATTCTGAACAAAGAATTCTCATTCCCAGTTTCGTTTAGATGTATTTATTTTTAAAATCTCAAGGCAACAATTCTATCACACACTGTCCAAGACATTGGTGGGAAAGCATTCTGCTTTTCTGCCTTCTTTTTTAAGCAATGTGATTAAGTCAACATATGCAATTCAAACCAGTGCTTGGAAATAAAGCTTGTTCTAATAAACACACTTATTGGTAAGTGTATTAGCACAAATTACCTAAATCATAGTGTGGCACTAAAAATCCCACCCTTACCACTGGCCATGTTGACAAGCTGGAAGAGAATTCAAGACTGTATGGTACAGGTCAACTTACAACCACAATTGAGCCCAAAATTTATGTTGCTAAACAAGATCGTTGAGTGAGTTTTGCCCAATTTTATGACTTTTGCCACAGCGGTTAAGTCCATCATTACTGTTGTGGCCCATTAGCGGCCTGTGCAGATTCTAGCTGATTCCAACAACGAGGAGGCTGGTGTGGTGCTGCGCTAGCAGCCTGTGCAGCTGGCGCTCGAGTCGGACAGTGAGGAGGCTGGAGAAGATGTGGTGCCAGAGGCAGGGATTCAGCCAGGGCCTCTAGAAGCTCCTTTAAGTGAAGAGGACGAAGAGGAGGAGCCTCTTCTCGATGCATGGGCGCAGAGCTGTCAAAAGGCAGGAGTGGTTCCTCAGGAGGAGGTCTCCTCAAGAGTAAGGCTTGGGACTAATTGGCCACTCCCTTAGCCTATTTAAGGAGGAACGCCGCTTGCAGCAAGCTGTAGGGAACAACTTTAGTTCACTCTCCTTCGTGTCTGGATTCTGTGCAAAATTGCTTCTGGGCTTTCTGCCAACTCTAGTAAGACTGTGATTACCTTATCTTAGAATTCTGGTAGGCTGTTAAAACAGTTTATTAACAGCCTTTGGTTGACAAAGACTAAGTTTTTTGAATAAAATAAGCTTTGTATAGTGTGTGCTGCATTCTTTGGGGTCCGTAGCATGGGCAGAACAATTACAGTTGTTAAATTAGTAATACAGTTGTTAAGTGAATCTGGCTTCTCTATGGCATCTTTTGCTTATCAAAAGATGATCACGTGATCCCAGAATATTGCATCCGTCACCAATACGAACCAGTTGCCAAGCATCTGAATTTTAATCAGTGACCATGAGGATGCTGCAATGGCCGTAAGAGTGAAAAGCAATCATAAGTCACTTTTTTCAGCGCTATTGTAACTTTGAATGGTCACTATGAACGAATAGTTGTAAGTGAAAGATTACCTATTGACTACGATGTTTACATGATCTTGTAGGTCCTTTTTATGAGTAGGAATCATTTTGTCTCCTTCAGCTCTGCAGAGATCTGTTCCAAATGCTGGACTCTCATGACCATTGCCATCCATGTTATAGACCGAGCCCTTGTAGGTAAGTGGCTGATAGCTTTTTATAGCTGATAGCCCTACGGCTGTCCACTTGAACCCTCTTCCTCTAGCAAAGCTAGAACATATCCGCCTTTGAGCAGCCTAGAAGTATCTCAGAATTATGTGATTGTGTCAACCCTCTTGACTGCACAAGGTGCCTGGCCTAAAGAAAAAAGAAGGCATGTCTTTGTTTCATGATGTTCCCCATCCTTTAGCAATAGGGCAGGTGGGGGGAAATTATATCTAATTGGTAACAAATTTTAAATCGTGTTCCATGTTGCGCAAGTTGACATTAATGGTGAGTCATAGAAAGGTATAGATTATTGAGGGATGTACAGATGTTACAGGTTCTATAGTTCCCTTTACAGCAATGAATTACCTCGGTTGCACTCCAAAACATGTTATTGTCCAAGTGCAATTTTTAATATGGTAGGAAATGTATTAACTGTACGGGGAAGGTAAAGGTAAAAAGGTAAAGGTTCCCTTCGTACATATATGCTAGTCGTTCCCGACTCTAGGGGGCAGTCCTCATCTCCATTTCAAAGCCAAAGAGCGCTGTCTGAAAACGTCTCCTTGGTCATGTGGCCGGCATGACTGAACGCCAAAGGCACACAGAACGCTGTTATCTTCCCACCCTATTTTTCTACTTGCATTTTTTACAAGCTGCTAGGTTGGCAGAAGCTGGGACAAGTAACGGGAGCTCACCCCGTTACACAGCACTAGGGATTCAAACCGCTGAACTGCTGACCTTTTCGATTGATAAGCTCAGCATCTTAGCCACTGAGCCACCACGTCCCTTATTGTAAAATTATAGAAAGGTTAATTTATTCCTAGCCTCCTGCTCCTTAATCTTGGTCCTGCACAGTTGTAGGGGAAACCTATAGATTTGCACGCTCATTACACGTGAGAAAGGAGGAACAGATATTGGCTCATGGTTGTCAGTCATTGTGAATTGGCACAGTATTCTTGGACAGTGGCTAATCGGGGTTTCCCAAATTTGGCGCTTTGGGGAACTATAGTCATGCTGGCTGGAGATTATTGGAGCAGCAATTCTAAAACATCTGGAGTGCACTGGATTGAGAAGAATTGACCTCATCTATCATTTGACAATAGGAAAGGTGGATAGACCCTTTTCTATTTTTTAGTAGATATGTGCCAAATAGTCTTTGGTTTGGCACGTTCCCTGAGTTTTCTTTGCAGTGCTCAGCTCTTCTATCCTTCAGTTCATACATGTCTTACCTCCCATCTGAAGGAGGATGCTTCTGCCTGTTCTTGAGTAGAGCACCATTCTTGGTGATATGTTAACATGTCAGGATAGGATACATACCGTATTTTTCGGACTATAAGACACACCTTTTTTGTCTCCCAAAAGGGGGTGCAAATGTCTTTCTTTTTTTTTTACCTTTGCACGTCCTTTTTTCTGCCTTTTTCAGGTCTTTTTTCAGCCCATTTTTGAGCTTTTTCAGCCGATTTTGGAGGGGTTTTTTCGGCCCATTTTTTCGGCTTTTTTTTTTTTTTTTTGGCCAAAGTTTTGGGGGAAATGGCCTGAAAAAAGCCTCAAAAACAGGCTGGAAAAAGCCTTGAAAATGGGCTGAAAAAAGCCTCAAAAAAGGGCCAAAAAAGCCTTGAAAACGGGCAGAAAAAAAGCCTTGAAAACGGGCAGAAAAAAGGCCCAAAAATGGAGCACACAGAGGCCAAAAACCTTTTTTGTTGATTTTGTCTTCTAAATTTAGGTGCGTCTTATAATCCGAAAAATACAATAGTTTGCTCAGAAACTGTATCTCACTGCCACCTTCTGGGACTATATTGTCTTCCCAAACTAGTTCCAGGATTTCCTGGTGGTCTCCCATCTAAGGATGAATGAAATCCAACTCTGCTTAGGTTTTTCAGGACCACCCAAAATCAGTCAGGCACTACTACCTTGATAAAGAGCTGTGTAGTCTACTCCCACTGGTTCTCATCACATGTTTTATAGCGGAGAACAATACATGTCTTCTTTTAAATAGTCATATTTAGTGGTCTTTCAGTATTTATGAGTCTTTATTCAAACATCTTTTTACTGCTTCAACTCAAAAAAATCTTGAAGCGGTTTATAATCAAACTCAAAAAAATTGAAACAAGATTAAACTATACAGTAAAAAGCAGAAATGTACAGTATCAAATAAGCTATAAATAAATGGCAAACCAGCTTTATTGTTCTTATTTGCATTGTTTTGACTCTGTGATGCACCCTTTTTTGCTGTAGCTGTTAAGCAAGCTGTTATTTTCTTTGATCGGCTGTCTTAAGCCATGGCTTTAACTATAAATAAGCCGTAATTGGGTTCATTCAACACATTCTATAAGAAGTCATTGTTTACAGATTGACATAGTTTCAGTCACAGATTTGTATTGAACATAATAAATGTAAAACAGTGTATTTTTATTTATTTATTTGGCTTTTCTTCTGTCCCTGCAGAGGACTTTGGCATTCAGCATAGACTGTGGGTGTATTCGGGACGCAGAGGGGTCCATTGCTGGGTGTGTGACGATGCTGTCAGGAAGTGGTCTTCAACTCTCCGCTCAGCCGCAGTAGAATATCTTTCCCTAGTCAAGGTGTGTTCCTGTAATGAGAGAGGAACTTTGCAATGAGATTCGCAGTGGGCAGGACCAGGAGAGAATTCTCCAAAAATAACCATGCAGCTGATGCAACTAAAAAAAAATCAGTTTCCCAGGTTGAAGTGGCAGATTTTAATAGCTGCAGTATTGATTTCCAATTGGCACCGATTTTTGTCAGGGCAACTACTTGGATCAGGGGTGAAATGCTCCTGGTTTGGACCGGATCTCCCAATCCGGTAGCGATGGCGGCGAATGGTTTGGAGAAAAAGTAGCAAAAATCCCTGCCCCGCCCCATGCCCAGCTGAGCCATGTGATCATCAGAGGCTTTTAAAAGCATTTTTTTCTACAACCTCTTCGGCCGAAGAGGTTGTAGAAAAAATGCTTTTAAAAATTGTTTTTAAAAAAGTTGGCCACGCCCACCCAGTCACGTTACCCCACCACCACCAAGCCATGCCCACAGAACCGGTAGTAACAAATTTAAGACCAGGTCCAACACACATAACTATCCCCAAACACACTCCCACCCACCACAGTTCCCCACCCCTAAATCACCCAAACATCCACACAACAGACCAAGTAATGCTGTCCAACAGCTCACTGATGGTGGCCCTTTAGTTCATTGTTGAGTGCAATTATAGCTCTGGGATAAAAACTATTCAGAAAACGTGTGATCCGAGTTTTAATTGTTCTGTATCTTCTGCCAGAAGGCAACAGTCCAAAAAGATTGTAAGCAGGATGGGAAGAGTCTGAGAATGTTATGCAACTTCCTCAAACAGCGAGATTCGAAGATGTTGTCCAGGGCTGGTAGCTGGAGTCCGATGATATTCTGGGCAGTTTTAATGATTCTCTGTAGAGCTTTTTTGTCCACTACAGAGCTGTTCCCATACCATGCAAGAATGCCGTATGTCAGGACACTCAATGGTGCTGCGATAGTAAACCTTCACATCAAAAGGGTGAAGGAATAGCAATAGCACTTAGACTTATATACTTTTACAGCCCTCTCTAAGCGGTTTACAGAGTTAGCATATTGCCCCCAACAATCTGGGTCCTCATTTTACCCACCTTGGAAGGATGAGTCAACCTTGATTAATCATGCATGAGTACAGTCTTGGCAATAGGCTGTTATCAGAGCCTGCATCTGGGAAGAGAAAAGACAGTAAATGGAGGTGCACATTTGTGTACATTATATTTAATCCATTCTTCAACCACAGAGATTCCTAGAATGGCTTATGGATCCATAAAAATCTGCCCTTCCCATCCTTTTTTCAAACTGAAAAGAGAGCACACAAAACGAGAAAATGGGAAGGGGGGAGGGCGGGAATCAAGAAAACAAGAGAAATAAATTCTTAGTATAATAAAATTCACAATATAATTATCTGCTGTAATACAGCATTGTTGCTATTTTTACCACAGCTACTCGGAATGGAAATCGTTTAAGGAAGAGGTTTTCTGCCTCTTTAATTGTTTAATGGGAAAAGCAGAGAATCGGTAAAGAGGGACTTCTGTGTTCTTTGGAAATCCTGGGCAAAAAAATAAAAAGTCAATAAATGTGAGAACCTGAAGGAGGAGCAATGCAATTATGAAATAGCTGCCAATGTGAGCACAGTTCTGCAGGTCAAATGCTTGCCTACACAACTATTACATGAGCCTGTCCTTTGTCCTTTTAAGAGACATAGAGAAACTATGTAATGAGCTAGGTCAATATGATTTAGTTAGCTTCGTCTTAGCACAACGTGAATCTACCCAACTGTAGTTTGAAAACCACTAGTATAGTTTTATACAGTGTAGTGTGTGACACATACATAGAGACCCACACACCCAGTTTATTCAACAAATCAGGGCTTAGCACAATGTATGAATAGGTTCAGTGTGTTCTCCATGTTTGGAAATCAACACAGTTCTTCTTCTGTTCTCTCCCACTCCCTGCATATGTTGTTTAGACTTCTCAGCGCAAAATGCTGTTAGCTTAGCTCTTAGCGGGAACCCTTTAAATTAAAACCAATTGTATGCTTTATCAGATTGCCTAGATGCCCAGAAAGATGAGGTTCCAGTATTTTTAGAAATAGAAATAGAATAACAGGTTTGGAAGGGACCTTGGAGGCCTTCTAGTCCAACCCCCTGCTTAGGCAGGAAACCCTACACCACTTCAGACAAATGGTTATCCAATCTCTTCTTAAAAAATTCCTGTGTTGGAGCATTTACAACTTCTGGAGGTAAGTTGTTCCACTGATTAATTGCTCTAACTATTAGGAAATTTCTCCTCAGTTCTAGGTTGCTTCTCTCCTTGATTAGTTTCCACCCATTGCTTCTTGTCCTACCCTCAGGTGCTTTGGAGAATAGCTTGACTCCTCCTTTGTGGCAGCCCCTGAGATATTTGAACACTGCTATCATGTTACCCCTAGTCCTTCTTTTCATCAGATTAGACATACCCAGTTCTAGCAACAATTCTTTATATGTTTTAGACTCCAGTCCTCTAATCATCTTTGTTGCTCTTCTCTGCACTCTTTCTAGAGTCTCAACATCTTTTTTACATTGTGGTGACCAAAACTGAATGCAGTATTCTAAGTGTGGCCTTACCAAGACATTATACAGTTGCAAGAAAAAGTATGTGAACTCCTTGGGATTATGTGGAGTTTTGCATGAATTGGTCATAAAATGTGCTCTGAACTTCATCTAAGTCACAACAATAGCAAAATAGTCTGTTTAAAATAATACTACCCAAACATTAGATGTTGCCATGGTTTAATTGAACATAACATGTAAACATTCACAGTGCAGGGAGGAAAAAGTATGTGAACCTTTGGACTTAATAACTGGTTGACCCTCCTTTGGCAGCAATAACCTCAACCAAATGTTTCCTGTAGTTGCAGATCAGACCTGCACAATGATCTGGAGTAATTTTGGACTACTCCTCTTCACAAAACTGTTTCAGTGTAGCAATATTCTTGGGATGTCTGGTGTGAATTGCTCTCTTAAGGTCATGCCACAGCATTTCAATCGGGCTGAGGTCAGGACTCTGACTGGGCCACTCTAGAAGGTGTATTCTGTGCTGTTGAAGCCATTTTTTTGTTGAATTACTTGTATGATTTGGGTCATTGTGCTGTTGCATCACCCATCCTCTGTGAAGCTTCAGTTGGCGGACAGATGGTCGTACGTTTTCCTGCAAAATGTCTTGATAAACTCTGGAATTCATTTTCACATCAATGACACCAATCCGTCCAGGCCCTGAGGCAGCAAAGCAGCCCCAAACCACGATGCTCCCTCCACCATGTTTTACAGTGGGGATGAGGTTTTGATGTTGGTGTGCTGTGCCTTTTTTTCTTCACACATAGTGTTCTGCGTTCTTCCCAAACAACTCAATTTTGGTTTCATCTGTTCACAGTATATTTTGCCAGTAGTGCTGTGGAACATCCAGGTGCTCTTTTGCAAACTTCAAACGTGCTGCAATATTTTTTTTGGACAGCAATGGCTTCCTCCGTGGTGTCCTCCCATGTACTCCATTCTTGTTTAATGTTTTCCTTATTGTAGATGTGTCAACAAAAATGTTAGCATGTGCCAGAGTTTTCTGTAGGTCTTTAGCTGACACTCTAGGATTCTTCTTTACCTCATGAAGCATTCTGCGTTGTGCTCTTGCAGTCATTTTTACAGGACGACCATGCCTAGGGAGAGTACCAACAGTGCTAAACTTTCTCCATTTGTAGACAGTCTGTCTTACCGACACATGAACATCAAGGCTTTTGGAGATACTTTTGTAACCCTTTCCAGCTTCATGCAAGTCAACAATTCTTGATCGTGGGTCTTCTGAGAGCTCTTTTCTGCGAGGCATGGTTCACATCAGACAGTGCTTCTTGAAACCAGTAAACCCAAAACAGGTGTGTGTTTTTAAAGGGCAGGGCAGCTGTCAGCAATATATCCAATATCATCACACTGATTGGAGTCAAGGTTGGCTCACTCCTGGCTCCAATTAGCTCTTGGGGAAGTCATTAGGCTAGGGGCTCACATACTTTTTCCTCCCTGCACTGTGAATGTTTACATGTTATGTTCAATTAAACCATGGCAACATCTAATGTTTGTGTAGTATTATTTTAAGCAGACTGTGTTTTTCTATTGTTGTGACTTAGATGAAGTTCAGAGCACATTTTATGACCAATTCATGCAAAACTCTACGTAATCTCAAGGGGTTCACACACTTTTTCTTGCAACTGTAAAGTGGTATTAACCCTTCATGTGATCTTGATTCTATCCCTCTGTTTATGCAGCCTAGAACTGTGTTGCTCACTAGCTGAAATTTACCTTTAGCTTTTCCTTCAGGTTGGTTTTTTTTTTTATACTGATGAACTAAATGGTGCCATGAGGGGCAACTGAAATGTTGAGAAAAGAGACAAGCGAGGCAGAAAATTCAGCACTATGTCCCAATTCTGTGACGTGTAGCCAGAAGTGCCACTGAGACTTTCATGTCCAAAGAGGAGGAAAGCAGGCATAAACAGACTCTAACCTTGCTTTTCCTTGAACATTTCTAGGGAGGTGAAGGAACCATCAAGAAAGTAACTCTCTCAGAAAACCACATTCATCCCTTTATCAGGTCAGTTAATGTAACTTTTGGGTTTTCAGTAATGTGTGCAGGTGCCATGCAGTGGAACTTGGTGCCCTCTGGTTTCCAGTTAAAATCTATCTTAGCAATTTGAATACGGAGCCTTCCAAAAATTGTTGAATTGCAGTTTCCCTTGTTTTGGGCAATGGTTACTGTTCAACAATAGTGAGAGGCCGTGGATGCCTCACTCCAAGCTGAAACAGTTTTTGAACTGAACTGAGAATCGTTGGGTTTAAGGAAGTGTGGCCTAAGCAAGAGCTTAGCATTATTTGGACTCGAGTTGCATCAGATCAAATAAATACATATAGATAAATAGAGCACTCTGCCTTGTGGCGGTATGAATCAGGATAGATGCAATTCTTGATGTGGCTAAGGAGGAGATCACCTACTGCTGCGGTCTGTTTCCAATTCAGCTGCCGCTTTCTAGAAGCAGCATTGGCAAAACTTAGTATAGAATCTGAAGCTTTTAACCACAGGTAAGCTTGTTGGCAATTGCCAAGGGTGACTTACTTATACTTAATACTATCCTGATGACAGCTCTGGTTTGAATGAGCGGTGGATAAAGGTCTCCAGGCAGTAATACTAAAGTGCTGGTTAAAATCTTTTCGCTAATTCGCCCAATGCTGACATGAAGAAACTAGCTTAGATTTAGAAACCTTTAGATGTGTATTTTGGATTCTCAGATGATATACAATACTGTTTGGCATTTTTTACATTACTTTACTGCATGTGCGCACAAGTCCTAAAAGAAGTGCTTAGCATATTGGCAATGTCTTTTTGTCCTTATACTTAAAAGTGGCGTCGATGTAGAATTAGGACTTGCTATTTTGCACACTGCTATAAATGCTATAAACGCTACAAACTAAAGTCTCCAGTTTTTGTTTTCGTTTTGTTTTGTTTTTTATAAATTTTATTTATATGCCGCCCTTCTCCGGAGACTCAGGGTGGCTTACAATGCATTAAGCAACAGCCTTCATACTTTTGTATGTTTTATACAAAGTCAGCTTATTGCCCCCACAAACCGGGTCCTCATTTTACCCACCTTAGAAAGGATGGAAGGCTGAGTCAACCTTGAGCCTGGTGAGAATTGAACTCGCAGCAATTGCAGGCAGCTGGATGTTAAATGCTGCCTTAGTAGGAGGCATTAGCCTCCTACGCCACTCAGGAGTTTCAAGCAGGAGCAAATTAAATGCTGATGAAATGACTTCAGCAGAACTTGGTTTATTTTTCTCTGCATGAGAAAGTTGCATCTGCCTAATGTTCTCTCTCTTACAAAATCCTAAAACATTCAGGAACCATTTGTCTCTCTGATGCTTTCCTCTCTTCTTTTTCAGAGCATCATTGGATATAGTGAAACGTTACTTCAAAGAATATGCTCTCGTTGGTCAGGACATACTTGGAAATAAAGAAAAATGGGAAAAGGTGTTAGCTTTGGTTCCAGAGAATATCCTTTTGCGATTGTCAAAGATGGAGTCGAGGTTATACAAAAATAGGCAAAGAGCATATTTTTGTATGACTATCTGGCCAGACTACCCATAAATGGTCAAGACAATGTGTAAAACATAATCCAGATATCTACAGTCTAGCATCTGGATTGTTGCAGTATCCAGGAAGTAAAATTATTTCTAACAGAATGTAATAAACTCCCACTCTCAAAAAAAACCCTCATCAATACAGAATCCATTAATTGGCCAAGGCATCTTTCAGGCAGAAGCAAATAAGCTTCTTGGACAACATCTTCCTTAGACAATTTCTTCGCCTCTGCCTTCTTCTTCCTTCTAGTAGACAGTGTGTTGTTGTACTTGGTCTTTAGTTGTGTGACATTATTTCTGAGAGACAGCAGAGAAGATTAAGATGGAGGGAGGAAGTATAGTAAGAAACCATCAGTGTCTGAAAACGGGATAAGTGGCTTATTTGTAATAGGGTGGAAAACCTATTAAATTCCTGATGTTCAACTACAACTCCCATAGCAATTGTATTCCGGCAACAACAGAAGGAATAATGGTTCCCAACGGATATCTTAAAAGGAATCAATTCCTAAGATAACCTTTCCCCAAATTATTTGTGGCAGTAGAATAGGATGTTTAGCTAGAAAAGGTCAAGAATAATCAGGCCTGTGCTTTCTTTGCCGGTCTAATTTTCTTCCTAAAGAGAGCTTTTCCAGAGGACTGCTCCAAAATGGGAGATATTTTCACATGCACAGGGGGAAAATGTCTGTTCTGCCCATCTTCTTCTTCTGTAGCACACATAACAAGGTTTGTATATAATTTAAAGCATCAGTTCTAAGCAGACTTAATTGCAAGTAAGTCCCATTAGAGCAGAGTTTCTCAACCCAGACAATTCTGGGAGTTGAAATCATCCCTGCATCTTAAAATTGCCAAGGTTGAGAAACACCGAATTTAGAGAGAACTGATTTGGTTTGGAAGTGGGCCCATCTGACCTACTATATACCAGGAACAGAAGACTGACATGCAAGTCTTTTTGAAAGAAGGCAAAGCTATCCCCCTCGGAGAAGGTACACAAAGTTGGTTATTTTGCTTCAGAGCCTAACCTGGAAAGTCCTTAGCCATTCTGCCACCAGAGCAAGAGTGTCTTCGTTCCGAATTCCGTAAAAAGCATAATTCAGAGCAGCGCTGGGAAGTTCTGGAAAAAAAGGTAAAATAAATAGTACGTATATGCAAAATTAACACTGGGGTAGAACTTTGCTAATAGGTGAGTGAGACTCTTATTTTAAGTTGATCATACGACGATACAGGGTGGGGTATCAGCAATATGCTGATGATACCCAATTGTATATCTCCACCCCGCGTCAGTTCAGTGAAATGGTGGATGTGATGTGCCAGTGCCTGGAGGCTGTGAGGGTCTGGATGGGAGTCAACAGGCTCAGACTTAACCCAGACAAGACCGAGTGGCTGTGGATATTGCCTCCTAAAGACTATGTTGATTGTCCATCGCTGGTTCGGGTGGGGGGGAGGAGAGAAATTGTCCCCCTCAGAACGGGTTCACAATTTGAGTATCCTCCTAGACTCACAGCTAAGATTAGAGCAACACCTAGCAGCTGTGGCTAGGGGGAGGTTCGCCTGGTGCACCAATTGCGACCCTACTTGGATCAGGAGGCTCTCCTCACAGTCACTCATGCCCTTGTCACCTCACAGTTAGATTGCAACGCGCTCTACATGGGGCTACCCTTGAAGAATGTTCGGAGACTACAGTTAGTCCAGAATGCAGTTGTGCGAGCTATCATGGGTGCACCTAGATACACCCACATCACACCAATTCTCCGCGAGCTGCACTGGCTCCCTATTGGTCTCCGGGCACAATTCAAGGTGTTGGTTATTACTTTTAAAGCCCTACATGGCTCAGGGCCAGCCTATCTTCGAGACCGCCTTCTACCGCATAGCTCCCAACGACCAGTAAGATCCCACAGAGTTGGTCTCCTCCGGGTCCCGTCAGCTAAACAATGCCGGCTGGCGGGCCCGCGGGGGAGGGCCTTCTCTGTGGCTGCCCCAGCTCTCTGGAACCAGTTACCTCCTGAGGTCCAGGCTGCTCCCACCTTATTGGCCTTCCGGAAAGCGGTGAAGACCTGGCTTTTCCGGCAGGCCTGGGGCCGTTGATCTCGCTGTTCAATCCTGTGACATCCGGCCATGGATGGTGTGCATGTGTTTTTAATGTTTTTAAAATGCTTTTATAATGTTTTTGTTTGTTTGTTGTTGTTGTTTTATGTTCACTGTTTGTATTATTTCTGTTGTAAGCAGCCCAGAGTCCCTTGGGAGTTGGGCGGCATAGAAATATGATAATTAAATTAAATTAAATTGTAGTGCTGAAAAGGTCAATAACTCAACACTGGAGGATGCTTTGTGATTAAACCTTGGTGCTTCTGCCTTCTGAAGTTGCCCTGGATTTTGAGAGCACAAGGGCCACTTGTGGGCCTGCGAAAATCAATAAGCAGAGATGAAACGAGATTCATTAAGGCAGAAAGTTGACATATCCAGAATGCAACAGCACTTTCTATTTTTAGTAGGCTGATTCTCCCTGCTGCACTTTCTTCCACCATAAAAGGTTTATTTATAGCTTATTGAAAATTGAGCATCTGAAGAGAGAGCTACAACTATTCTTAAAGCTTTTTGGCTGCTGAATTACAAAAAAAAAAAAAAAAAAAAGCCCAAACAGTGATTGGAGAAGAGTTATAAGAAGTCAGGCGGCATATAAATTCAGTTGATGATAATGCAGAAATATATAAAATTATGATGATGATGTATCTTAGTACAAGAAGTGCTTTGGGTGTACTAAAACACCCAAAGTTCTGCCTCCAAGCTCTCCAAACAAGAAAGAGAAAGAGTTGGATTTGAAATCATACAAAGGCAGGAAGTTGATTTGCCCGGGCAATACAGGTAGTCCTTGATTTATGACCACAATTGAGCCCAGAATTTACGTTGCTAAGTGAGAAATTTAATTATTTGCCCCATTTTACAATTTTTTTCCCACATTTGTTACGTAAATTAGTAACACAGTTGTTAAGTGAATCTGATTTCCCCATCGACTTTGCTTGTCAGAAGGTCGCAAAAGAGGATCACATGACCTTGGGACACTGCAACCGTCATAAATACGAGCCAGTTGCCAAGCATCTGAATTTGGTCACCTGATCATGGGAATGCTGCAACGGTCGTAAGTGTAAAAAATGGTCATAAAGTCACTTTTTTTCAGTGCCATTGTAACTTCGAACAGTCACTGAATGAATTGTTGTAAGTCGAGGACTACCTGTACTGAGTGAGCTAGACCTGGGCATTGTCTTGACTTAGGCCAGTTTGCATTAATCCTTTTCTTTTTCTCATTTTGAAGAAAATGGTACACTCTGAAAGGGAGATTATGCTACAGTACTGTTTTCCCCGCCTGGATATGAACGTTAGCAAAGGCATCAATCATTTGCTGAAGAGCCCTTTCAGCGTTCACCCCAAAACAGGTCAGTTGCTGAACAATGCTCCCGCATATTTCTTTTTGATGGAAATCCGACGAGGGCCTAAAATGGCAGGGAATGCTGAAGCTGGAGGTTGAAACACAGGGAATTCATTTCAACCATGGAGATCACTATTTGATATTCAGTCACTTGCTATCTCTCAGCCTGGTTTACTTTCAGGCTTCTTGGAAGATAAAATAAGGTAATGCAAAATTGAGCATAGAGAACGGAGGATTTACCGGTAAACATCATTAGTAGCATCGTACTGCTTTGTCTAACATACCAGTCAGTGGTTCCTTCTGCTGCTTCTGAAATGTACATTTCCCTGTTAGTGTTTTCAGTGATGAGCAGTGAGAAGAAATAATGCTAGAATGCAAAATGTGGTTTGATGCCTAAAGTTGTCGTTTTGTGAAAAACAAATGGGTCCTGCATTTAATGCTAAGACAAAATTGTAACTATAGAAATGGGCATGTTGTCTCTGTGGAGTTTGTGAGTTTTAATCAATCTAAAGCAATATTTTAGATTGAGAATCCTGTTAGGCATTAAATAAGTCCTATATTACTATGTCATCTTAGGAAGAACAGGAAGCAGGATCCAAGGGCCAAAAAACAGATACATTTTTTTTTATTCTTCTGTATTAAGAGACTAAATCGTGAAGTTGTTTTGAGTTTCCCAGCGTCTGCTTTGAGTATAGGACAATACAGGTAGTCCTCGACTTATGACCACAATTGAGCCCCAAATTTATGTTGCTACGTGAGACATTTGTTAAGTGAGTTTGCCCCACCTTACGACCTTTCTTGCCAACGTTATTAAGGGGATCACTGCAGTTGTTAAGTTAGTAAGACAGTTGTTAAGTGAATCTGGATTCCCCGTTGACGTTGCTTGTCAGAAGGTTGCAAAAGGAGATCACATGACCCAGGGACACTGCAACTGTCATAAATATGAGTCAATTGCCAGGGGTCTGAATTTTGATCACCAGGGGGCTGCCACAATGGTTGTAAGTGTGAAAAATAGTCACAAGTTGCTTGTTCAGTGATGTAACTTTAAACAGTCACTAATGAACTGTTGTAAGTTGAGATGGACCTTTCTAAGATCTGGAAAAGTTCCTATGTGGACGTTTAGCCAGTTCATGGAGCTGTTCAGAAATATAGTCCCTTGCTGCACAATTTTTCTCTTCCCACTAGTAGTCTTTAAACCAGGGGTCCCCAACCCCCAGGCCGCAGCCCACTACTGAGCCTTGAACCGGGGTGAAATGTAA
>WNWU01000036.1:10039329-10220202 GCA_012654045.1 Ptyas mucosa
GGGGGGGGGGGGGGTTGGGTTATGAGACTGGGTGGGTGTGGCCAACTTTTTTTTTTAAAACTTTTCAAAGCATTTTTTCTAATGCTTTGAAAAGCCTCTGCCGATCAGGCAACTCAGGTGGGATCGTCAGAGACTTTTCAAAGCATTTTTTTTACCACCTCTTTGGCCAAGAGGTTGCAGGAAAAAATGCTTTGAAAAGCCTCTGACGATCCCAGCTGAGCCGCGCGATCATCAGAGGCTCTTTTTTTTTTTTACTTTTAAAAGCATTTTTTCGTCAGAAGAGGTTGTAGAAAAAAATGCTTTGAAAAGTTTTTAAAAAAAAGCCTCTGATGATCCTGCGGCTCAGCTGGGCATGGGGGAGGGGGGTGTTGTAGGGATTTTTGCTACTGGTTCTCCGAACCACCCGCCACTGTCGCTACCAGATCGGGCGATCTGGTCCGAACCGGGAGCATTTCACCCCTGCCTTGAACCCTTCAGAACCGGACCGCAGAAGTGGTGGGCAAGCACTCACACATGGGTGCATATCTCTACTTGTGTGAGCAGCAGGGAAGCACATGTGCACACTCCATTTGCGCGAGCAGCATGCGTACGTGCCTACCCCTCACACAAATGGAGTTGTGCATGTGCAGGCTTACTCACCGCTCGGGATGAAACTGTCCCCCCACCCCACTCTCTCTCCCCTCCCCTCCCCCCCGGGCCGGTCTGCAAAGCCAGAAAGGTTGGGGAACTCTGCTTTAAAAAAGCTGTTGTAATGTTGCTTTTGATCTCTTTCAGGGCGCATTTCAGTTCCAATTGACCTGAAGAAATTGGATGACTTCGATCCATTTGCTGTCCCCACTATAGGGTATGGGTCATCCTTTGGGATTTATGACAAACATGCATCTAGAAAGTGTAGGAATGAGATGGCACCTAGGTTCACACAACACATTAAGCTATGGGGTTTTTTATCCACTATTTTGTTGCATAATTAACAATTGGTAGGATTAAACCAATGGTGGAATTCATTTTTTTTTACTACCGGTGCTGTGGGCGTGGCTTGGTGGGTATGGCAGGGGAAAGATACTGTAAAATCTCCATTCCCACCCCACTCCAGGGGAAGGATACTGCAAAATTCCCATTCCCACCCCACTCCAGGGGAAGGATACTGCAAAATCCCCATTCCCATCCCACTCCTGGGGGAAGGATATTGCAAATTCCCACCCCACTCTGGAGCCAGCCAGAGGTGGTATTTGCCGGTACTCCAAACTACTCAAAATTTCCACTACTGGTTCTCCAGAACCTGTTGAGTAGCACCCCTGGGTTAAACATTATAGTGCCTACATTCACTCAGTGGCTCAAGCAAAAGAAAATGCATAATATCACTTAATGTGATAGGTGTACCCAATCAGTCTCTTCAAACACAAATTGAGTGGATCAATCAGTTCCACTGCATAAACTCAATTTCCTGGAGCCAAGCTCAGAATGAAATGATCGTGATCAATATAGGTTGGCCAAATTCTGTGGGATTTCCAATGTTTTTGTTCTATTCCTTAGCCAACTCTGTCATGAGCTGGATATGATTGGGAAAGATGAAGGAAATGGAAAGGAAACTGAAGGTCTACCGGAAAGCTCTCGTAAAAGCAGAGGTGAGTGCTATCGTAAAAGAGATCAGGACAAATCTTTAGCCAATTCTGTTGTCCTTGGGAATGTGTGTCATTTCCTTGATGCATAGATAGAAAGGAGGAGGAACAGGTTAAAATGCTGTGTGGGTAGCACTAAATTCTTCAGTTGTGTGTAATTGCTCTTATTTTATACCCCTGTATAAAGGCCCTGCAAAATTATAGGCTGGAAATGTATTTAGTGTAAAGCTATTTGAAAACAAGATTACAACCACTTATTAAAATTATTTTCACTGCCAAAGGATCCAATCAGCTAATTTTAGATACCACTGTATCTCATTGGAACTATGATTTTTAGACAATTTCCCCCCTCAGTGTAATCAGCAAATCAAACCAAACTTTATAGGTGCACCAAGCCTACTTCGATTTTAATGCCTTTCCTTCCTTCTGCCCCAATGCTATCATTTGGTGACTTGCTGTTGAGTATCAGTAGTGCAAAAAAGAGGAACATTGTAGTTGTTTTCTCTCCTATGTATTTCTATTGAAAGGGAAGTGAGCGTATCTTTTGCGAGAGTCTATGGAGATTCACAATCATCCAGGTTATGGCTGTCCCAAAGGTGCTTTTTCCAAAAGACAACCAGACCTTCTTGGGGGGTTTTTTCCTTTGAAAACGATATGGAATGCTTCGTGAATTTGCATGTCATCCTTGCGCAGGGGCCATGCTAATCTTTTCTGTATTGTTCCAATTTTAGTATATGTGTTGCCAGAGTCAGCTTTTTTTTTTCAAAAAAAAAAAACAAGAAAGTCCAGTTGCCTTTTGGAAAAGCACCTTTGGGACATCTTTTGTAAGAGATTTGCCTTTCTGGGAAGTGTGTGAAGGGTAGACATTTGATGAAGGCTACCCCATTTGTTGTAAAAATAAATAATAATAGTAATAAGCAGCATAGCAAGACAGGTAGTTAATTGAGATGTAATAGGTCAGTTTTCTGAAATGTTTACAAATAGAAAAATATGACATAATTAGAATTAAATCTGACATGTCCTTGAGGTCAAATCAGGAATGCATAAAGCATCTGACCTGGAAGTGAGGTTAATCTTTTTCATATTGATTGGAGCAAATGGACAGCTGGGAGCCAAACTTAATTCCTTAATTCGGCTTAAGTAGTTGTGATTTTAAAATTTGGAAATAAAATGAGTCTTTTCTCCTCCCTCCCAATCTTTTTTTTTTTAACAGATTATAAGAAAACCAGTCTAGCTCCATACGTGAAAGTCTTCGAACAGTTCTTAGAAGAAATGGAGAAATCTTACAAAGGACAACGTTTGAAAGATAGCGGTAAGGGCTTGCTTCAGAAGGATGCCAACTCCAACTCCCCCTTCCCAAATTGTTTCAGTGACATCAGGGTCGTGAAGGCGACATGGGTAGCGACATTACTTGATACAAAAAATATACTGTGTTTTTTTTCTCTTTGTTATTGGCTATTGCTAACAGAGGAAAGCTAAATTCACACATTACATTAAATATGAAGTAGCTTTTTTGAACTTGACATTCTACTTTGTAAATGGTAGGATGTGGGAATCAGGCAACTATGGCTTCTTTAATGAAATAGTTAAGCAATCTAAGACAATTCCTTGTGTGTCCAATCACAGTCGGCCAATAAAGAATTCTATTCTACTCTACTCTACTCTACTCTACTCTACTCTACTCTACTCTACTATATTATTCTATTCCAGTGATGGCTAACCTTTTTGCCACCGTGTGCCAAAAGTGGGGGTAGTTGGGGGGATTGTGTGCTCATGTGCCCCGTCCCCCCACGCATGAGCGTGTGACACCCCCCCCACTCCCTCCCCTGCTTATGGCACGGTGGGCACGGTAGGCCCATTTTTTTGCCCTCACCAGGATCCAGAGCCTTTCTAGGAGCCTGGGGAGGGCAAAAACAGCCTTCCCCACTCCCCCAGAGGCCCTCCGGAAGCCCAGAAACAGCCCGTTTCCCGACTTCTGGTGGGCCAGGAAGGCCCGAAAATCAGCTGGCCAGCGCTCATATGCGTGCTGGACTGAGGTAGGGCAACACTCGTGTGCCCACAGATATGGCTCCGTGTGCCACCTGTGGCACCCGTGCCATAGGTTCGCCATCACGGTTCTATTCTATTCTTGCTTCAAATTGTGAACTGGGTGGCTGGGTAGCAATATCAGGAAATGTATTATGTATTACAGAGCAAAGATGTCGACTTGAGGTTACTTGGGATAGAAACTCTTAGCCTATTGATGCATGACATTGAATCACAAAAGTCAATTCTGTAGCTGTGTGGGTTGTATAAATCATATGATCAGTTTATGATTCAGTGCTATCATGTTTAGCTCAGAACATTTGGATAATTGAATAAATCATCAAGAGAGAGCAGTTGTACAAGCACAGAAAAGGGTGGGTCTGCTTTAAAGAGTTGTAAGCAGATGCTGTATTTGCAATCCCATACCACACTAAAGCACATTTTTTTGAATTTAATCCAAAGTATTGTACAGTAATTTTGGCTTCACGTGATAAATATTTATCCCTAATACACTCTGGTTGCCACTTATTGCCTATTGTGAGGAAATTGTAGACATTTCCAAATCATTTGTTTTCAAGTTCAAAGAAGAAAACTTTGGCAAAATATACTTCCCCTCTCTACTACCTTCAACATTAACAACTACAGATAGTCCTCGAGTTACAACAGTTCATTTAGTGACCATTCAAAGTTACACCACTGAAAAATGTGATTTATGACCATTTTTCAGTTACGACCTTTGCAGCATCCCCATGATGATCAGAATTCAGGTGCTTGGCCAGTGATTCATATTTATGATCATTGCTATGTCCCAAGGTCATGTGATCATCTTTTGCGACCTTCTGACAAGCAAAGTCAATGGGGAAGCCAGATTCACTTAACAACTCGGTTACTAACCTATCAACTGCAGTGATTCACTTAACAACTGAGGCAAGAAAGGCCATAAAATGGGGCAAAACTCACTTAACAAATGTCTCAATTAACAACAGACATTTTGGACTCAATTGTGGTCATAAGTCGAGGACTACCTGTAATTGAAACAGCCTTTCCAGGTATGCTGGACTATGACCCCTATCAGTTGCCACGCAGGGAAGGAATTGTAGTTAATTCCTCTGCAGTTTGGAGGAGGTTGACATAATTTGTTGTATAACATACTAAATTTCTTCACAGTATGCCTTAATTGTGTTTAAAATTAATTTTCCTTTTTTTTTTCCTTAAAGACATGCAGATGGATTTCTGAAGTTTTGAAGACACAGTGCATTGTCACAAGGCAGCTTCATGTGGCCAGATAATTGTATTCAAATACAGTAGAACTCTTGACCGCTTTGCTAGATTTGTGCACAAACCAGCCATTTACAGACAAGGTCGAAGCAGGCTTTTCTTACTGAAGAAGAGGTGATAAAAGTGTTAATAGCCATTCAGGTTCCAACAGCCCTGTGCCACATAAAATAAATATTTGGTTTTGCTAACATGGGAGTGTATAATCAGTGGGATATACATTTGTCAAACAGGAAACAATAGGGGTTTATATTGCAGCATACAGTATGTAACATACACGTTTATGCTTTATTTGACATGACATTACAAGCGAATATCAGGCAGTTTTGACTGGTGACTGTGGTTTTTAAGAATTTCGGGTAATCCTCGACTTACAATGGCAATTGGGACCAGAATTTTCATTGCTAAGCAATGCAGTTAGGAAGTGCGTTAGCATTGCTTAGCAACAGCAATCCCTGCAGTCCCAGTTATCATTGTTAACTAAATCCCAAGGTCATTAGGTGAAGCAACTTCCTGCCCACTTCCCACAACAAAAGTCAGTGGAAAGGCCAGAAGGAAGCTGCAAGTCCCAGGCAGGCAGGTACCGTATTTTTCAGAGTATAAGGCGCACCTTAGTTTTTGGGGAGCAAAATAAGAAAAAAACTGATTGGCAGGTGGATCGGCCTCCCGGAATACCCCCAATCAGCTGTTCCCAGAGGTGAATTTTAACAACAGGTTCCTTGGTTGTGAGCTCTGTGCCTTGCTTCCCCTCCCCCCACCTCTGAAACTCTGTTTTAGAAAAAAATAAATTCCTGCCTCTGAAAGCCTCCGAGACAGCTTCAGAAAAAAAAGCCTCTGAAGCTCTCTTTGAGGGCTTCTTTTCTGAAGCTTCGTTTCTCATGCTTTTTTCAGCCTCTGAAACCTCAGTTTGAGAAGTTGGGCGGGGCTACATTCAGAGTACGCACCCAGATTTTCATCCTCTTTTGGGGGGGGGGGAAGGTGCGTCTTATACTCTGGAAAATACGGTAAGTGGCTGCTGCTGGGGAGGGGTGGGTGGGAAGTCTGAGTGTATATCAGGTGAGGAAGTGCGAAAGAGGCATGGTGTGCGTTGTGTCGGATGTGAGGGAGGCATGGGGAAAACTGGAGAGGATATGCAGGTGTGCACAAGTGACAAGCACAAGCACAGAGGGGTTGAAGCAGGGTGCACAGTAAGAGAGGCTTACCCAAGTGACTTGTGACCTTCCCTGCTGGCTTCCCCATTGAGTTTCTGGAGAAGCCAGCGGGGAAGGTTGTAAATGGCGTGCAACTAGTTGTAAGTGGAAACCTGTTCCCAAGTACCCAGATTGTGATCATATGACAGCAGGAATCCTGGGATGTCTGGAATTCTGAGGACTTGTCATAACACCATTATAATTTCAAATAGTCATGAACGAATGGTCCTTTGCCAAAGATTGCCTGTGGATCTGATTTTTATCATCTAGTCCACTTTTTTTTTAATTGAAAAGTTTTACAAAAAAGGAAAAAAAATTTTTTTTCAAATATTTTCCCTCCCTCCCCCTCCCTTCCTTACCCCCCCTTACCCACCCACCCCCGGAACTTCCCAGAACAAAATACAGGGTGAAACATTTAACAATCATATGCTAAGCTATGCTAACTAACTACAGATTCCTATCCCCCCCCTCGACACTTTAACTCGCCTTTTCCTTAACTAAATATATATACTTTTAACTTTTCTATTCATTCATAGATCTAGTCCTCTTTTAGATAGATTTCACCTCAATGCTGTGTGACTTTCATTTTTCAAAGTAAAACTGTATATTGGGGATTTCTAAAATCAAAACATACAAATATTGCAAACAATAGCTTTCAGATGACATCATCCTTGTTGAAATTGGTTGAATGAGTCATAAAATTTTATATATACTACAAGGGGGAAAAGTGGCGGTCCACATGCCGATAAACGCTGTCAGTGGCAATCTTTGCTGGGCCAGTGCACGACCGTGTTACAGTAAAAAAAAAAAATCCGTCCATAATTTAATTTAAAATCAGGCAAAATATAAGAGTAAAATGCAGCCATCTAATGTAATATTTAAAAATCAGACTTTTCAGCTCTATTTTACTTCCAATAAAGCAGTCTTTCCTACGATAGCAGAGATAGTTGTCCTTTAGTTTCTGTAATCTCTTAACCAGATGAACATTGGCCTGACACATCTGGAATGGTCCCTTCTCTGTTAAAAAAAAGGCTACTGTAAAAGGTGGTTCTATAAATGTGTAAAACCTATGTGCCTGTTACATTCTTAATTTCTTTTTCTTTCATTGTAACTTTTTTCTTTTTAAAAAAAAAATTTATAACACAACACAATATAACAAACACAAAACACATACATTCCTTTTTTACAACTGTTTCGTAACAGTCATCTTCTAGCGTTTACATCTTCCCCCATTTCCCCTTATATTGTACTTTTCCTTCTTGTCCCTTTTTCTCTTATTTACATTATAATTCCTAACAATTATGATATTAATTTTGTACATTTTATACGTTGTCCTATAAACCTTTTACATTTATGATTTCGCCCCTTGCATTATTGTTTACTATTTCTAATCTCCAACCAGTTGTACCATTCGTTCCATATTACATAGTATTCCGTATCTTCCTTTTCTTTAAGTTCTTTTGTTAATTTGTCCATCTCAACACACTCTTAAGATTTTTTTTATCAATTCTTCCTCTGTTGGTGTATTTTGATTTTTTCCAATTTTGGGCAAATGATATCATTTTAACTCATTTTTAGTCTGTTTTCTTTTATAATTAAGCACCAAATGTTCATCATTTATTTTTTAAAAAATGTTTCATTAAAAAAAAAAGTTCTGAAAAGTGACAAGTTTGCTTAACCCATCGGAGTTGCTTGTAGAATATACAACAACCTGAAGCATGTGCCTGGAAGGGATTTATTTAACTCCATCAGTTGTCCAAATAATTGCTTTCTTGGTTTCCTTGGCTGTGTGTAGTTGGGGCTTTGGGGCAATAGGCATTCCATACAAGGCCTCTGCATATTTTTCAAACATCACCTGCAAAGCAGTCTTGGCCATTGAAAGGTTCACAATGTCTATGCTAGTTCTGTCTGCACACAGAACAACACCATTTAGGATATTGGCCAAAACACCTGTTTCACTAGTTATCTCAGTGGATAGTTAGTATGCACAGAAGACCTAAGGACCACCATGAAGGAGCACTACTAGGCTTTTGAAGAATTGCATTGTTTTGTGTAATAATTTATGGGGTACTTTTCTCACAAGCAGAAGATCTTATCAAAAGATCTTGGATACACAGATTTAAGGTTTAAAAGAATCTCCATGCTTTGTTAACTTATTCCTACATCCAGACATGCATCTTTGATCCTGGAGCACTGGGGAGCTGCCAGAGGACTGGAAAAGAGCCAATGGGGTTCCCATTGCATTTTTCACTGGTTTAGAGCACGGAAAATTAAAACACCCTATTATGGAAGTATGGAAGAGCAGTACATTGTCCATAGATGTATAGGACACTCAAGATTATAGAAGCTGCTGTTGACATGCAACATGATTAGCATATGGATTTAGATTTATGTGAACATGGCAATGTGGAAAAGTCTTCTGCGGAGATTATAATGCTCTAGAATAGGAAGAAATCATACCATGCAGCCTATTGAAAAGAACCTTACTTGCAACTTAATCCTATGTATGTTTACTTGGAATTAATTCCCATTGAGTTCAAGACTACTACAGCATGCATTTCATTACTCTGGTAATGTGCCCTATCAAGTCCAATATAGATATTGATTCAAAGAACTTTATATCACACATTCTGGACAAAAAAAAATGGAAGGGCAGGTCAAAATTTCAGACTAGGCTTGCATTAACTTTAAATGTCTGAGAAGTAAATCAGACATGGGGTAATTGTATGATTCAACAGTACAGTATATTTATCTTGTTAACATGTAAAGCAAAAGGCAAATTCCATCAATACTGCCCCAGTTCACTTAAACTTTTAACTTTTTCTCTATCCACTTTGGTGCTGGACCCAAAGTTAAAACAGCAAAGAGGCAAAGACTTAAAAACTCTTTTGCCCACTATTTTCTCCATATTACTGTTTCATCTCCACACATGATCTTGTGTGGAGGCTCAGAAGGCTTCCCATCTAGATCTCACACATATCCCCATGTTTTTTAACTTCTATCCAAGACACACACACACAAAAAGACTTTTAAAAAGGGAGGGATAAGAATTTGTGAAATCAAATGGCTGAGGTGGATACCTCACAGTTTACAAAACACTTAATGCAAGCACATTTATGTAATACCTGTTTAACAGAATCTAACAGCACTACTTCTGTCCAGTTCTCCCAGGGCCAAGAAAAAACAGGACCCACTTGGGGAGTCTCCCATTTGGATCCCTGAGGCTGGGGGACTGAATCTGGTTCTGTTGTAACCAAGATAAGCTTTCCCGACCTGAAATTGATAGTAACTCCTGCCTGAAATCTATTTCAAGCGCAGGAAAACAACATATTCTCCCGCTTTTTCTCCCCTTATCTTCACAACCGCACTGTAAGATACATTAGGATTTTCTCCGCCGATCCAACATCTCTGTGCTGACTTTCTCGAGACAAGCGCATCTTTCTGATACCCTAGCCCAGCTTCCTCCAGTTATGATACCACCAGAGATGCTTAACTACAACTCTTCTATTCATAATTCGCAGCCAAAACAAAGGCCGGGTTCAATTTTGGAAATTGATTAATGCCATCTAGTTCTTTTTGGCTCCTAGCAACTACATCGATTTTCTCCACAATTTATCCTTAACCTGGTCAAGTCTCCCAACAATGCACTCATCACCACTGTAACTGATGTTCAAAATGAATCATCTCGTCCTGAGCCACAGTGGTGCAGTGGTTAGAGTGCAGTACTGCAGGAAGCTTCTGTTGACTGCCAGCTGCCTGCAATTTGGCAGTTCAAATCTCACCAGGCTCAAGGGTGACTCAGCCTTCCCGCCTTCTGAGGTGGGTAAAATTGTTGGGGGCAATAGGCTGACTCTAAACCATTTAGAGAGGGCTGTAAAGCACTTTAAAGAGGTGCAATAGCAATAAGTGTTACAATAACTGTTACATCAATCCATCCCAGCCAAGGTCAGGCAGAGAAGATAAGTTGTGGATCCCGTTGGTTAAAGAATTCTGAATGATGGGATCCAGGAAGAGCGCTTTCCTCTGCTGATGCTCCCACCCTTTGGAACATCTTACCCCAAAGATGAGACGGTCCCTCCTCTTTTGGTCTTCTGGAAGATTGTCAGGACCCTGGCTCTGCCAATTAGTATGGAGGTCTAAAAAGTGATAGACAACACTGGCGGCTAGAGGGTATACCTTCCATTTCTTTTAACCTTTTAAGCAGTTTTTTAACCTGGCTTTCATTGTTTTTAATCTCTGCGCTTATACTTTTGTACCGTAAACTCCCGTGTCACTTAAGTGAAATGGGTGGTGAAGCAATTGGATAAGTAAATGGATACTACACAATAAAGCAAATATTAAGACTCATCTATTCATAAACAAACTAATTCATCTTTATTTTTCCTACTGTGGATGACTGATGGGCGTCTATGAAGATTCTTAATCATCCAGGTCATGGTTGTCCCAAAGGTGCTTTTTTTCCAAGAAGCAACTGGACTTTCTGGTTTTTTTCTTTAAAGTCGTTTCGCTTCTCATCCAAGAAGCTTCTTCAGTTCTGACTGGACGGTGGGTTGAAGCTTCTTGGATGAGAAGCAAAACGTCTTCAAAGAAAAAAAACCAGAAAGTCTAGTTGCCTCTTGAAAAAAAGCACCTTTGGGATGACTAATGAGTGGGTTTGTTTGTTTGTTTGTTTTGGTCCTCCGTGAGTCACGAACTTCTACCAACTTTTGCTTGGAAGTTTGAACGTGCAACCCTCTGAAGAGTCCGGAAGAACGTTGCCGAAAGAGCACGTGGTAAAAACAGACTCTTTTAGGACCCGGAAGTTGTTCCGACGCATACCGGAAGTCGGCTGCCCCTCCCCTCTCTTGCCTTTTTCTTCCGCCATCTTGCGCCCGGATCGTCTCGTACGGTAAGCTTTGCCGTTTGTATCCGCCGGCATCTGCCTCTGACGGCTCCGTAACCCGGCCGGTGAGGAGCCGCTTAAAATGGGTAAAGCTGGAGTGGTTCCAGGGGATGGGCCGAGGGCGGAGGGGCGGCCTGGGACGGTTAGATTCTGCGGGGGCTCCGAATAGGCCGCTTGGGCCATTCCGCTGTGGGTTCTGCGGCGTCAGGGCGGCCTTGCCGTTCAAGGGGAGAGGCTCCCTTGGAGTTTGGGGACGGAAGGAGGATGTTCGGAAATGAAAGCGCAGGGAGAAGGAAGCCGTCCCTTAGGAAGACTCCAGTAAGGTGCTTCCAATAAGGTCTTCCCCTTGGAAACGGGAGAACTTTACATTCTTGGGCCGGTCCTGGTTTGTGCTCAATTGTGGACTGGGGTCTCTGCTAAACGGTCCCTCCTTTTCCCTGAATATTGTTTTATATAAAGAATTGAAGGGGGGAAGTTATGGTCAGGGTTGGGCTGGACTCCTTCGCGACCGCCTAGAGATTCTGCATGTGGTCCAAGCAAGGCGACGGGTTTTTTTTGCCAGGAGAGTGAACCTCCTTGCTGTTCACACATGCAACAAACTTTGTTCTTGGAAGGCGGCCCCGTCAGATCGAGGTACTGAGCGAAGACGGGGCAAAAATTTAGTGATAAAACTTGCAGGACGATAAGTGGAATACGGTAATGATGGTGTAACACGCAGGCATCGTATATTTAGTGGAAGGGAGAGAATACTGAAACTCTGTCCCCTTGTTCAGCCCGTCTTTCAGAAGTGGCCTGCCGAAGGGATGTTGGCTTGGTAAAAAGTACCAAAATTTTATCACACCTTGATGGAGGTGTGATAAAATTAAAAACAAGGAGCTTTGCTAAATCAGAAGCAGGCTTCATTAGGGAAGGGGGGGGGGTATAAGTTGTGGGTATAAAGCAATGGTTCCCAACATGGGGCAATTTGATTTTTAATAGCGATTTGAACCTTGTTTAAACCAAGTCAGTGGCCTTTTAGGCTTCCTCCGCGTGAGTAGAGTGCACTTTTTGAGTAAAGTAAGAATTATATGTGGGGGCGGGGGCAATTAGGATTTTAGAGATGCTTAGGTGGGGCATGGCTAAAATAAGGTTGGGAACCACTGGTATAAAGGCTTTTCAAACTATGAGCAATATCTAGTAATGAAACTTGCCTGTGGAGGCTTGTGTTAGGTGCATACAACTTCCACAATTGAACTGGCAGAATATACACTAGTAACTTCAGACCAATAATTGGACCTGATTTTTTTTTGTTGCTGGATCAAAAGCACTGGCCATTTAACTGAGATAATAAGGCAGTTATAAGACTACAAAAATGAAAAACAGATCAGTGTTTTTGAATACTTTAAAACTTTTAGCTGAATATAGAAATACAGGGACTCCTCAGCTTACAACCACAATTGAGCCCAAATTTATCTTGCTAAGTGAGAAATTTATTAAGTGAGTTTTGCCCCATTTTACAACTTTTCTGGTCACATTTGTTAAGTGAACCACTGCAGTTGTTAAATTAGTACACTGTTGTTAAAGTGAATCTGGTTTCCCCATTGACTTAGCTTGTCAGAAGGTTGCAAAAAGATGCTCACATGACCCCAAGACATAGCAACCGTCATAAATGTGAGTCAGTTGTCAAGTATCCAAATGTAAATTATGTGACCATGGGGATGCTGCAATGGTCATGTGTGAAAAATGGTCATGTCACTTTTTTTAGTGCCGTTGTAACTTTGAACGGTCACTAAGCGAACTGTTGTAAGTCAAGGACTACCTGAAACTTGCTTTTTTTAGGATTGATATCTTAATAGAGTGCCTAAAGTTCCCATGTTTAAGTGGTTTGCCTGGGTATTGTGACTGCAACAGATTAAGGCTTTATTATAGTTAAAGTATTCTACAATATTATAATAGAGAAGATAATAGGGCAAAAATAACTTACTTTTTATTTTGTTCCTATGCTATCAGAAATGCCTGGAGAAGCCACAGAAACTGTCCCAGCAACAGAACAGGAGCTGCCCCAGCCTCAGGCTGAGACAGGTTAGTATTTTGGATGATTTATATACCTTTAGAATACATTCTCCATCAGCATGGAGACCCATAGAAGTCCTTTGTGGAGAGAGTTCCATGCTTTCTACCATGCCTTTGCCCAAGGAAATCATCTGTTAATTTCATCCTCATTATCTGTAGTAGTGGTATTAAAAATAGAGATTTTCCATATAGAGCTGTTGTATGGTTAATTTAGGGTAAACATTAGAAATGCCTATATACATGTTTGGGGGATCGGATACAATGTTTTTGGAGTGAGCAAGCTGGAACTAGATGCTCTGTTTCATTGAAATTTTGAAGCAGCTTTCCTTCCACTCCCCACAAATGCTAACTGAGTGTTAATTTGTGCTTTAATCCAGAACAATGGGAAGACATTAGGCCCTTTAAAGTATATTATAGAAACACTAATCTAAGCTACTGGCTTTTTTTCTTCATATATTTATTTGTTGGGGTTATCAGATGAGATGTTAGAGCTGTTGTCTTAATATTATAATGCACGTTAGATGTTAGACACTCGCTTAACATTTTAGCTTTTATATTAGAGTGACCTTACAGAATAATTGGGATGCTTTAAAATGATATTGCTGGTAAATGTCTGAGATTTTTTTTCAGGAAAGAAAAGTGATAATTAATTATGAAAAATATAACCATATTTTTAAATTCTGAAGAAATCAGGAACTCTATTTCAAAAAATCTCAGATTGGCATTTATTAAGCATGCTGTGCCTGGCTATACATGAGATTGGCAAAAAGTGTGCCTCATTTTTGATGGATTAGAATTGTGAGCTATGAGCTTTTTAAAAATCCTGGTTATATTTTAGTGTATTTGGCTGTGTTGTGTGCATACTTTTACTATATTGGATTTACTAACTTTGAACTATTCTATCTATTATATTTCAAATGATATGTCTTAAGGGAATTTTGGATGCTGGATAGCAAATAATTTGATTTCATTATTTGCCACATTTCTGGCTGGAAGCTTAAGGGATACTGCATGATGTATGACTTGCCTTCTCCTATTCCAGGGGTCTGCAACCTTAAATACTCAAAGAGCCATTTGGACCCATTTCCCACAGGAAAAAAAACACACAGGGAACCACAGAAGCTGGGTGGTCGTGGCCAACTCAATGTCACTCACTCCCACCCAGTCACATGACCCCCCCAGCCACACCTACCTAGCCACAAAACCATTCTTTGTTTCTCTCTCTTCCCCCTCTCTCCCCCTCCCCTTCTATATCTCTGTCCCCCTCTTTCTCTCTCTCTCTCTTCCCCCTCTATCTCTCCCCGTGTCTCTCACTCTCCAACTGTATCTCTCCACCTCTCCCTATCTTCCCCTCTTTCTCCCCCTCTATCTCTCTCCCGCTCCCCCTTCTGTATCTCTGTCCCTCTCCCTATCTTCCCATCTTTCCCCTCTCCTTGTCTCTCTCTCCAACTGTATCTCCGTCCCACTCCCTATCTTCCCATTTCTCCCCCCATCTCTCGCCCATGTCTCCCTCCTCTGTATCTCTCTTCCTATCTTCCCCTCTTCCCCTCTCTGTATCACTGTGTATATGTCTCTCTGTCTTTCTCTCTCCCCCCCTCCCTCTACCATTCTCACTCTCTCTGAAAGCCATGGCTAGGCAAGCAAGCAAGCTCTTCTTGAGGCGCGTCGCTACTCCTTTTATTTCTTCTTTTTGGAAATTTGGGCTGGCTGAGGAAAGATCACTAGCAGCAGCGGACGTTTCCCTTTGGGCAACCATCCTCCTCCTTCCCCCCCCCCCTTCTCTCACAAACCCCTGGCCAGCTGTGGCTGAGCCAGGAGCATGTGCACGTGCGGGGAGACCCTCCTTAAGGGAGCGGCCACCCAACCCCCACACGCCTTTCCTGAGCTTTGGTGCTCGCTTGAGGAAGGTCTCCCCATGCGTGTGCATACTCCTGGCTCAGCCACAGCCCGCCAGAGGATAACAAGGGGAGGAGGGTTGCCCAAAGAGAAGCCGCTGCAGCTAGCAATCGTTCCTCAGCCAGCCCGGATTTCCAAAAATAACCAAAATAAAAGGGGTGAGGGGCGGGGCCAACCAGTGACGGGACAGAGAGCCACAACAGAGGGCCCAAAGAGCCGCATGTGGCTCCGGAGCTGCGGGTTGCCAACACCCGTCCTATGCGTAGTGGAGCTGTTGTCCATTACTGGATTGTTATTTCTTTTTTGTAAATAAGTTAATGTATTTATTGAAACATTTAAGAAACGGAGAACTACAAAGAGAGATGGAGACCTAGCTGATAGAGTAATATGCCAGGAATTAAATATAGGATTTATAATTATCATAAAACCCAAATTTCATTATTTTACTGTCCAGTTCTGAATTGTTAATATAGTGGTTTCTATCCCGACGGTGGCAGGTGTGATTTGAAAGCTTAGGGGAACTTTGGAGTTCCATTGAGTGTTCTGTGAAGAATGGTCTGGGCAGCAGAGATGTTCTTCTGGGAAGCCAGAAAATACCTGTTTCTACTCCTACACCAGAGCAAGGGCATTCAGAAATAGATACACCTCTCCTGATTCCAGAGATCTAGAAAGGGTTCTTAAGTCACTTCCTGTGGAAGGCAGTAGTTCCCCTGATCCTGGCTTCCTCTGGAGAGTAGACAAGCCGACAAGCTAGCATGGCTAGAACTACCCTGATGACACTTTTTCCTTTTCCTTTCTTTAGTTTTCATGGCTTTCACTTTCCTTTTTTGGAGATGTTAACCTAGTAGTCAGCAATATAATGAACATCAACATAGTGTCTGGAGATTCCTTGGAGCTTTCTATGGGGTTTATGAGGCCAAATAAGAAGTTTAATTTCTAATTTTCAAAGTCCACGCTTAATCTTTTAAGAGAATTAAGCCAACATAGTGTTGCCAAGAATCAGCAGTTTTATCACTGCTCCTTTAGGTAACACAATGACCACCACACTGCCCTACTTTTGAATTCATATAACATATCTCACACATTTAACAGGCCCCCTCCTCTCAAGAATGTCATTTCTTCCTGGTCACATAAACCAACAAAACCTCTGCTATAAGCTATCATCAAATCACAGGCTCTCACCCATGTGACCTCTTCTGTAGCCTTAGAGATGACATGGGTAAGAGAGTTTGTGGTTTCTTCTCCATATTAATAATATCTAAAAAGAATAGCCAGTGAGTCTTTTTTAAAAAATGCCATAGGCTTACTAGACTTAACAGGTGGCCCACTTACACATTTCAGTCTAGAACATTCCTTGGGCTTCAGCATCAGGAAATTTCTCATTTAGCCAGTCAGCTCGCAGAATATACACGAAGGAGATAGTAACTGTTGTGGCCCGCCAGAGAGCTGGCAGCAGATTCGGACAGTGAGGAGGTTGGGGAGGAACGTTGGCCAGTCCTGGAGTCTGGGGAAGGCTCAGATGAGGGCTCTACATCGGAGGCAGAGAGGGGACCAGGGCCATCTGGTAGTTATGTGCTGCCTTCGGAATCTGACATCACCGAGGCAGAAGAACAGTGTCTGTTCCCAGTATGCGCATGCGCAGAGCTGCCAGAAGGTAAGAACAATTAAGAAAAAAAAGGGCGACTCGGGAGTAAGGCTTGGAGATGATTGGTCCCTCCCATAAGACATAAAAGAGGAGCAAACAGACGTGAGCCTTTGCAGGAAGCAATTAGTTCATATAGTCAATTCAAGCTCTGTGCTCCATTTGGCCTTGCAAAACTAATTGACAGGTCTCTGGCAGCTTTTCAAGGAAGATAAAGGTGGGTGCTTATCAACATTACCCTGAAAGACTGTCAACTCGAGCAGACATCTGTCAGAATCTTCACAGACTGTTCATGAACCGTCTCAATAAAAGAGGTTTTTTGGGACTAAGATTGTGATTTATGCTTTCTCAGGAAGCCTAGGTCAGAACAGTAACTATCATAGTCCACTTCAAATCATAGGGAGTACGTGTACCTCTGGGTAAATAACCTGCTACTCAAGTTCCCTTTGACTGAACAGGCAAAGAGGGATGTATGAATCATGATTAGACCATCAAAGAGTCAAGAGCATATGCTAACCAGCACATGCTTTACAACACCTGGACACCATCTTGGGCACCAAAGAGATCTGATCTCCCTTGCAAAGAAGAGAAGAGACCATCCAACAAGTTGTCACATAATTCCTCCAAACCAGCTGCTTGGAAGTTATGATAGGGTTCGATAATTGCCTATATCAATGTATTATTCAAATTTCCTTTCCCTGAAGTAAATGCTTCTTCATTTCCATAACCAAATAGCCCAAATATTCAAAAGACACCTATCAGTTCCACTGAAAGTGATGACATCTCTCAGGTTGTGACTCTTGGGAAGGGAAAATTGGCTCTCTGACCAGGTTTTATTGATCAGAGACATCACCCTCAAAAGAGGAGGCTAGATTGCTTAGGAGAAATAGTTTAAGTATAGGAAACTCAAAGCTTCTATCCTCTGGGACAATCTAAAAGAACTTCTGAAAAGATGCACCACCAAAACTGAGCAATCAAAGCTTATGAATAAGACAAACTTCTGGGCTGGGCATCAGATAAGTTCAACTGCTGAGGTTTAGAACTCAAGTAAGAACCTCAGCCTCAGGATGTTCAAGCAAATTATGTTGAGTTAACAAGGATGTTCTGATAGCTCCCATCAGCTCAAGGCAAAATAACTTCATCTCAAACTCCCTATTTTAGGAATTATGGGCAGTAAACATCTTTAAATCCACATGGCCCAAAGACCTGCTACATACCTTCACCATCCCCATTAACTCAGGCTCCTGAGGCTAGTTCAGAACTGGAGAATAGTATTATATTGAGTATGCTAATAGCACCCAACTGTGCCAGGAAAAATGATACTTCAATCTAGGCAACCTATCAGTTTCTTAAAAAGAGCTTCTGGACATCAATAGACTAAATCAAGGGGAATCACCTGGTTACAATTATGTGCCAGGAGATTGGATTTATCTCGCCAACCTAGAAATAGTTACAAAATCATACATACTATTATAGAATCCAAGTGACTCTCTACCATCTATTCACATGGGAAGCTTTCTACGACTGAGCCCAAAATGAAGGGAGGCTCTACAACAGGGCTATCAAACTCACAAGCCGGATACGTCATGCACTGGCCGCGTCCATGTCCGGTTTAGTGAAAGGGGGGGGGGGAATATGCAATACGTCACGTGACAATGCAAGTTTGACACCCCTGCTCTACAACATCAGATTTTATTCCCAGGTCTTGCCTTTCCTACATGTGGACTTCAACAAGGTAATGTAACCAAACTCTCTGTATGTAGGAATTGTCCCTCTCAATCCTAGCACCGGAGAGCAACGAAGACCTCTTTGCCAATCTCACACCAAGATATTTTTAAGGAAGTTTTCTCTGCTATCTATGAATGGCCATGATCAAACCTTCCGCTAAATCTAGAAGTACTTGCCCAGTACTTACAGTTCATCAAACAATCATTTGGCCAATTAACACATAAATAAATGCAGAAAATAGTTCCCAGCAAGGATGATTTCCCCATCCTCACAGCCCAAAATGGACTTCTATCCCAGAAAATTCCCTGACCCCATTATAGGAAAAAGGTGCAGTAGACTTTTCTCTATAGTGGAAACAGGGCTTCTAGAACACTCAAATATTCAGAGCAAGGGCAGTAGTCCCCAGGCTTCAGACCGGTACCGATCTGTGGCCTGTTAGGAACCAGGCCGCACAGCTGGAGGTGAGCAGCAGGCAAGAAAAACTGCCCATGTGTGGGATCTAGGTTATCTGCTTCTTCTCTCTCCCCCCTCCCCAAATCTGTGGAAAAATTGTCTTCCTTGAAACCAGTCCCTGGTGCCAAAAGGTTGGGGACCACTGGATTAGTGGACCTACCAGTATAAGTAGTCTTTTTTTTTTTTTTAGAAACTAGAGTTGGGACTAGCAACTTTGTTATTAAGCGAAGCAGTTGCTAAGTAACTATGACTCTGCTTATAATCTTCAGCTTCGCTTCACAGGCCTGCAAAGATTAAAAAAAGGCAAGGATTGGTTCTAAAGTTTTTAACCATTTTAGCTGACAGTGGTCACTAAATGAGGCAGTCACTAAATAAGGACTATCTGCATTCACAATCATGGACTCTTGTCTCTACCATATTCCAGTTGCTTCAGATTTACTTATCTAAACTTGTAAACTGGCCTGTAATGAGATTGATAAAGACCCATTTTAAACTGGCCTGTCTCTTGGTACAGGGGAAAAAAAACTCATTCTGAATCCAAAATGGATTTCTAGCTGATAATTCAAATCTAAATAAGCTACTTTGGTTTTCAGTATATATTATAGGAAGCGGTTTCTGACGACTCTTTTTTTTTTTTTAAAGTTATCCTTTACTGGCTTTTATCCTATGTTGAAGTGTTGTATTCATGCCTGCTAACGTACCATGAGTTCATCTAGATTGGCTTTTGATGCATCATTATTAACATTCAGCAGCAGCTGTTAACTTGAGTTCAAATGAATGCATGTAAACATCTTGTCACAATCTGAGGAAACCATGAAGATAGGCATTTAATTACTTCAAAACTGCCAGTATAATGGCACTAATTTGGTTAGAAAGATGATTTGATTTGTCAAATTCATTTCTAATATAAACAGAATTGACATTTTCTATAGTGTTTTTTTTTTATTCCTGTGCTTTTTGTCTTTTGCAACTGAGTTTAACTCACATCTTTCTGCATGATTGGATATATTTACACTTGAGCAGCTGACCTCAAAAGGCATATATAGCGGCCTTGTAGGATTTCTGAATGGTTGAAACTATTGTTGTAGCTCCAGCTCCTGGGGCCCCCATGGAAACGATGAGCAAGCCAGTTGCTGCCAAGAATCCTGAGGTAGGAGGCAAGGATTCTCAGGCTGGGACTGCTTTAGAGTGTTCAGGTAGGTCCGAAGTTAAAACAGCAGACTAGAATTGCCACGCATACATCTGACTTAAAATGAAAGAAAAGCACTAACACACCAGTGTTTCTGAAATGCCAGATCTTGTTTAATCTGATGCCTTAGATTTGATTCTTCCTCTTTCTTGATAAACTGCAGAAATTTGAAAAAACAACTAGACGCTCTTCGGCTGATCAGGACTGTATTTGATCCTTTCCTAAAGTGTTACAAATAGTCCTTGACTCACAACCGAAAGCCCGGAATGAAATTTGTAAGTTGTGCCAGTCGTTAAATGGGTCATCACATGACTGACCCAATTTTAAAACACATTTTGCGGCAGTCATTATGGGAATCGCCAGAATCATTAAGTGAATTCATGGTCATTAAGCAAACACATTGTCCCCAGTGGGCATTTTTGCCAGAAGCTAGAAGTCAATGCCAGTTTCTGGCAAGAGAGGGAGAGGGAGAGGGAGAGGGAGAGGGAGAGAGAAATAAATCATGGTCACGTGATTGCAGGACACTGCCAATAGCCATAAATGCGGGCTAGTTGCCAAGCACCCAAAATGAAATCACATGATGGAGGGGCAGCCATCGGAACTTTGAATCCAGGTCACAAGTACCTTTGTGTGGGGGGGGGGGGGGGCGTCCGTTATACTTTCAAATGGTTGCTAAGTGACTTGTAAGTCCAGGACTATTCGTACTAGGTTTGCCTTCTTTCATTTCCAGTAGGCATTTTATTTGGAAAGTCAGATGAAATGTTGTATCTTAATCTTTTCTAAAATGTTTCTAATGGTGGAAGCATCAATAAATAATCCTTTCAAATTAATGCTAGACTCATGTCTGTGTACAGTCCTTCATGGAGAAATAGTCAGATGAACCTTATCACTTTCTGATTGTATCCTGGGCTGCTTTGCTACCTTGTTCCAGAACTTTTTTTACTCTTTATTTTGGAATATATGTTCAATTCTCCTACGATCGTGTGTTATAACTGCTGCACCAGTTTTGCTAGGATTTGATGCACAGGCATTGACATGAAGCACTAATCTTTTAATGTGACTGTTTTCCTTTTTAAATGAGCTGTTAAGAATAGTTAAGTGTGCCTTTTTGCCTTCTCTCTTGTATTTGCCTAATGGAAAAATATAGGATTAAGACTAGGTGAGTTCATAGTTTATAAAACAGACAGTTATGATGGGATTGAGGCTAATCCCTTCCATCTTGTGGATTCCAACGTTTTTTCTGGAATAATTTGAATTAAGATATGAGCTTTAAGTGCAAGCAGCAGAAAGGCACACGCTTCAAGATAGAATAGGATTGAGTTTCATAGATTTGGTTTCCATACTGATATAGTCTGAGCACATGCTTGATCTAGCTTTTACATCACTCTTGCTATATTTGCCTTGAATTCTGGATGTCATCCCAGTCCTGTTGTCATCCCAACTCACACTATTAGAGTTATTACACTAGCAAAAAGTTTTGCTCAGCTGACTCATTAGTCTAGATAAAAGAATAAAGAACTCTTGATTGTATTATTTTTTAAAATGAAATTGCAAGTCCTCGTTATAAACTACTTTCTCCTCTCTCTCTCTTTTTTTTTTTTTTGCCTTAGTTTGGAAAAGCCAGTCCAACGTAATGTACTGTATATTGGGTTTTGTATTTGGGATTTTACTTGTGTAAGCCACCAGAAGTCACTATGAGTTAGGTAGCCATATAAATTCTATTAATAAGTCAAATAAAATAAACTAGAGGAAGATTTGAAGTTACTAGAGCCCTTAAGTCACATCAGATTCCTTGTCCCACTCTTCTGGCTTTTTCTATATAATTTCACCGAAGAAACTTGCAGGTCACTATTGCAATAATTTGCTTTTCTGTTGTATGTGAAGTATATTAGAACACAGGCAAGTGGCCTATTGGATCACAACCCTGGCTCACCTAGTCCAGCAATCTGTTTTCAAAATTAACCAACTGTAGAAGGAAGCCCATAGTCTCTCAGTAGATTGGCTTCAGAGGCATTTATAGTGCCATCAAAATTAATAGCCTTGAATCCTCACAACTTCCATGAATTGATCCAAAGTCCTTTAATTGTGGAGGTCTTATTGGTTGTATTGATCGAGCTGAAAGAATAGAATCTTCTCAATTGTTCTAGCTCCTGTTTTATCGATGTGTTGTTTAATAACTGTTGATTTTGCTCATTCAGCATCTGCCATTCCTGCTTCTTTTCCTGGTGCTGCTGAGGCACCTCCAGTCTGTTCTCAGCCTCCCATTCTAGCATCAGGTATTTGTTCTTAGCATATGCCATTTTAAACAGTATATTTATGGTGTTGGACTAATATAGTTACTTTAATATGGCATACAGTCTGATGGGAGTGGATGGTAGTTGGTATCACTGCACTTGAACCCAGGCTCCAAAACTATGTTCAAGTTCTGTCCTTAGCTTAGCTTATCAGATGCCTGGGTTCATAGATTATAATGCTTTGCTTGAAATGGGGATGCTTCATATTGATACAGTATGATTTGATTTACTTGAGGCTTCTGCAATAAACTTAATTTGAAATCACAGAGGCTTCCCTCATTTAAAAAGATGACAAAAGTTTCTGAGTGCACCACAGAAGACTGAATGCTTCAAGCTTAAATGCTGCACCTTGTTTCCTGAACTAGCAGATTTACTATCTTAAAATGAAAGCGATAGAAATAAAAGATTACTAGCACATGTTAAAAGGTTGGATTTATGGTAAGATTCATTTGTGCCAGGAGTGATAACTACAGTTAATCCTCACATAATGTTCAAAATTGGGACTGACAATTCTAGCATTCAGCAATGTGGTTAAGTGAAACTTCACATGACTGTATCCAACTTACACAGTTCCTCTGCAGTTATTAAGCAAATTAAACCTGATGTCACATGACCACAACTTGTGGCTTATTACCAGCTTCCCCCATTGACTTTGTCAATAAGTAAGTAAGTATGCCAGTAAGAGCCACAAGTAGCAATACTATGACCATGGGATGCTGTGACCATTGTAGATGCCCACCAGTTTCAAAATGCCTAAGTCATGATCAAATGACTGAGAATGTTGCAACAGCCATAATTTTAAGGACCGGTCATAATCTACTTTTTCAAGACTGTACGCAAGTTTGAAGAGATGCAGAATTAGGCTGTTGTTAACCAACGACTACCTGAATAGCTTAGCTATGGTATAGTAGTTTGCCCGGCTATTTGGCAGCATCAAGCTGACTTTAGCTGATGTCAAAAAAACTAAGTTGGGTGGGAAACTATGAGAAATGGCTAGAATGAGAAAGTAATATCTCAAAAGAAAGAATTACATGGATATGTCTCTAAAGTGACTAGGAAATGAGTTCAACTCAAAGAACATTTATACTTTTGCTTTTCGAGTGCTTAATTCTACATGTGTCTTCATGGGAAATGTTGAGTCTTTCTGAAATGTTATGGCTGCAAAGACAGTTTTGTTTTATTCATCAAATGCGCATGCTGCCAAATTGGAATACACTAAAATAATATTTTACATAATAAAGAGTAATATACAATATGGTACACAAGAGCAAGCCAATTATATATTGGCTAAAGATTAATAAGTGTCCAAGAAAAGTTGCTTGGGGTGGGAGAAAAAAAATATTTTCTGGCAACAGCTGTAATAATTTCTCCCCTACAAGTAATAGCGCTTCTATGTGGGAGGCTTTATAGATAACTTCATTTTTCTTCCTACATGTTCTTTTTCCAATTCTCATTTACTTTTTCTCCTTTAGCAGCTGTTTCCACCTCTTCTACTTATAGCCCCCTCCACCCTTCCTCTTCATGCCGTGATGCTAACTCTCCCCTCGCTAGCCTCTGTCCCTTTACTACACCAGAACTGGTTACCTCTGTCTCTACAGTACAAGCCACTCCTGATGCTGCCTTGTCTTCTGCAGACTCAGTTATGTTATCTCAGACCCTTTCTCCCGTGAAACCACCAGTTATGGCTGGTATTGCACCTGTTGGTATACCCCTACCTTTAGGGCCTATAACTTCTCCCCCAGCCTCAGTAATTTCCTCTGAATCCCTTACTTCTGCTCCATCAACATCTCCTATAAGCCCAGCAGGGACAACTTCTGCAGCCTCAGTTTCTCCAGTTCCATCATCTCCCGGCCCAGCTCCTTTCATTCTCCCAATTGCTCCTGTGTCTCCTCCTATGGCTACAGCTCCCATTCCTGCTGAAGTTCCAGCTCCTACTGTGGCTTCACCCTCTAGTCCAACTCCTTTCCCTCCAAATTCTGCAGGTGCTCCTGCCTTATCACCAACACTTCCTATCCTTAACACTGCAACCCCTACTCTCGATCCAGTGGCTCACATTTCATCCTTTCTTCCCCCTCGCCAGCCTTCCATACCCATCAGCTCTGTTCCATCTCTTCCTGATTCTATGACCGTTCCCAGTCCCATCATTTCTCCAATGCCTGTATCAATTCCGGGATGTCCTGCAGGGTCACCTACAGAATCTGCATCTCATCCTGTGACTCCTTTGGCACCTATTTCCAGTTCTGAGAACCCGGCTTCCTTTCCTAAAGTTTCTGGGGCTGATCCTTCGTCTCCAGCAAAGCTTGCTCCCGCAATACCACCTGCAAAGTCTACTTCTGGTCCTGAATCCAGTATCATGTCCCCAGCAAAGCCTGCTCCTACACCATTGTTACCTGAAGGTCCTCACGGCAAACTTGTTTCTGGTTCTCTACCGCCTGTGAAATTGGCATCTGGTCCTGCAGCCCCAGAAGTATGCCCTGTGTCTGGTCCACTATCTGTTTCTTCCCAGCTACAAACTCCTATTTTGGCACCCGTTCCCGACTCTGTAACTACTTCTCTAGACAAAACAGTGTTGGCTTCTAAACAGGTGGCTCCTGCCAAGTCCCCTGTGAAACCTCCTATAATCACAGCAGGTCCAATAATGAAGCCTGTTTCTGGGTCCGTAGCCTCTTCTGGAACACCAATAGGTCCTTCCAGTCCTGTGCCACTTTCTTCACAGCCAGAGAGTCCCACTTCAGTTCCTATTTCTGGCTCTACTTCACTGGGTACGGCAGTGTCTAAGCCTAAAGAACTGAGCACGGTACTTCCTTCTGTAAAACCGGCTTCCTCTTCAGAAATGTCTTCAGATCCTGTGTCCTCATCAGGCTCTGTACTTACACCTCCCCTTCCTCCATCACCCCCAATGAAATCTACTTCTTCGGTGCCTATTTCTGAGCCCATTGTCCCTTTTGCTACAATAGCAGAAATAATCGCTGCTCCAGAACTACCCAAAGGGCAACCTGTGAAAACTGTAACTAGTCCTGTGACTCCTACAGGACCCCCTGTGGAATCTCCACCCCTTTCAGCCCCTGTTTCTAGTCCAATAATGCCTCCCATAGGCCCTTCGCCACCTGCTTCCAAGATGGTTCCATCTGTTTTGGAACCAGCTCCTGCCCCTTCAGTATCTGCTTCTGTAACTCCAGGGATACCTGTTTCTCAGCCTGCGGCTGTTTCTGGCCCTGTGGCTGCAGTAGAGCCTGCTCTTGTCTCACCGGCATCTGCTATGAAGCCATTTCCAACTTCTGAACTTGCTCCTAGCTCTTTGTCTATGGCAGAGTATGTTTCTAGTCCTGCAACACCTACTGCCCATATTCCCGCACCTATTTCTGGATCCACAGCCCTTCCTGTGGCCTCTGAAGGGGTTACTCCTTGCTCATTGGCACCTGCCTCCCATCCAGCAGCAGCTTCTGAGGTACCTCCTCCTGAACATCAGGCATCACCTATGGTTGTAGCAGAGACTGCTTCAGCTTCAGTGACACCAGCTGCACCTGCCCCGATAATTCCTCCTGTGGGCCCAGCAGTTTCTCACACAGCACCCTCTGTGGTGCCTGCCCCAGTGACCGTTCCTGGGACCCCTGCTACTTTTCCTAAACCTCTTTCCTCTCCTGACCTTGTAGCCTCTGTCATCCCTCTTCCTGGCATTGCTCCTCTGTCTTCTGCAGTGACTCCTCCCATTTCCCCTGCAGCAGCATTTTCTATTCCAGTAACCCTTAGTCCTGTCTCTAGCCCCAAATTGCCCCCTGTCTCGGCCTTAGACATGAGCCAGATTTCCATTTCAACTGGGGAGGCGATGCCTTCCCAGAAAACGGCACCTTTGCCTCTTGCACCTGCTGATCTTTCTGTTTCTACTCCTCCTCTTGCAAGCAGTCTCACTCAGCTGGCTTCTCCTGCACCCTCTCCTTCTACCCCTGTGAAAAAGCTAGAGCCTTCCTCTGTGCTTCCCAAGCCATCCCCTGTTGCACCTGCACCTGGTTTAGCACCTGAAGTTACCCCCAGCCCTATCTCTACTACCTTTGAAGACGACGAGCTGCCACCCTTGATCCCTCCAGAGGTGCATGTTGAGGAGTCACCTCTGCAGCCAGTCCTGGTGGACTTCTCTCCTAAGACAGCTGTGCCCCTTGCTGAGGTTCCAGCAACTGCTCCTTTACCACCTCCTCCTCCTCCTGTCAAACAGCCTTTCCTGAAGAATGACAAGGGTATTTGCCTCTTCGGTTTGCTGTGTGCATGGATATCAAACGCCACTCACTGAATACTAACTTAGTTGTACAGGCATGGAGTGTGAATTCCCTCTGCTTTGACTGTTAGACTAGAAACACGCCATTTAGGATTTAAAATTTACTAAGTCAAAATAAACCTAGATTAAGTTACCATAGTTGAAGTTTGTTGTGCACACTGTGATTCGTGATTTATGTTTAAGAGCATACACTACTAATGTGAAAGTTGAATCACTGGGCATGATGTGTGTGTTTAATAGATGTGTCATAAGCCTTGTCTGAGCTGATATCTCTGAGAGAGAACTAACCTAGAAACTGTAATCACCTCTTTGTTTTCAATGGCACACTCTCATTTCAGCCTGCTTTTTTGTTTCTAGTGTTTTGCCTGTGGTTGCATATCTAGTAGATTTTGTTAATTGCAGATGCATTTCATGATATGTTCTGTGCTAGGAGGTGGTATTTTATCCTCATTCTAGAAGAACTTGTGGTCTAATGTTGATGTCCTCCTTCAGTTTATTGTTCAGTGTCTATATTTGCAACTGCATTTTGGATGGGTGTCTATAAGTAGGAAGCTCTCTGTTAAATACTTGCATATACTGTGTGTTAAATTCATGTGTTGTCTGTTAGAGAGTAGAAATGAGTAGTCTGGTGTTTCTGTCCAGTTTTCAGTCACTTAAATGTAGTCACATGCATATGCAATTTGGGGTAAAGGTGTCAGGATTTAGCATCACTTGGAATTAACATGGTATTAGTGAGATAAACGGGGATATCAGTTGTGCTTGTTCCAGAAAAACTCTGCCCTGAACATGCTTTCTTGTCAGTAATCACATTTATTCCCTTCTTGCATTGCAGTCACACAGATGTTAAGGCATGTGAGCTAGCAGTTCACTGAAACTTGCATCCAGAGATGGCAGTCATATAATGGTGGTGGGGAGGATTGTCTTGAAGTTATCTCTCTGAAAGATACAAATACAAAATATTTACAAGATTTTAAAGTATTTTTACTTTTTAAGTGAGTAATCAATTAGTGTTCACTTTAGTCCTTGCAAACATCTTTCATAAATTTGGTTGTTTTAAAACCTTGGGAACGTGCCATGAACTTAAGCAGTCTTTCTTGATCTTCCTCTCTCTTGCTCACGTTCCTTTGTTCTTTAATACAGGATAACCTTTAATACAGGATAACCAGTTTGCCAGAACAAATTTAAACCATACTTCTGAATGACATATTATGTACTAAAACGGCTTACCATGTCTTTGGCTTACCATGTGTGTACCCAGCTGCTTCAGGACACTGTGATCAATACTCATAATTAAAACACGGATGTCTGAATCCACTTTGAAGCAGTCTTAATTGGTGCTAGTTGTTGTTTGTCCTGTGTACACATCATGCTAGACCCTAGGTCTCACAAATTGTGAAAAGGAAGGGAAACTATGTATAATGAGGAAAGGTGTTCAGGTCCATAGCATATTTCTAGTCTACAATCATGGGCCAAATTATGCCAGAATGAAACTGTCATGTTCTTTTTTTTCTAAAGTACTAGTTAAATCAAACAATATCCTTACCCTGAGAATGTGATCAACACTTTGCTTTAAGAAACTCGTTCTTCCTGGGAACCTTGATTGAACAAAGATAAACTCCCTGTCCTATTGCCACATAAGTTAAACCACTATTATATTAAATCACTGCCATTTCAGAATTTTGTTGTCTATAAATTACTTCTTTTCTATGTGTGTGGAGAATGTTGGGGATATGTTCTTTTACTACCAGACATTTCTGAAGTATCTTGGCTTCAAAGTATTTTTTAACAATGTTGGCACAATAAAAGAACAATAGTTTCTTCATCAACCAAGCTGCAAAGCTCTGCATGTTTTGCCTGGGCCTGCCTGCCACTCCCAAGAGAGACCAAGTTGGAAAGAAATTATGTGTGTTGATTTCTGTAGGTTCTGGAACAGAATCCGACAGCGATGAATCAGTGCCAGAACTTGAAGAACAGGACTCCACGCAGGCCACCACACAGCAGGCGCAGGTGAGAAAGGGAACGAAGAACACTATAAACTGTATTTCATATGCTTGGGCAGGGCTGTAAAAGTAAGTATATTTCAACCTCAAAAAACTCACATAGCAATTGTGAATACATAATTTAGTTAGGTAAGATCTAACACCACAATATTCAAAACATCCATTATAACAGGTGATCACAACTTGAGATCTAAGCTGCATGTAAACACCATTCCCCAAATCCTGGGGTGTAGCCCTGGCATTCTCCAAAATTAGCCACCGCATTGTAATTTTTATTAAGACCAAGAAAATTAGTAAATGCATAAGGAAATGATACTATTACATTGGCACAACTGCAGTTGTGCTTTTCTGACCAAGGTAAACACTTACCTCCTAATTAATGATAGATATTCTGGAATATACTGGTCAGATGGTAGCTATCTTTGATGGACTCCCACCTGCTGAGAGGCTGACACTTTCTACTACTCTTTAAAAATAACATGCAACGTTTAAAAAAAATTGCACAGCTACTCAGTCAGGATCAGCAATACCAGGTTTGGATAATGCTTGTTCATTCTGCATCTCAATTCTTCTCATGTATCGCCTCCTAGCTAGCATGGAGGTGAGAATTATGAAAAGTTAGCCATGATCAGCTCAGTGGAACTTTAGTTTTTGTCCTGTTCCTAGCTTTAACTGTATCCATCAGTTCAAAGGCAATGTGCAGACCTCAGCTCAAAAAAAAGGTGGTGTACCCTGATTTGCAATAATTAGTTTTGCACATTAGTGTGCATTCTAATTTGTGCCATTGTTATGACACAATTTTTATCCATGTTGTCTATACCAGTTAGAGAAATGGTAAATACAATGGATATGTATCTAAAATTGGTATGTTACGATTTTCAAACATGAAACTAGGGGAAGAATATCCAATATATGTAATACATCATGAAAAGTGGGTGTCTTCCTTTTGAATAAATCATGCGAAGAACAGAACATTTCAGGAGTTAGAGAGATAAACTACAATGGATGCTAGCTGGGCAGTTTCTTGAATTTGTTTCTGCTATATATTTTTTTTCAAAATATGGAAATAACAGCTGTTGCTATTCTTGAGTTTTTCATTATGCCCTGCTTCCTTTCCCTTTCATTATCTTTTTTGTTGTTGCATTTTGAGTGCTGTAATTATAGATAATATTGTAAATAAGGAATTTCCCTGCTGTGGATTGTAATGTTTGTCATCCTATCTCTGACCTCACTCAGTTTTACCCAGAAATTGTTTCTCTTCTGAAGAATGCACAGGGAAAATTCCAAAGACAGGGGACACTATCTAATAAACCTGCTTCTCCACAGATCATTGTGATCTGAGTTGGTATAGAAATAACAGTTCAGTATTTGAAGTTGTGCAAGAAGCTGGGAGTAATTAAACTGGGAGTTGTCTGGCAAAACTCTGGCCCTGTATTTTAATCTGGAGGTTTTTGGGTAATGTTACGCATATGTACATTCTCATGATGATCAGCATTTTTTTAAAAAAAGCATGATGTGTTCTTGGCAGCTTGCAGCAGCAGCTGAAATAGATGAAGAACCAGTTAGCAAAGCGAAACAGAGCCGGAGTGAAAAGAAAGCACGGAAGGTAAGATTAAATTAACAGTTCCTGGTGGCTTGCTTGATTCAGCCAACAAAAACTGTTGGTGCCCCTGAATCTTTAATCATGTAAACATATACCAGCTAGGGTTGTCTTGCAGTACCTGTTCTACTGCAACTCTCAAAACTTTGATTTTTGTTGTTGCTGTTTCTACAAGTCATTTCTTATAGCACTTCCTTATTTTGCAAAAGCCGTTGATCAAAAGAGGATTTAAGGTGAGTTAGAAGATACCAATGAACCCAATACTTCCGTTTCCTTTTGGCAAAGCCCCTGCTTGTCCTACTAGGACAGTGATGGCTAACCTTTTTGCCGTTGCATGCCAAAAGTGGGGGTTGGGGGGGGGGCGTGCGTGCATGCCCACACCTAAAATTCAATGCGCCCTGCCCCTCGCACACGACTCCCCCATGCTCCCCCACTTTTGGCACGGTAGGCTGGTTTTTCTCCATCCCCAGGCTCCAGAGGCTTTTTTGGAGTCTGGGGAGGGCGAAAACAGCCTTCCCCACCTCCTCTGGAGGCCAGAAACAGCCCATTTCCTAACTTCCGGTGGGCCCAGAAGGCCCAAAAATGAGGTGGCCAGTGCTTGCATGCGCGCTGGAGCTGAGTTAGGGCAATGCTTGCGTGCCCACAGATATGGCTTCACATGCCACAGGTTCACCATCACAGCACTAGGAAATATTTAGGGCATGAGATAAACTTTTACACTCAACTTGTCAAAAATTCCAAATTTTTGTATAATATCAGAGAAAGGAGTATATTTGAATACATCTCTGTTGGCTTCTCTTCAGGGAATTTTTGTGTCCAGAGAAGTCTTATTCTAAAAACAATCAAGCTCTGAAGTGCAGTCTTTATTTTATAGAAGGTGAAACAGAGATAACCCATGGTTGACCGCATTACTGGCACAAAATTCTAGGTTTTGAGAGGGAGGTGCCATTTCCCTTTTAGGAAAGGATTATTTAGGTGTTCTACGTTCATCAAATAGTAAAGACTGTGTCTTCCATTACACTGGCCGTCTTGTATTCCTTATGATCTCCAGATCATAACTGTTGCAATATGCTGTACGTGAAGCCCTTGAGGAACAATTGGAAGCCTCAGCTGATGCAAAATGCAGTGGCACAGATAGTTAATGGCATTGTTTTTTCGGTGCATGTGCTTCTCAAGTTGCATTGGCTTCCGGGCACAATTCAAGGTGCTGGTAGTTGCCTTTAAAGCCTTTCACAAGTGTGTTAACTTATGGGACTATTTTTCCCCGATTGTTTGTACCCATCCAGTCCAGCAGGAGGGACATTCTCTGAGTGCCATCAGTTGAGCGGGTATAAGCTGGTAGGATGCAGGAGGAAGGCATTTAATGCCAGAGCACCTAAGCTATGGAACTTCATTCCCCTTTAGCCCTGACCCTGCTGGCCGTTTTTAAAATTGAAAACTTAGGTTTGTGCTCAGCCTGGAACTCGAAACTGTGATGGAGGCTGCCTCTTGGCTTCGTTGACGATTACTTTATGAAGCTCAGCTGCCATGGACTTTTATATATTTTAATAGTCTTTGTCTATTTTACTGTAAGCCACTCAGAGTCACAGGTATGAAGTGGATGGCTATATAACTTAAATAAACAATGAAATAAAATACTGAATTAGACTTTTCCCCACGTGACGAAAGGAATCGTGAAAACCAGGCCACCTGCTGTAGAAAAGGGACCTTTTTGATAAATCCAGTGTTCTGATCTCACTGTGGCTCATTATCTGCAATTCATTTACTAGTCTAGCTCAGGGGCTCTGTGTCTAAATCTTTTCCTCGAACAATTGTGTTTTGTTTTTAAGGCGATGTCCAAGCTTGGCCTTCGTCAGGTCACAGGTGTAACCAGAGTTACCATCAGGAAATCCAAGAACATCCTTTTTGTCATCACCAAGCCAGATGTATATAAAAGTCCTGCATCGGATACCTATATAGTTTTTGGAGAAGCAAAGGTAAGCTGATTTTAGGGAATCCCCAGCAAGGAAGTCTTTACCATTTGTTTCTGCAACTATCAGTAGATTTGCTACCAGTTCGAAATTTGGGCTTACCATTCAAACAAACAAAGAACATTTGCTCTGCAGGACTTTTCTGACAACAGGTTCATATGGATCAATGTGGTTTGTTTCATGGGAAGGGTTAAAATTTTTGTGAAAGGGAAGAATTCATTCCAACCTCAACGCCTATCAGTATCACTATTTATAAAGTTGTCTGTTTTGCTTTCTTTGCGTGCATTCCACTAGCATTGTCAGTTATAAACTACCTGATTGTAGATAATCAAAAAATCTACAAGTCATTGGCTTTTTTTCCCCCTCATCCATTTCTACCAGATTGAAGATCTCTCTCAGCAAGCACAGCTGGCTGCTGCTGAGAAATTCAAAGTGCAAGGAGAAGCTATTTCAAACATTCAGGAAAACACACAGACTCCTACTGTACAAGAAGAAAGTGAGGAGGAGGAGGTAAGCATCACTCTTAAATGTATGAGGAAGTTTGAGACATGCATCTAGCAGTTTATGCTAAATCATTGCTGCTAATTTTGTTTGCTGAGACATGTATGGTTAGAAGAGCCTACCCGTGGATATAAAATTACTTACTGAGGGTAGTATCCAGCTAAAAAGAGGTATCAAACTGAAATGGCAATGAGAAAAAGAGGCTGCTACTGCTTTGTATCTTATTTATGTATACTGGCCTGCCCGTGCTGACCACCTCCATCTCTTGTAAACATGTAGCTTCCTTTATATCTCCAGATCCACAATAGGCAGGGGATATAATTCATTCCAGATTTCTTTCATGGTTATGTCATTTTCAAATATTTTCTTCTGTTTAAGTGGCAGGCAGAAAGAAACTGACCCTATTTATCAATGAATATTCTCCTTCAGTATCTCCTTTCCAGCATCTGAATGTATTTTTAAAAAACAGTGCTGGTTGTTATCTCTAGTTTCAGTGAATTTTTGCTAGAGGCATCCATTTGTTAACTAAGTTGTGTGCCAGGCATGATCCTAATAACTATAATTGTGCTTGAGCACAATTACATACAGCAATGAGTCTCCATTTTGCTCTTTTTCTTGATTTGTTTTCCCTGGATTTTATAACAAGCTCTCTATTTTGGTATATTTTTCACCAGTCCAGGAAAGCTTGTCATTCCGTTCTACTCACGAGATTAAAAAATGAAAACAGATGAGTTTTTTTAAGTTTACCAGAATGTCTGTAACAATCTGTAAGGTTTCATTAGGCTATATTTTGTGGCATCTTAAGAAATTCTTATAGTTACTGTGAAATCTTGAGGATTAAAGAGTAATACTTTCCTGATTGACAGAAAAACCTGGCAGATGCCTTGAGAGATTATCTATCTTCTTCCTTCCAGGTTGATGAGACTGGTGTTGAGGTGAAAGACATTGAATTAGTTATGTCCCAAGCAAATGTTTCCCGGGCAAAAGCAGTTCGTGCCCTAAAGAATAACAGTAACGATATCGTAAATGCAATTATGGTAAGTGCCTGATTGAGTGCTATATGTGACTAGGTTGCTGTACCCCAAAATCTAGAAGATAGTTGGGAGAATTGACCATCGGCATTTTAAGTGGTTATTTCACTTTATTATCCAGCTCATTACAAGAATAATGTTCTGTTTTTATTCAGTATGTTTGCTAGTAATTGTTAGAGTACAAGGGAAATGGGTATCAAGATGCCATATGTTCTAAAAATTAGGTTAACTGCTGTAGATTATGCAGTGAAGCAGAGAAGTGACTTATAGGAGAAACGTCTGTTTCCAGATAGTCCAGTTAAACCTCTTTAAGCTTCTAATACAAATGCAGCAATATTGTTTCCTCGGGGGTTACATAAATGCCTTGGTGCTCAATGTTATATCCTAGGCAACTATTCAGGAACTAGGCACTGTATCTTTGCCTGTGCTTTTTGTCACAGCAACAATTGCACCCTTGCTGTTCCTTGACCTCACAGGCAGTTATAATAATAGCCCTCAGGGTCACTTGGCTGGGCTGGGTGGCTAAACAATTTGCTGTGAACATTCCCATCCCACCACCTAAAGGAATAAACAAAAAGATTGTTTCTCACTTGCTCTTTTCTGTTTCTTTCCAGGAATTGACGATGTAGCCATCCAGAAAGGACTTTTTGGTGTTATATTACAGCTGAATTGAAAATTTGTACTATTTCTATCAGTTAAATAAAAGTGGTGGTTTAAAAAGTTTTTACACCTATTTGCTTTCCACAACAAGTTAGAATCCTCAAATTGGGGGGGGGGGGGAATAGTGGCTAATGATCTTGGTTTGAATTCCTTATTTGCTGGAAAGTTTCTACTGATTCTTTGAAATTTTGCTAGAGTGCCAAAGAAATGGCTTGATGTGAATCATTTTTTAATACTGGTAGATGTGGCTGCAATCATAGAAATAGTGGTTGTGAATCACAATTTTCCTGTTAATTATCTCACTAAAAATATATTTGATAGAGAAATGTCTCTGTTTCAGCAATCCCTGAAAAATTTTTGCTACAGTTTCTGTGGTTACAATAGGTCTTATTATAATACTGATTCATAGTTTGGACTCCTTCCGTTGTTTATCCTTATTGATTAATACATATATAAAGTATTGTACCTAAAATGCAAACCAAACAATACTGTAGCTGTCTTTATAGCTTCTCATTAGAAATTCAGCAGTAGCATTACTGTGTGTGAATACTACTTAATTTTGTTTATGCAGAACCAATTTGTGAAAGAGAACCAAAGGAAAAAAATCCTGCAGAAAAGTAGGTGAAAGACATGCTCTTGAACAGTCAGATTGCATCCTTGCAACATTGATGCTGATTTACAAATAATTGAAATTTAAGCAGTGAATATATTCAGTGAATATGATCGAATGATAGCTTGTCTTTCCTCATGCTAAGGAAGCAGTAAGTTACAGCTTTGCTTGTTTTCCTATCTTGAATATTTCTTTATCATACATTGGTTTGAGGGGTCATGCGGAATATTAAATTTCAGTGGGAAAACATAGATTTTGTCCCTTCTATAAATAAATTTGCATAATTTTATGACTTTTACATTTGTTTTGTTAGAAGTAAAGTATATGCCATTTTTCTACCCACTGGAAAATTACTTAACTAACTGCACAGTTTTCAGATACATTAAAAATGTGGCTTTAAAAAATAAGGAAAAAATAGAAAAAAGTCTTCAATATAAGCAGACATATTAAAGTATGACATTTTGGTGCTCTTAATAATCATGCATAGGATGGTTTTCTGATATTTGGGGTTTTATTCAGCTACCTTATCAACATTTGTTGATCCATTTTATATAGAAAAAATACTATAAATCATGGGTGTCAAACTCAATCATAACATGTGATGTATTGCAATGTTTTTTGCCTTTGTGGAGCTGGGGTAGGTGTGACACATCCAGCCCGTGGGCCACCAGTTTGACAGTACTGCTGTAAATGGAGCTTTCAAACAGCTGGTGCATCAGTACATACGTTTTATAATCTCATTTTTTACAGTTCTCAGTGATCCACATTTTTCATAAAGCATCATTACCTTAAACATGAAAGGAACCATTCAAAGTAGAGAAAGATACTGGCTTATGTACATTGTCCTATGCTGGCTGTGAATAATGATGGAGCTATATTCAACAGTTTTATTTGGCATTAGATAAAAAAAGAAGTTTGGCTTTAGAATGCAACTCTTTGTGTAATGACTAGGTTCCCCAACAAGCTGTGGTTTTCCTCTGGCTTAACATGTGTCTAGTAAGCCATTATGCTTTATGATGATACAAAGTTTGGTCAGTATGGATTGTTCAAACAATTTTTTTAAAATATTCTGGGATAGAATGAACTGCAAACACAGTATTTGTTCCCAGGTCTCTTGAGATTCTTACAATCATAGGTATTCATGGGGGAATAAAGTGGCAAATGACACATGCATTAAGATGTCAATATGCATATTACATGATTTTGGTACTTAAATCGAATATAATTGCATACAGTAATTGCGCCATTTTGGCTTGATACAAATGCCCTTGGTCATAGTGGTTAAATGGCTCGTGTAATCAATTCAAAGTTTATAGTAAAGGAAAATACAGAGTATCTTGAACTACTTATTTCATTATACATATTTATATGGCTATCCAACTGACAAACAGGTGGCTTTGGGTAGTTTACAACATTCGTTATTTATTACTGAACTAAATCTGCAGGTACACAAAGAGGAGTCTGCTATTACCTCTATTTACTTGTAAAACACATTACACAAAGTAGAGAACATTGTGTAGGAAATCTTAACACTGTTAAAATGATTCTTACCAGTGTGGTGTAAAATTACCCTTAACTAATACTGTAGAAGTTGAGGGAGATCTTAGCAAAGATCTCATTAAGACATGATTTTACATTTTTATAAGAGTAATCCAAATCAGTAAACATCTATAATTATTAGCAATGGAATCGGAGTATCTAAAGATACTCTAAAAATGTTGAGATAACAATATATATGGCATATAATATGTAACCCTAGAAATTGGGTTGTTTTTAGATAACATATCTGTATTTGCCTTTCAAAAATTTGGTGCTTTGGGTATTTTTCCGCATGCAATTAATTCATTTATAGTATTAAAAATGTAAACATTTCAAGATGATAAATTCACTTGCAATAAATCCAGTCACATAAAAGGAGAGGGATTCTGCTTGAAAAAAACCACCTGCAAAGTGGACAAGTATGTGCAACTCAGAGATTTTGCATTGTTGGGAACAGCTCTTCATTTGTGGATTCCATTTGTTTCCCTGTTGATAAATTGGTAGGACAGCAACTATTCAGGATGATTGTGGACTTTAGCAAAGTATTATGACACCACCTATATCCTTACCTGTTGATGAATCTGGATCGCTTATGTATATTCCACCACAGAATAGATAGAAAAATGATTTGGATCTTCTTTGCATCAGTGCCCTTCCAGATAAGATTGTTCAGCAACCTTTAGGAAATTAATAGAAATATTATAGCAAAACTTTTTATTTTATTTTTATTGTTTCAACTTGTATGACCATCCATCTTGTTGTAGCAACCCCAGGCAGATAACAGTTAAAATAATATAAAAACAACATAAAAACTCAAAACCACAATTACACAGGCTGACTTCAACCATCCAACCCGGAAGCCTGTAAAAATACAGTTGAAATAATTATTTTTAATTCTTACATTCTAAGTACCATTTACAAAAATTCTGCTTGCTCCAAAATGTCTAATTTTATTCAGGTGGCTTGACTTATCTACTGTTGAAATTGTGTGTTATTTCTACTGAGAGTATGAGGATTGACTAATTTCTAACAAGGGATAGGTTTAAAGAGTTTTATTCTGGGTTTTTAAAATCTACTTTTGGGGTTTTCAAAACATTGAGAGTCATCGGCTGAAGCCATTTGCAAAAAGGTTTTTAAGTTTAGATAAACATGAATGTAGGAACTTGTTTACACTTTGCGTATTTATTTTTATTTATATCCCACCTTTATTTTTATAAATAACTCTAGGTGGCAAATGCACACTATTACTCTCTTATTTTCCCCAGAACTCTGGGTTGGGCTGAGAGAGTGACTGGCCCAAAGTTCCTCAGCTGGCTTTACATCTAAGGCAGGGCTGGAATTGTATGTGTGTGTATATAAGCACAAATTTTAAATTTGTACTTGATCTGATTAATGAGTTACATTAAAATATAATGTAACTAAAATATAGATGTTTTTTAAAAGTACAGTCCTTAGTGTCAGAATTCATGTTTTCACTTTCCCAATGTACTGTATTTGTAAAATGTTTGCTAATATCTCTTATTATATGAACCAAATGAACAGTCGTTTTATGATAAAGTAACCTGATCCAGGCAAGGTGCTTATTTGGAGAAGTGTTTTTTGTATGCTTACATGTCTGTATAATATAGAAATTTAGAAAGTTTAAGTAACACAGGTTTTTTTTTCCAAAGACCATTTATAAGGCAATTTTAAAAATTAGTAAATGTTTAAATAAATAGCTAAATAAAATTTATTTATTTTTTTAAAAATTAAAAGTTACTATTGTACATATGGGTAACATTTTTGCCTTCATTTTTTTTAGTTTTCTTAATACATCCCCATATGTATGGTCCTTGGAGGTCATCTTCAAATGAGTTAACAACAAAAGAGAATACACTCTTGTGTTAATGAAGGCATATTTAGATGCACTCTGTATTTAACAAGAAAAATTATTCTAAATCCTATTGCTTAAATGTACCAAAAATAATGGCAGCTGCCTAGAAGAAGCAAAATTAAATTGTCAGTTTCATAGCCGGAAAAGTATCAAGAGTATTAATTTATACTACCTATCATAATTCATGTCTTTAAGATGGAAGTGGGGGACCTCTATCATGAATCACTGGTTCCTATCAGTCCCAATCCAGAATGAAAAAGATGAGAGTAGAACATCTGGGTAGTCTCAAGACTTCTCATCATAGTTTTAAATTCTATGAGGGTATAAACATGCTAGCTTGTCTGTAAACTCAGTTTCTAATTTAGACTCCTCTAAATAAAATGAAGAAATGAATTAGATATACATTTTAAGTGGTTTCATCTGCTGCATAAAGTATCAGTTGCACGTTACACTACTATCTAGCAAGGGTGGAGGGTAAAGACTTAAACAGGTTGAGGAAATAACAGTTCCGTTAATAATTAGGTTAAAAGCTTAAATTAATGTCATTGATCTCTAATGGATATCGAAAGAAATACGGTACAGTATTATTGATAACTACAAATGTCCTGGCAATGGAAAGCTGGTGATACAGTCAGTTGAAAGAACAGATCAAAAGGGAACCATCATTCCCAATCCACTGGATACTGCCATGATTGACTGATTTCTAGCACTCCTCCCACTTTCTTGAATTAAAAGGTAATTTTTCTGTAGTTTACAAATTTATTTGCAGTTGTCTGCATCAGTAATCCAGGTTTCTTGTGAAACTGGTAAGTGACCTGATAATATTGTCATACAGACCTTGAAATCCTGGCCTGATATTCTGCCCAGCCATTATGTCAGGCTCCATGAGAGAAAATGCACCTGTTCCAATGTTTTCTGTTCCCATTGCAAGTCAGCATTCATGGTTACCTAGTTACCAGGAGGAGAGGCTGGTTTTATTTAACCCCATTCTGACAACTCTTACTTTAGAAACATCTCCCAGCTACCAAAAAAACCTTGAGTTATAGGGACAATTTTAAAAATAATCTCTAACATGTATGACTTAAAATGGGGGTGCCCAATTTGTGGCCGAAGGGGCTGTATATGCATGCCCTCCAATTTCCTTCTTTTGGACCCTTGTCAACTCCCTCTTGAAATTTTCCTGTCCTTAACAAAATTGGTAATGTGTGAAAACAAGTGTTGGCGCTAAAATACTCTAATCAAAATGTGTCATGTGACCCACCCCAAATCCCTTCCAATGACAAAAACTCAGTCCTTGAGGGAGCACATGTACTTCGTAGCCCTCACCAGTCAAAGTATTAGATGCAACTTCCAAACCCTCAAAGGTTGCCCATCCCCTACTTAAATATCAAGCGAGATTTGTGGTTTAAGAAATCAATTTTCTTTAAAATTGACTTCTTAAAATTATAAATAAAAATTTGTTACACTGTATTATGAAGCTATCATTCAAAAACAAGTTAATAAGATTAAAATCTTGCTGAGGAACAGTTGTTATAGGATGATGGCCTGGCTTGGATAGAGTGGGCTTTTTTTGTTCTTGTTTTCCGTTTTGTTTTTGCTTCAAAAACAACTTTTGGTGCAACAGTTACAACCCCAGATAGGGATAATAATCTGGCTATAATTCCCAATTTCTGATGATGCCCTATCTAGAAGTTCACATTACTACAAAATACTGTAGAGTATAATTTACTGAAACAAAGTGAGATGGCGTACTGTTTTTTTCTACCCTCCTGAAGAAAAGTGGCAGAAAAAATTCTCTTATACATCTACAGTAATGTGTTTTGTTTTGCTTTGTTTTAACAATTTATTATTTTCAGACTACAGTGAAGAAAGAAATATAAGCTTTACACTGAGCATTAATACATTTAATAGAGTAAACATTATAGCAACGCAATATCTCTATGACTATGAAAGAATATAGCTTGATGTTCCCAACACATAATAGGAACTCCTATCAATAACTGTTAACAAACAATAAGTTAGAGTGGTAGGATAAAATGAGTAATACAATAAAACCTCAACCAAGCCCCTTTTAATGGATTTTAGATGCTATGGGAGTTTGGTGCAGTGATTAAGGCAATAGACTAGAAACTGGGAGACTTGAGTTCTAGTTATGCCTGAGGCATGAAAGCCAGCTCGGTTACTTTCAGCCAGTCACTCTCTCAGTCCAACTCTTACAAGGGGGTTATTGTGGGAAATATAAGAGGAGTAAGGTATATTTGCCATCTTGAATTATTTATAAAAAATATAAGGTGGGATTTAAAAAATATTTTTAAAAAAACATTTCCATTCTGACATCCCTCCCTGTTCCCAAAATGGCAAATCTATTGTATCTGAATTAATCTGTACAAGACAATTAAATTTATGTTAAAGTCTTCTGAATTTAATAACGTCTGCAACATTGTACAGATGTAAATTGCTGTCATAACATATTTTCATATTTATTGAACATTTGGAAATGACAGATACCCCTGTCCCCCAAATGGCCTGTTAAAATGAATTTTTGTTATGCAGAGCTAAAGACTTTGCAGTACACTATGTTTCTCCGTCTTTCACAATACAGTGCTACTAACGCTTCCCTGTACCTAGAGCTTATTTCCAATATTAAATTCAGATAAAACCATACTAAAATCACCATAATAAGGAGCCATAAAATTGCAGTGGGGTAGATGTTATAAGTCAAATATAAAGATTAAATCCTTAAACTTGCCTAGTTATGTACCCCCAAGCAGACAACATAAAGGGAAAATATGACTTTTTGCTCAAGAAAAGTTGCATTTTGACTATTAGATTTTACTCCATTCTTTTATAAATTTGTTTAAACAAACACGTTCTTGAACGTCTCCGTTTTTCTTCTTTTAACCTTGGCTGATCTGTTTTCACAAACTACAGGGAAGTTAATTAAAGTGTTTCCCCAGTTTCATTCCTCTCCACTGAATTAGGGCATCAGATGTGTTTCAAGTGTTATGTTGAAATACAAACACTGCTCCCTGCAGAATGTCAAGAATGCAAGACATTTCAGAAATCATGACAACACACTAAATGTTTTCTTTGTAAACTAGCTTTTAAGTGGGGGAGTTCCTTTGATAGAAGTTCACACAGCACTATGGCAATTTTATCTATCTACATACCTTCACCGCATTAGTGAACTCCAGCTATGGCTATAAACTGCAACCTACAACCACTATTCCAATAGTTGATCCAGTTTCAAAGGAATTAAACTACTCTCTTGCAGATTCTTCATATGACATGGAACAATGGAATGTGAGTGACCCATGGCATGGGCTAAGAAGACAATCATACATTATTTACTTAGTGTATGGCATATCATACATGGACTAGCAATGTATATTAACATTTCATCTAGATTAAAACAATAGTAAAACACAATCAAATATAAATGTTAAAAAAGATCTACGTTCAAATACCAATGTCTTGACCATCTCATTGAAACGCAGCATTGTTTATATTAAAAATATCAGATACTGGTATATGTCCTTGGTCACGATGTGATCTACATTTTGACGGGATTTCTCAGTCATACTGAAGGGGCAATATTATGCCCCATTTATACAGAGAGTCCCAGCAAAAGGCCATGTGAGCTGCAAATCCTATTCAGGTTTGTCCATTGCTGATGTGTAGTTCAAAGCCTGGCACCTTTCTAGTAGGGTCATTTATATGTCTTCCTAACCATCACAAAAAGAAAATAAGATAAGCTTTTACAAGTTGAGACTCAAATCAATGGCCGTTCTTTTGCCCCTATGTATATGCTCTGTGCATATCTGCACGTCTTCTGTCCCATTGTATTGTCAGTTACAAAGGAAATGTAAAATGGGGAGAAGAGATAACCATTTCAGATCGCCCCAATTCCTTTGGGGATGAAGGCTTTATCATACAATTATTTTAAGGAAAGCAATAACTTTAGGAAGCTGTTGTAGATGCTTTCCAATTTCGGATTGGTTTGAATATGATTAGGAAAATAAGGTATTAAAAATTAGCTTTTTATAAAAAATGAAAAAGGCTGGATAAAAAGATCTTTTAAAAAACATTTCAATTTAACCACTATAGCGGTTGATAAATAGAATCCATTTGCTCTAAAACAATCTGCATTTATGTTACCAGAACATGTGACTTGCGCCACTGGATTTGAAGACATCATATACACCTAAGCCTAGAATGAAGGACCATGGCATAGTTTCTGGGACCAATGTCTTGCTGCTAGCCCTCACCTTGAATGTTCAAATACCACATTATTTTGAACTGTCTGCAATATAAAGCCTACAAGGCGGCTATCAAATGCAAGCTACAAAATTAAAAAAAAACCCAAACCAGGCCACAATTTTCTGCATCTCTGCTTCCATCTGGCCGTCAGGATTTTTGCAGTCTGGGTTGGTCTGTCCTACTGTAAGAAGTTAGCACCCGCCCCTTTCCTAGAATAATGAAATATTTTGGGAAATATTAAAAAGGCAGAATATTATGTTTCCCTGGATGAGAAATGGAGAAGCATGTTTTAAAGACAAAACAGCTCCCACCTTCCTGTCCCCCACCCTGTTTTTTTTATTAAAAAAGTTTTTTTTATTTTATAACAGACATACAATTCACAATCAATCATACAATGTATCATCTGAGTACATCTCTTATGTCTTCTTCTTATTCCACCAATATTTATCATATCTTGATTCTATCATTTCATTTATTGTAACATTTCCCCCAATTTCCTTGCTTTTCTATTAATACATTTATCTATACAACAATTTTATCCCCACCCATCCTTCAACCCCCCCCCTCTCCCCACACACCCCCAACTTCCCAGAGCAAAAACAGGGTATAAAATTTAACAAACATAAGCTAAAATATGCTAACTTACTACAAGATTCAAAACTCCCTCACACTCTTTAACTCCCCTTTAAAAAATTATTCATCAACCTACCCTTTATAAATTTTCTTATCACTTTTCATATTTGTTAAGTTATGTCTTAACTTAAACATTTCATCACATATAGCTTTTAAAAAATACTATAATCTTAACTTAAACATTTTAAAATCTCTTAATACATTACTAAGACATTCTTCAAAATATAAATTTCAAAACTTTTTTTCTTTTAAAAAGAAAAAAAACTGTTCATATTTGTCAAGTTATATCCAACTTAAACATTTCATCACATATAGCTTTTTTAAAAAAACTATAATCTTAGTTTAAACATTTTAAGATCTCTTAATACATCACTAGGACATTCTTCAAAATATAAATTTCAAAACTTTTTTTTAAAAGAAAAAACTATCCATTAAATTTTAAATTAACCATTTTAATACTTCAATAAGTTTGAAAAAACTATCCAGTTTTAATTAAGCCTTTTTACCTCAATAAAACAGTAAACTTTTCAAATTTATTACTAAAATCATCCTCAAAAGAAATTAATCTTGCATTTTCCTTTCTTTCTATATTTTTTCCAGTCCTTCCTCTTCAATAATACTTTCTTCTTTAGCATTGCTCCTCCCCCTGCTTTTGTTTTTGAAAATTTTTGAATTTTAATTTGAGGTTGATGTATCTTTAAAACTCCTTCTCCTCTTAAAATTATTTCCTCTAATTTGAAACCCCGGTTTTGACTCTTCCTGCTTGTAAAGTCAATTACTTCATTCCTTAAATTCATGATTCTGTCTGTAAAACCAAGAATTATCACGATAAAATTTGTCAGTTTGCAGTAAAGAGTCTAGCTGCTGTTCTTCAGTTGGTTGCGTGGAAGCCTCTGGCAAAGCCTCTGTATCCAGTGTAGAAACCTCCATCTTAATCCTGACAGACTCTTTTTTGTCCTCCAAAATCACATTAGTCTGGTTCTTTTCTTCATCTTTTCCAGCCAGCAAATTATATTTTTGAAGGGTTCTTACACTTGATTCTATTATAATAGAAGTAAAAGAGTTTAAAAGTTCTTGAAAAACCTTTACAGTCACAGCTTGTGAATTTGCTGTCTCATATGATAAGGATCCTCCAGCCCTAATATCAGCCATGTTTCAATCTTCACTTTATATTTAAAATATAAATATATATATATGTATATAATCGGATTTATTCAGGTCAATAAATCCGATTATTTTCCGCACAATTTAGAAGTATAAATTAATTGAAGTCAATACCATAGTCTTTTCCATTCAGCTTCCACTTTAAATCTTTTCTTTAATGTGTAATCCAATAGCTTTAACAATGTTGCAAGCGTTAACAAGCACTTTCACTTAGTAAGTTTCATTTTCACGCCCTCAGGCGCCATTTCCCCCCCTTTTTTTAAATGGAGTTAAAGTTCAGTACTTGCATTTTTTGTTCTCCTGATTTGATCTGCCAGCATCCAAAGTCAAAATTTCTTATAATCCTTAAAATTGCATTGCTGGTGTGGTCACGACGCCTTGTTCTGCATAAAGCAGACTCGTCCCGGATCCGGAGCAGTTGAAGGGCTTTCAGGGAGCTCTCACCCTGCAAGCCCCAGGCTTAGAAAGAAAAACCTGGGGGTCTAGGGGAGCTCTACCCAGACCCTTCTGTTCTTCTCTCCCCCTTTTTTCCTGGGGGAGAGTTTCGAGCCGCTAGACAGCTGATTTTTGCTGTTCTAGCAGCTATACGGAATCACAGGGCTGGAGCTCCTAGAGGAGCATCCATCGGCGTTCACGGAGCCACCGGCTTCTGTCCCCACCCTTTGTTAATGGGCCAGAGGCAGAAACCCAATCCTTTGTCAAAGAACCATCATCTGCAATACAATAGAACCCATCTAGCAACAGAAACTAACACAATGGGACCCATCTAGCAACAGTAACTCACCACATGGCACCTGGGAAGATTACATCAGCCAGCAAGGCTAGCTAAGACCCCCACCCCCTGGGAGTCTGACAACCAATCAGTATACTCTTTCTGGGCCCCAGGAAGTTCAAAGCCAGAGAGAGCATAAAACCCGGGGACTCGCTGTATCTCGCCCCTTTTCTGTTCAGGAACTCAAACCATGTGATCCTGTCCACCATTAAACCATCTTTCCAAGCAGTCTCCATGTTTCCAGTGTCTTTTTCCCCACTTGGAGCTGAATCTAGAAGGATATTTCTTCCTACACTACCGTGTAGAAGTATTTCTGATTGTGTAACTTTCCCCACAATCACACAAACTCAGGAGTCTCATTTGAATGGAAAACTGACTGGACTGCCATGGGACTGGTTTTGCAATCAGTGTCTCGAGTCCCCATCTCATGCTAAGCCGAATTGCAGTTTAACATGAGGTGAAATGAAGCTGTGTGCGACCAACTATCATCAACTTTTTCACTGGAATTAAAAGTATAGATGCTTCTGACCAACAATTGTGTTCATGGTCCAAACTAAACTCTGTTTTATTCAGATGGTCTTACTGCTTTGGAAGTATGCTTAATTTGCATTGTTATTTAATAAAACTGAAACAACGCATTTGCTTATGCACACTTTTAGTTCTAGGGTTTTTTAGCTGCAGTACTTTTGGGCTCTGCATCTGCTAAACCACTCTATAGCCCTATCTTAAATTGTGCTGAAAGGTTTATAAAACAGGAAGGGCTCGGATCCTAACTACAAAAATCAGAACCTGAGTGTGGCAGCAGCTATCATTTGCTCTTTCCCTTTGCTGCTATCTAGAAATTGCCTAGAAATTGCAGCTTAAATATGGTTATATCACCTTTATTCTCACTTTCTGGCATGTACACTTTCTGTGCACTTATACAATATCATGAACTCAGGATTTTTCAAGTGGCACAAGTTTAATCATGTGCTTTGGGAATCAGAGTTTCTCTCACGTACAGCTCAATGATTGTGAAATTAAATCGCACCATTTTATAATAGAGCGGCCTAAATCAAACCAAGTAAGTATATCACCCTTGCCAAGCCTAAGGCGACCAGCGGTGGCCTGGCAACTATAACTGTAAACCTTTCTCTTCCGCGCATGCGCTAAAAATAGGAATCAAACCCTCTAGCCTAGAAGGTCCAGAAAAAACGAGAACATGCGCGAAAGTTTAAAACGCGCATGCGTCGCTATCTGAATTGTGACGGCGGGCCGTGCAAGAGAATGTGCGCGAAAGACAGAGTTGCGCATGCGTACTGGGAAGGTGTGTATGGGGGGGGAGAACGTGCATGCGCGGAAGAAAACATCCGGCGGCTTTTGGTAAGTGCGCCGTTGAGGACGACGAAGCGGCAAGGTGGTGGCGAGTAGTGCGCATGCGTACTTTAACATGACTGAAAGGGATGGTGGCTGTGGGCGGGGGGGGTGAGTATTTTGCTGCGTCACCAGCTGCCTGGAAGCCGCCGTTGCTGGAGAAGCGAGAGCGAGAGAGAGAGAGAGAGAGAGCGAGCGAGGGAGAGAGAGCGCGCGCACGCGCGGCATTGTGGGTAACAGGCCTTTCAGCCCCGAGGACGAGACGCCGCCGCTCCTACCGTCGTCGCCGCTCCCATCGCCACCCTGCCACCACCTCGTCCTAGCCGGGAGACCTTCAGTCCCGCCTTCGTTTTTTCCGGCCCGAGCCCTTGGGAGAGACGGAGAAAGAGGAAGGAGCACGAGTAGGAGCCGCCGTCGCTGCTAACATCGCTCGCCATGTGAGTGAGTGAGGCGGGCCGGGAACGGTCGAAGTGGCTTCGGATGGTCCCTTGGCGTGTGGCAGCCGGATGGATGAATGTGTATTATCTGGAAATGGCGAAAATCTTTCCCTCAGAGACCCGCCCGTGCCTTTTATTGAGCCTAGATGTGATAGAGGAGCGGGTGTGTGGACGGTAGTATTTAATGATGGAGCGGTGAGAGAAAGGCGGCCTAACGCGGGGTTTGCTCTGGCGTGTGGGGCGGGTTTTTTTTCTTCTGTTTTCCCCTTCTTCCTTCTGTTACCCGGGCGTTGCTTCTTTAAATCGATAGGAGAAGAGTGCCTCTGTGCACGTGCGGAGCTCACTTTCTTCGCCACTGCCTCGAAGACCTCGCCACCGTCGTAGGCTCCAACTTAAGCCGACCTTCTCTTCTCTTTTTTTCCCTTTCCTTTGATCGGTATCGAAATTATACCGGCTAAGGTGGTTCTTGCTGGAGCGGTCAAAATCCTTGGGGAGGTGGCGAACTAAAACCTGGTTGTGTTATGTAATATCTGGTATAGAGAACTAAACGGCATGTGCCAGGCGAAATTGTGAGGAAAATGGTTACTTGTCTAAACGGGGTGGGGGTGGGGAGTTACTCGTAGGGAAGAGAGCTTTAAAGCAGCTTTTATTTTAAAGCTAAGAGAAGCAAGGTCATACAGAAGACAAGATTTCTGTGAAGGGAGGGAATAATGCAGCCAAGGAGATCAAAATGTGAATGAAATAGCGTGGAGTTCTTGCGGTTTACTGGGATGGGTTAGAACATAACTGGGGTTTTTTTTCCCCACAGTATTCCTTACTGTACTGAAGTATGTTTAAAAATGGGAATAAGACTTGTGGCCTTGTAAAAGGAACAATAATGGAGATCAGGCTGAAGAATGTGCTTATACATACTGTACTAGTGGTGGTGGGGAACTCCCATGAGCAATAGTGAAAGAGAAAACCAAAGGCAAATCCTACTTACTATTGCCCGGAGTGCTCATGGGTAGATTTATAACAAATGAGAATACTTGGGGATGAGTTGCAGTGCTGATAACAATAATCTCAATGTAAATTGTGAATCCGTTTTTGAATGAGTTTTGTTGCTCTGGAAACAGTTTGTTCTGACATAAGATGATGGAAATCTACCTAGCCTTTTAAGATTCTTTAGAAAGGTTCAGAGGGCTTGCCAATATAAGAATTTGTTTTGCTCAGGTTACTGGTGGTATCTAGTTAACCTTACTTTATTTGAAAGTTAAATAGAATAGAACCTAAATTTTATTAATAAAGATTCTATTAAATCTTTAATATTAAATATTAAATAAAGATTAAAGATTCTAATTAGTACTAAATATGTGTGTCTATTTGAGTCTGTTGATTCCAGGTGACTGCCTGGACCACTGAGATATACCATAATTGTATGCTAGATGAGAAAATCAAAATCCTGGAAAAATACAATTTGTATCATATTCCCAAGAAAATTACATATATACGTTCATGGAGTCAGCAAGAATTATGCTATAACTGAAGATTTAATCTTAATATCTTGAAGTTATATTACAGTTTTGATTTTGCCTAAGGGTTTGCTATAACTATCTTATTATTTGCACGTAATCATTTTCATTTTTCCTGTAGGTGTAAGAGGGGAGGCCTCACCTTCCAAATGCTCTCCAATGAATTTCTTTAGTTTCTAATAGAATGTGTGGTGTAGATGAAAACTTCTACCAAGAACAGAAATAATTATGCTAGACTCCAGATTAAAACTCCACATTGGACTGCTCCCTTGTTTGCTTGTTACCCAAACTAGTGTGGAAAGAGCGGTTGCTTGCATTAATGATTTAGGAACCTTTAGAAATGTTCTCTTTAAATATCACTATTGGCACATGTTTTGGGGCTGAATACTTTTTTGAGAGGGGGGAGTGAAGATTTTTGTATTTAGAATATATTGCTATTGCTTGATTGTAGAATGAAGTTCAGCTCAATCAAGTCAGAAAGTTTTTTGAGAATGACATTTGACAAAATAGATTTACATTGACAATGCAAAATGCTGCTTGCTGTGCAGGTGTAATATGCAATTAAACATACTGTTTTAAGATGGTTCTGAAATTGTACCTGGAATATCTAAAAGATTGAAGCATTTTGGCTTAGTATAATTGGTAGTGGTCTTGACCATTTGTTGTTTGTATCACTCTCAAATAATAAGGTTAATATAAGAAATTTTATTGATCTCTGGTGAAAACAGGATCTACAGCCACATGGTGCTCACTACAGTTAGTCCTTGACTTACAACAGTTCATTTAGTGACCATTTGAAGTTACAACTGTTCTGAAAAAAGTGACTTATGACCATTGGCAACTGACTCATATTTATGACACTTGCAGTGTCCTGGGATCATGTGATCTTTTGTGATCATCTGATAAAGTCAATTGGGAAGCCAGATTCTCTTAACAATCATGTTACTAACTGAACAACTGCAGTGATTCATTTAACAACTGTGGTAAGAAACGTCGTAAAATGGGGCACACTTCACTTAACAAATATTTCACTTAGTAACAAAGTTTGAGGTCACTTCTGATCGTAAGACAAGGATTACCTGTATTACTTAAACATCTGTGTCTGCAAGCTGATATACTCCTACTATCTCTTCCCTGAAAATGTTTTGATTCAGTTATCCTATTAAGTGTGAAATTCAGCTCTCAGAATTCTTAGTAATATATATGCTGAAATAGGACTTATGGAAATCGAAGTTCAAGGGTGGCCAAGTTGAAAAAGGCTGTGCATTATTCACTTTCTGGTTTGATAAACTAGTACATGGTATATTTGAGTCATTCTGTATAAACTGTATAAGCCTTGTCTTCAAATAGAACTGGAAGCCATTTTCAAATTGTGGTCTTCATGTTTTATGGGTAAGATGTTATGTAAACTATGGTTTGTGTGATTTAGATGCAGAGACAAATTACATATTCACCATATCAAGAGATGAACTATTCATTTGGGGTTAACTCTGCAGCCCATACATAAGTTTTATATTAGTTACGCTTACACACTTAAAACCTCTCTTAAAGACAAACTACTGCCATAATTGATCATTGAAATTACCAGCAACTAAGTCCTACGTAGGACTTTTTATAGGGATCTGGAATCTTTAATGGAAAACACATTAAATCATTAGGTGCTGTCATATAATGCTGTCACGAAGATAGTTTAGAAATAGGATGCTCCTACAGGGTTGTACATACTTGTGGCTTTAAGAACGGAGTTTCTGTGACAAAATAACATCCCAATGTTAAATGTGCCAAAAGTTGGGAATGCATAGGTAGTAAGGAAAATGGAACATGCTGTGGTTTCCACATTCCCTTCCCTAATTCACATGCATCACAACTTTAAGATTTACTGTTGTATTGAATTACAGCTAACAGTATTTGCTGCTAGGTATTCCAGAATGAAATAGTAACCCTGTATATAGCAATTCAAATGATAATTTAGGATGATGAGAATTTAGTACCTTATAAAACAACAGTTTTGTCATTATATAAGAAGTTGAAAGTATGACATTAGGATGAAATTAGTATATTTCAGTAATCCTTAACAGTTCTTACATTTAAAGTATTGTTCTTAAAACATAGGGTGAAAAGTAACTATTCACTTCTTTGAGGTTTAACTATGGATGACACCTATTTCTTGCCATTTGTTTTTATATAAGGTTGTTGCTTGGTAGTTTGTTGAAATCTTCCTGTAACTGAATTTCTACTGACCAGATTTAATTTTCTATTTTATTCCAAGCAAAAATTGTGTCCTTGTTGTAAGGATAATTGCAATGATCATCTAATATTCTTAACCCTACTGAATGCAAGTCCAAGCATCTTAGCTATATACAGTCTGGTGCTTTAAAGTCCAGGAAATGAGCTCAGTATATTCTTTTTTTTGTTATTTTGTGGTTAGATTTGTTAAATTGAATCTTGAGGAGACAATAGGTAAACTGTTTCCTAAACTATGAAAAGCATAAACCAAAATAATTCCTTTCTGGCACAACGTTGTTGAATTTGAATTGAATAGCAGCACATACATTTCTGGAACTTGTTTAATATATCAAATTCTATTTTTGCAATGTACATCAATATCTACAGTGGGTTTGATAGTTTTGTATTTTTAAATCTCATTTGGGTGCTTAAAAATACTTCATATAAGAAAGTTATTTTGAACCATTTTGGAAAGTCCCTTCACTGAAGAATATCAGTAATGTTAGATAAGCTTTCAGAAAAAAACCCTTGCTATTAATGATTTTCCTTGCAGTACAGGTAGTCCTTGATTTAACAACAGTTTTTTTAGTGAGTGTTCAAAGTTACGATGTCACAAAAAAGTGACTTATCATTTTTCACACTTACAAACATTGCAGCATCCCCATGGTCACATGATCATAATTCAGACGCTTGGCAACTGACTCATTTATGATGACTACAATGGGTCATGTGATCACCTTTTGCAACCTGACAAGCAAAGTCAATGGGAAGCCAGATTGATTTTACAACTTTGTTACTAACTTGACAACTGCAGTGATTCACTTAATAAATGTGGCAAGAAATGTCGTAAATGGGGCAAAATTCTCTTAACAAAAGTCTCACTTAGCAACATAAATTTTGGGCTCAATTATGATTGTAAGTCGAGGACTACATGTATACATCTACAAGAAAATATGGGTGCTATATGGATCCTATACAATGGCAACAGGGCCTAACAACCCAGAAAAAAATCCATATGCTTTGACTGTTCAGCCCTAACAGATTTCAGAAACTAATATATTGCACAAATAATTTAAGTGAGAAAAGGGGTAAAGGAAATTAAACAATAATTGCATGATGCTGATGTCAAAAAACTGAAATTGTTTAACTTTATGAGCATCATATTTAAGCTAACTCTGATTGTCCATTGTAATCTGAAAGGCTCCAGTTTTTAGAGTATAAATCTTTGTACTATTGAAAATTACATGTTATGCCAAATGTTTTTAGTAATTTTTTGAAATACATTTGAGATAGAATTGACTTCTTTTAGTATTGGGGAAATAATATCGTGCATCTAGTTGACTACAATTCATGAACAAGGCAGTAGGATTTCTTAAAGATAAAAGTTTACTTGATAATCAAGGGAAGTAAATTGCTTAACTTTGATGGTAGCAGTTGATTGAAAGATTAGATTTATATAACCTGAAACATTAAAACTCCTACCGATACTCTAAGCCCAATTTGAATTGACTTAAATTCTTAATAATTTAAAATAAAAATATGCCTGTTTGCAATCCAGTTGTTTTTTGAGGTCTTAAGTATTTTTCCCATTTATAATTACGTTAACATTGTCTTAAGGCTTAAATATATTCCACAGTCATTTTTTTCAAAATGAGTCCTAATTAAAATGAGAATCATTGATAAAACTTTAGAATTATGGTTACATTTTAAAAACTGCTTTACTAGAACAGTAAGGTTAAATGGACAAAGATTGTATAATTTTTATAAATTTAACTTCTTACAGAATTAAGTATTTGAAAAACTGTAGCATTGTTCTTCCAAATTTGTCCGACTTCTGAGTATGCTTAAAAGTAGCAAAAATCTCTGTGAATTTAACATTAAGCCACAATTGCTGAAAATTCTACCATTCCCTATTCTCCCTACTTGGTTCTTTCTGCTAAACCAACGAAAAATTAATGAGGAGGCAAACTAGTTTTACCCTTCCCAAACCAGGAATTAGAAATCAAATTCAAATGTAATTTCAGTCTAGTTTGTAGGGCACAACAGTTGCAAGAATTCAGGCCTAATGGAAAGTTTTTGCCTCCTACTGAGAAGAAATAAGTGACTGGGCAACCTGAGCAACACAGGTCTTACGAACACTAAGCAAAATGTTTACAGTAATTCTGGATTATTGCACCTCTCTGGATTACAGAGAATTCTGTAAAAAAAAAAATAATCTACAATCGAAATAGATTTTTTAAAAAAATCCTTCATCTTTTTGAAGACAATCTGAAGACCATTCTGGAATTGAACAGATTTTGTTTTAAATATGGAAATTCCAGATTCAAAAATCCTTCCAAAAACGAAAATGCACCATTGGGTCTCAAGGTAATGGTTGTCCTTGTAGTAATTGTACATCAGAGTCAATATGAATTATTCAACTTGGTGTAAAATAATCAGTAAAAGAGGATGCAGTTGTGCATAGCTGTATGCTGCCTTTTGATGCTTATTGCTTTGATTGCAGCAGTTCTCTTGATGTGGTGGCTTTGTCTTTGTTTATGTCAAGACCATGGCAACAAAACTTAGCTATATGCTGTGATATGAGTAACTGTTTAATAGAACTTGTATGTTACAAATTTGTGACATTCTATAGATTTGCCTCCTATTCACAATATTCAGTACCTTATTTTTCGGAGTATAAGAGGCACCTATCTTTTTTGGAGAGGAAAACGGGGGGGGGGGGGATCTGCTTCTGCCTCCCAGCAAATTGCCTCTTTCATTTTCAGTTTCAGCACATCCTGATTAGCACAAGGAGAACAAAAAATCTTGCCTCTGCCTCCCAGCAATTTGCCTCCTTTCAGCAAACAGCCCATTTCAATTTCAGCTTCAGCACAGCCTGATTAGTACAAGCAGCTGATTGTCGGTTGGATTGGCCTCCCGAAGGTCAGTTGTTTCAGGCCGCAGGGATTGCCATAGGCCAGTGATGGCTAACCTTTTTGCCATTGTGTGCCAAAAGCAGGGGGGGCACGTGTGGCCACACCCATAATTCCATATGCATGCACGCGCGCACCCATGCTTTTGGTACACGATGGCATGGTGGGCCTGTTTTTTGCTTTCTCCAGGCTCCAGAGTCCCTCTAGGAGCCTGGGGAGGGTGAAAACAGCCTCTTCCCCCCCCCCACACACACACGAGGCCCTCCAGAGGCTGGAAACAGCCCATTTGCCAACTTCCGATGGGACCGGAAGTCAGCAAACGGATCATTTCTGGCCTCCAGGGGAGTGGGGAAGGCTGTTTTCGCCCTTCCCAGGCTCCTAGAGGGGCTCTGGAGCCTGGGGAGAGTAAAAAAACAGGCCTTCCCCACCACCCCCAGGCCCTCTGGAGGCAGGAAACAGCCTGTTTCCCAACTTCCGGTAGGCCCAGAAGGCCTTAAAATCACCTGTGGCATGCGTGCCATAGGTTCGCTATCACGGCCATAGCCTATTCCTGCCTCTCTGGCCCCATTTTCCAGGAGGCCAGTGTGTGGGTGGGGCTACATTCGGTGTATAAGACGCACCCAAATTTTTACCCTCTTTCATGGGGAGGAAAGTGTATGTTATACTGAAAAATATGGTATGTGATTGTATAATTGGTCTTCTGGGTAAAACTTAGGATCCCATTTTAAGTCCTTTATGAACATAGCAGTAATCCAGTCCTAAAAGTATTTGCATAGCTGTTGTTAGAGCTAGCACATTAATGCAAGGATTGTCCAGATCATTGCCATGTATTTGCTTTATTGTGGAACCAAGAGATTTTATTACCTTAACGTGAATCACAATAGCATAAATGTGAAGGAATGCTTCATCTCTCACTAGCAGTAACTAACTCAGTAAGAATTGTGCTGTAGTTCTATAGCACTTATTTGGAGTTTCCCTGAATAAGGAATCTGAAGATATGTGGAGTTTTTGGTGCTCTTTGATGTTGGCTGTTTTCTTATATTTCATTACCCCACTAGGTAACATCATCAGTGCTGGTGAGTGTGGGGTTTGCTCCTTGCTTATATAAAGTTGCTTGCCCAGTTGGTAAGAGTGTGGTTTTCTCTGTGGTAGAATACTCTATATCTGCTTGATTGTCTGGTGTTGGCTGCTGTAAATACTATGTTCTGGTCTTTTTATTCCGCTTTAGCTTTTTAAATATTACCTTTTGAATAGTGTTTATGTGTAGTTATCAAGGCATTGAGGTATGTTCAGCTATCAATAGACACATAAAAATAAATCCCATCCACACACTCTAAAAGAGACAACAAAAAGCTAAGAATGATTAACTAATTGGGTAATGAAACATCTGCAAGGAAATAACCAAGTGCCAACAGCACCAAATGACTTCACAATTCAACCCTGAACTACATGTACTCTCTTTTATTGGATATGATGTTTATAATAAGAAAAAATTCTACCGTATCTATAGTTTAGAAATTAGCATTTGGAGAAAGACAAAGTGCTGTGTGCCACTTAGCTGGTAACTTCAGTACTAGATAAAAAATTATGGGGCTTCCCCACCTGCTCCAAAAAAAGTCTACCTGATAACTGATTATTTAACTACCAAATTTTGGAAATTTAAATTTTACCTATAATAAATATGGCAAAAGTAGATGGTTATAAATTAAGGATAAGTTGAAGTCTTCATTTCAATTTCCATTTTTAAATGCCGTAGTCTGCAGCCTGCCAGAAACTGGGCCGTACAAATGAGTAAAACCTTATCCGTGCACCCTCGGGATCTAGGCAATGTGTGAAACTATGCTCCCCCAGTCTACAGAAAAAATGCCCTCCACAGAACCATTCCTTGGCGCCAAAAAGGTTGGGAGATGCTGTTTTAATGCAAGTCCCAATATTCAACAGTCTAGAGACAAAAGAATGGAGAATGCAGTAGACAAGCTTTTGGTTAATGAACAAACTATCATAACTGGTTTTAGTATTAATATTCTCATCTACCAAATTCCAGTTTCTATATTTTAATAGTTTGACTTAGAGGGATCAACTGCAAATTGTTCAAATACATCCATAGATTGTGGCCTATCTTTATGCTTGACCTTAAAACAGTTTTTAAAAAGGAAAAACACTTCCCTTTATTGTTCTTATTGCATTTAGCCAAAGCTGCAGGGGTGGCCTAACTGACAGTCAATTTAGTCCAGTCCCAAACTGTAAGTTTCCATAATTGTTTGCTCTAGAAAACTAAAACAGAGAATTTGTAAGCAGTCTTAATTTCATGTAAAAAATAGGAGGGCAACAACAACAAACAATAGGGCTGTATTTAAAAAACTAATTGGGAAAAATGAAAAATTAGTAGTTATATTAGCAACCAGTATTGTATTATTATATGTCAGGTGGTTGTTGGATAATGGTATTAATCTAATTCTCAAATTATTTTTAGGCAGCCTGCTTCAGCAAAGTGGTATGACCGAAGGGATTACGTTTTTATTGAATTTTGTGTTGAAGACAGTAAAGATGTTAATGTAAAATTTGACAAAGTCAAACTTACATTCACGTAAGTAAATCATTTTATTTCATTAAATTTATTATAGCTGTCCACTCCAACAGACTGAAAACTGAACATGAATTGCATTGAATAAGTTGGCTCTTGTTGATATTGAGAGTACTTGGTTTTTATTTTCTTGCAGTTGTCTTGGAGGAAATGATAACTACAAACATTTAAATGAAATCGATCTTTATAATTCCATTGATCCAAACGTAAGTTCCTTTCTTAATCATACACTTAGTTTTAACAGAAACATTGCTTTAACACTTTAGACAGCCAAAGCTATGATTATGTAGAAAAGTTAAGCTGCCAAATTCTCATCCTTATTGTTTATTCTCATTTATTCGTATAATGCCCAATTTTTTACAAAGCTCATTATACATAGCTGCTTGTTTGTAAAATTCCTAGAACTGTTACCACAAGGAATTCTGCATACATATTTGATTTTTTTTTTACTGCTATTCATTTCCAGGGCACTTTAGTTTGAAACCCCTTCACTGATGCACTTGATTTAGTATTTCTTTTACACCTCAACTACCGCCATTCCTCTTAGAGAGATGGTGACTAATTATAGATTGCATGGTTATTTTATTGGGAAAGAATTATTAGTGGCTGTCTCTGTTAACACTGAAATATACATTGAAGAGTTTATGCTGTTCAGGAATTGATTAAGTTGGATTTAAGCAGAGCAGGCTCTTCTATACAATTGGAAATAGAGTTTTGGTCTTATGTATTTCCAATAGTATATTATTATTATGTTTATGCATTTGCATCATTTTTATTGTACCATACTATAGGCTGGGAGCCATGTGATTGAATATACTTTCATATTAAAATGGTATTTTTTTACATTCAGAAAAAACATGTAATGGCAAATTATATAAAAAACAATATGTGGTGGGAGGGCATTTAATTGGGTAAATCTGATTTCTTTATAGTATAACCTAGGAATAGTTTTACTCTATTTCATGTTATAAGTACTAGACATACACTGATTATAAAGGAACTTTTTAAATTTTTTTAGGAATCCAAGCATAAAAGAACAGACAGATCTGTTTTATGTTGTTTACGAAAAGGAGAATCCGGCCAGTCATGGCCACGGTTAACAAAAGAGAAAGCTAAGGTAAAAATTGTTTCACTGTACCATTTTGTACCACTCTTAAACTATTAAAACAAGCCCTCCTTCTAAACACACTTTGCATTTTTTGAATACTCAGCCCTATACAATATGTTGGGATATGCATAAAATAGAAATATATTTTAATTGAGCTTGAACAGAATAGCTAAGCTTCAAAATTTAAAATATTTTAACAATTGAATTTATTATTTTAAAAAACCCAATCCTGTTATCCCGTTTTCAGCAGTTTCATCCTTAAACTAAATACCTAGACTCTTGGCAAATGCATTAACATAGGACAGAACTAATCTCGGCATTATTTCATTTAGTTCAAATAATAATATATCTCCATTGCCCCAGGAAGGAAAAACTAAAGAAACCACCCAGCTAATAAAATGATAGCCTTTGTTATGACTTTTTATTGTTTTAAAAATAATTAATTTTAGTTTACAGTGCAGGTGTGCTTATTGAAATCCTCTATATATTCCATTAATATACAGGTAGTCCTCAACTTACAACAGTTCATTTGGTGAACTCACCTGGGTCGAGGAGTCCAACATTACTGGTGCTGAACAGATAGGGTTTAAAGCAGGCTGTGCCACATTGGACCACTGCTTTGTCCTAGCGCACCTGGTTGACAAATATGCCATCATACCAGGTGGTAAACTTTTTACTGCTTTTATTGATCTAAAGGCAGCGTTTGATTCAATCCCAAGGGAATTGTTGTGGTCAAAATTGCTCAAAAGTTCCATTGATAGACGTCTTTTGTTCTTAATTAGATCCTTATATAATCAGACTTCTAGTCAGGTCAGGTGCGGTTTACAGGGAGAACTTTCAAATCCCATCCCGATAAAGAGTGGAGTAAGGCAGGGTTGTGTCCTGGCTCCTCTTTTGTTTAATTTATTCTTATGTGACTTGGCCTCTTACATTGGACGTATTGAGTCTCACGCCCCAAAGCTGTCAACTACGAAGATCCCGCTTCTCCTTTATGCTGATGACGCGGTCCTCCTATCAAGGACGAGGCTTGGTCTGAAAAGGTTTCTTTCTGCATTTGGGTTCTATTGCGCTGAGAATCACTTGTCCATTAATTACGACAAATCAAAAGTATTGGTGTTCCTTAGAGTCCGGAAGCTACATAACTGGGCTATTAAGGGTAATGCTGTCAAGCAGGTTTCCCATTTTAAGTATTTAGGTATTTATTTTCAGAACACTGGTGCTTGGACTAGACATCAAACCCAGGTACAGAATTCAGCCTCTTGTAGCCATCAGCAGATTTTAAGATTTTTCTATACCCAAGGTGGCCAATCTATTCCTTCTGCTCTGCGTATTTACAAAGCCAAAACCTTGGCCCAAACTCTTTACGGAGTTCCTATATGGATACAGGGCTTCAAGGAGTGTATCGAAAGAACCCAGGCTGCTTTTTAAGGAAACTTTTGGGTCTCCCTCCCTGTGTTGGCTTTGCTCCAATGTACCTGGAACTGGGCATTCGATCAGTCGAATGCATGGCGTGGATCAACACCTTTAAATGGTGGTTTCGGGTGCTCTTTTTGGCAGCCCCTGGTAGCTACCTCTCCCTGGTGTTAGCTGGCCCCTATACGTCTCGATGGGAGAGGGAACTGACAAAGAAACTCCACCTGTTAGGCTTTTCGGGGGATGCCATGGGAGACTATGGCCTTAAAGACGCCCAATCTAGGGTAGTCCAACGGCTTGGGGACATAGACTTATAGTACCTGAGAGCCAGAGCCAATAAGACCTGCTCCCCTCTGGTCTTCAGCCAATTTAATAATTACGGACTGAGGATGGCCTCATATTTCTATACTCTAACCATCCCCAAGTATAGAAGAGTCTTCTCCCTTGCTCGTTTTAACGTCTTGCCTTCAGCATTGCTGGACGGACGATTCAAGAGGCTCCCGATGGACGAGCGGCTATGTCCCTGTGGCAGAGCGGAGGTAGAGACTGCGGAGCACGTCCTGTTACACTGCCCCATGTACAACGTAGACAGGACCAATTTGATGTCTCTCTTAGAGACAGACCTTTGTGGCCCAATGCCAGTAATTTGGCCTTGTACTGTTTAGGAGATGGCTCCTCATACACTACCTCTCAAGTCTCAAAATTCTTTTTAAGAGCCGTAACCATTAGAGGAGAGTGCTGTGGTTCCTCTCGGCCGGGGCTTCTGGAGGCCGGCTGTTTGTGATGATGCTTTTCCTATGGTTTTTTTGTAGTTATGCTTGCATTTTGGTCTGTGACCGTTCAAAGTTACGACACTGGAAAAAGCGACTTACGACCGCTACAGCATCCCCATGGTCATGTGATCAAAATTCAGAGCTTGGCAACTGACTCATATTTATGATAGTTGCAGTGTCCCAGGTTCATGTGTTCATCTTTTGACACCTTCTGACCAACAAAATCAATGGGGAAGTCAGATTCACTTAACTGTTTGAATCAACAACTACATTGGTACACTTAACATCTGTGGCAAGAAAGGTCATAAAATGGGGCAAAACTCTCTTAATAAATGTCTCATTTAGCAATAGAAATTTTGGGCTCAGTTGTGGTTGTACGTTGAGGACTACCTATATTGTACAATGCAATAATAAATAAGTACCTGCCCCAAGCTCTAAATCAGCCAGCCTAACACATTTTGAAAAAAGTAGTACTATAGAACTGAGTCAGTGGAAAGTAAACTACATAAGCTCCATACAGGCTAAAAAGAGAGCTTGCCTAATGATAATTCCACAGTGATATTCTTCAGTCTTGGATATATTTAAAAGCATTTTAGAAATTACAAAAAGGGCATAGAAATATACATAGAGTAAAGCCCGCCTAGTAGAACAAACCAGTTTAAACCAACAATGCAACCTGAAGCACAGCATCAATAACATAAAAAGAATGTACAAAAAGTACATGTTAACAAAGCTCAACAAATCAACCAGCCCAAAGCTTTGCATTTACACAACCTTAAAGTGTATGTCTTTGTGTTTGAATATAAAATATTACCTGCCTGGGAAATAAACCACAGCACAATATATGAAACACCTGTGCTTTGTTTGTTTCAAGCTCAAAACATTTGAAACAGTTGTTTCGAGATTAGAACATTTATCAGTTACTGTACAACTGTCCTATATGTGTATATTCCATGTCTTTTATAAGCAGTCACATGTGCAAACTCATTTTTTGCATGTTCCATGGTGCATATTCAACATTCATTCTCTAACAAAGAGATTGGGTGGTGTTTGGTCTAATTCTTCCTTTCCTTACTTGTTGAATATATTTGTAAATATAAATGTTGAGGCAGGGCTATTAAAACTGCTTTTCTCATAATCAGATTGAAATTATAAATACTAAGAAATTACAATACAATGGGGAAGACGTTAATGAAGAGAAGACTTCTATATCATTGGTGATATAGGTTTGCTCTAATAAGCAAAATGGAGAGGAGGTGATTTTATTTCCTTTTCCTCTTAGTTTTCCTAAGGATGGAAAACCTATCAGTAGAAGAGAAGCAAATAAGCATTTTTCCATTTGAAGGTTCCTAAACTTTTCACATTATTTAACATGCTCACTTGATTACAAGGAGCCTGAATTAAATGCTTACTTTCTATATCCATAGCTCAATTGGCTTAGTGTGGATTTTAACAACTGGAAAGATTGGGAAGATGATTCTGATGAAGATATGTCCAATTTTGATCGCTTTTCTGAAGTAAGTTGAATATTTTATATAAGAATAATGCTGACAACATGGCCCCAATGAGTGCTGGATTATAATGCTGTTGCAGAACATTTATATATTTATAACACAGAATGTTGTTTTTTTAAAAAGGGCTGAAGTGATCTCATGAAATTTCACATAAGAATGTCAGTTTCACATGATTTCATTTTTATTTAAGAGATATTTTAGTCATTTATGTATACGATCATGAGAGATTCTGTGATATTGATTGGAATCTGAAAAGGATTTCAATGCTTTAGGATGGCTTAATTAGTGCTAAGCACTATTGTTGATGGTAAAGTTTAAATCTTGGTATAAAAAGGAGTAAAACTTCCTTTAGGTCAGGTGTGTCAAACTGGCAGCCTACAGTCCGGATGGGTCACGTGCAGGCCACACCTTCCCCAGCTCCGCGAAGGAAAAACATCGTGAAATGTCACATGACAGCAATGTGACAGGGCGGGTTTGACACCCATGCTTTAGGTTGCTCAGTTCCAAAATAACAGCCTGAAACCTTACTGAATATTATATTGCTTTTGTAATTAGATGATGAACAACATGGGTGGTGATGAAGATGTAGATTTGCCAGAAGTAGATGGAGCAGATGATGTGAGTAGCTTTCTATAAGACATATTTCACCTGAAGTATTAACCATGAATGTTGATAACACCATGTAAACGTGCATAAGAATTTCTGTGCACATCATACTAGAAACTTCTTTTGGAAATGCCTACCTGAACTTAAATTTGGAACAAAAGTGATACTTGTACATTTTTCAATATTAAATTTGATGTTAAAAATGCCTTTTTATGGAGGCCACAGAATAATTTTTTGTATCTACTGCTATATGGCTTTTTAAAGCAGTATATTGAATTTACTTGTTAACTTTGTCTCTTTTTGTTACAGGATTCACCAGATAGTGATGATGAAAGTAAGTTGATTGCTTTAGGAAATTCAGTTACTGTATTCTACTTCTTGTAAAATTAAGAAAATAATGGGAACTTGATAAACTTTACTGGTTTGCTTCTCCCATATCTCATCCTTTCTATTTCAATCAAGGATAGTTAATTAATGTTGCTGTTGTAGGTAATTTTATTTTTTTAAAAGTTCTTTGTACAGTGAATATAAAAAGTTTACACACACGTTAAATGTCAGGTTTTTGAGTTGTAAAAAAAAAATCAGACCAAGATAAATCACTTCAGAATTTTTCCGCCTTTAAAATAACATAGAAGTGGTACAATTCAATTGCAAAACAAATTTCCTTTTAGGGGGAAAAATGACAATAAAAACATACAATAACATGGTTGCATAAGTATGCGTAGGGATATGTCTGTGTTCAGAATTAACCAATCACAATCAAACTGATATTAAATAGTAATCAGACACTTGCCATCAATTGAAGTGACTCTGATCAAACCCATATAGAGTTCAGCTGTTTTAGTAGGATTATTCTGACATTTACTCAGTTGCCTCAGGGATCTCCTTGTTGGAAGGTATCAGTCAGGAAAAGAGTACAAAAATATTTCCAAGGCCAGGAAACACAGTGAAGACAGTCTTCAAGGAGAGAAAATCTAGCACAACAGTGACATTACCAAGAATTGGATATTCCTCCAAAATGTATGAAAAAGCAAGAAGAAAACTAGTTCAAGAGGCTACAGCAACTTTAAAGAAGCTGTAGCAAGTAGTGATTGTGTACTACATGTGACAGAAATCTCTTTATTCATATATCTGGGCTTTTAGGTTAGGTGGCCTTTTTCAAACAAAGAAAAACATCCAAGCCTGGCTACATTTTGCAAACCCTAGCCCTAACCCTATATCAAATAACATAAAAAGCATGTGGGAAAATGTGCTATGATCCAATAAGGCCAAGATTGAATTTTTGGGCCAGAACTCCAAAAAGGATGTTTTGTGTAAAAACAACACTGCACATCATCTAATTACCCACAGTGAACCATGGTGGTGGCGGCATTATGCTTTGGGGCTACTTTTCTTCAGCTGGAATTGGGGTTGTAGTCAGAGTGGAGGAAATTATGAACAGTTACACATATCGGTCAATTTCAGCACAAAACATCAGGCCTCTGCTAAAATGAAGAGGGATTTCACCTTTCAGCACAACTGTTCCAAAGCACCTCCAAATCAACAAAAGAATGGTTTCACCAGAAGACGCTTTGGAATGGCACACCTGACTCTTAATTGAAAATCTGTGGGATGACCTGAAGAGGGCTGTGCCCAAGAGATGCCCTCGCAATCTGATAGATTTAGAGCACTTTTACAAGGAAGAGTGGGCAAAGATTCCTAGGGCAAGATGTACTGTGGTGATAAGTTCTTACTCCAGAAGACTGCTATCATAAAATCAAAAGTGCTTCCACAGAGTATTAGTTTAAGAGTGTGCACACTTATGCAAGCACATTATTGTTCATTTTTAATGTTATTTTTCCCCTTAAAAGATTTAAGTACAGCTTATATGCTTGTATTGCTTATATCAGTGGTGACTACACCCGACCCTCCAAAATGCAATGTGCGCACGGCCCCCCACATACATCCCGGCCCCCGCGCATGTGTGGCAGAGACCCAAGGACCAGCTGGCTGGCGGGTGATGTGTGTGCATGCGTGGCAGAGCGGAACTGGGGCAATGGCTCGTGTGCCATCAAAGGGCGCTGTGCGCCACCTGGCACATGTGCCATAGGTTTGCCATCACGAGCTTATATGTTCTATTAATTGTACAGTTTATATGCCAGATTAAAGGTAGGAAAATGCTGAAATGTCTGATTTTTGCCACATCTCAAAAATCTGGCATTTTAACAGATATGTAAACTTTTAATATCCACTGTATATAAGGCAACTCATGTATCAAGTACTTTTTCTAACCTATTTTAAATGATCAGTCAACCATTGGGATAGATTTTGCACATGGGTTAGTGATTCCACACTCCTATAAATTTCAGCAGGTGATAGGATTTAGAGTACATGAGATTGGAGAAGGCCACTTTGGGAAATGAAATCCCAAGTTGTTCAGGACTTTTTAGATTAATGACCAATATTTTGGAAACCAAATAGTGGCAAATGAGCTCAGAAGTAATATGTTTTTGGTTGGCTTATTACTGTAGCTTTGAATTCCTCATTCACCACTGATCCAGGAGCCAGTAATTTTAAGCATATAAGTTGAGGCCTAGCAGGAAATCTGTTTTAGTTAGAAAACACTAATCAGTTTTTAACATCTTTCTTTTTATTCCTGTTTATTAAATTTCTGTGCTGCTGATCTCATTGATAAAATGACTCTAGGTGACATAGAAATAATTTTTATTGCTGAGGTCTACTTGGTTACAAATCCTTAAGTGCTGCAGTCAGTTATTTTCAGTTTTCCTCTGGTTGTTGACACTTCATGGGCAGAGGTAGTACTTGAAGCTTACATTCTACATCACCCTTGCTCAGTAGGGTACCTTATGTAGGGTTTGAGTGGATATCAGTACATCTACCAGGTTAGACTATTATGTTTAGAATTGAATCTCTTTTACCACCTATATTTTTTCCTTCTTTATATGTTTAGTGAATTCCTTTCCTATAACCTGACAATACTCACTAGTATCCAAATGGTAGAATTCTCTTTTCACAGCTAACTGCTCCTCCCCCAATATTTAACATGGGGTTGGCTTTCTTTTTTCAAGTTGTGGTTTAGCAGAGGTGAACTAAACTATTATGCATTACCCATCAGTGTAATAAACCTTTGAGTTTGTTGGAATTATAAATATATTGCCCATCTAAAATCTAAAAGGGCCTATAAAGACTGCCTTTGGTGTTTAGGTAGCCTCTCTTGTATTTGCATACCAATCTATTCTTCCCTGGCCCCCAGTCCTGTGGAATAATAATTCTGGAGGAATAGGAAAGGATTAGTGTGTCTTGCACTGTGATTGGAAAATGTAAAACATAGTGGGAAATTGCCATTATATATCCAGACCTTAGGACATTTGGAAAGGATATGGTTAGTCATTGACTTACGACTATAATTGAATCCAAAATTTCAGTCAGAAATTGTGATGGTCATGAAGTGGGTCATATGACCGGCTGATTTTACAACCTTTTTTCAGCAGTCATTAAGAGAATGCAACAGTTGTTAAGCAAATAGCACAGTTGTTACATGAACTCATTCTTCACTGTAGGGTGGCTTTTGCTGGAAAATGAAGTTAATGGCCACCAAAGTGGGCTGGGCATCCATACTGCAGTCATGTGATCATGGGCTGGGATGGACGTCAAAATGTTGATTCTGGTTCATAAATCCCTTTTTTGGGATCCATCGAAACTTCAAACAGTTGCTAAATGACCAGACACCAGTTGAGGATTACCTGTATGCAACGGGACATATTCTCATAAAGAGTAGTAATCCAGATATCTGTGAAAACTATCAAACCTTGTGTATTCTAGCTTAAGTATGAAATCGTATATTGTCATATTTTTGGAGGTTGAAAGTTATAGATGTTTTTCTTGACAATAATTAGGCTATTGCTATAAGCCACAACCCATATCTTTTTCTCTTTTTCCTTTAGAAATGCCAGACCTGGAATAAAAGAAACTGACAAATGTTGGGGTTTGGGGAAAGACTTCATCACAACATTTCATAATTGAGATAAGAATTCCTGAGTTGATAGCTCTAAAGACAGAAAATGCATCCTTTAATTCATCTTCAACCCGTTTTAAGCAGCTTCATTGATTGGTGCATACCATTGTTCAGGGCAGTCTTAAGCTACATGAGGCAATAATGTTAGCATGAAAGTTTTCCAGACTTCCAAAAAAGGAACAACAAAAACCCAATCACACAAATATCTGAGGTATAGGCAGTCAAATCAGTTGCAATAAAAGGGTTTATAAGGCCTCTTTGCCTCATCGTAAGATGTTACAATGGGTAAACTCAATTTACATGAAGTGGTAAATGTATACTTTTCCCTCTTACATTGTGGACTGCAGACAACTCAAGTTTCCGATTTTGTAGCTGGAACAAAATTGGCTGAAGCAATGTTCTAATTGGCTTTTGAAATTTAAGTTGGTAAAATACTGTACCTCCAGGGGTGTCTTCAGGGTATGTTCCACTAATGTTTAATGCTTTTCACTTTGTTGTATTTAATCACTAGTTAGTGTTCAAGATATCCTAGCTAAAACTAGCGACCCCTTTAAAATTTAAAATGGGTGAAGCGTGTACACTTGGTTGTTTGATCCTCAGAGCTCATGAATCTCTTGCGATGGAGATGGGAGCCTGTACATTGTTGCTTATCAATCTGTACATTTAGACCAAATTGTATTTGCACTGTTGGTATGAAAGCGAGTGACAAAATGTTAATACACTATTGGATCTTTTGGGTTTGTTTGTTTTTTTTGACCAGCTTATAAGCCTGAAAACCTCAATTTGTGTTCAAAGCAGTGGGGATTTTTTAATGTCTACATTATTTCTAATAAACTGTTGAAGACTCCATGACTGTCAACTGTCTGGCTGGCTGTAACTTCATGTATTCTTACTATTTGTTGGAATGAAGTACTTTTATTTCAAGTTTGGGATAATAATATCGGATTGTTCAAGCTGTTGGAAGGAGGGGAAAAATTAATATTCCCAAATGATTCCCCTTAAACAAAATTGGACTTGTAAGTTTTGAATACTGACAGCAATTTTAAAAAAGTGTTGTAATTTGATTAAAATAAAAACGGTCATCCCTTAAAATGTTGAGCTTCCGCATTTCACACATGATTTATGTAATTCTTATTTTTTAAAGTGAGCCTATGTGACTGCAGTTTGTCGCACAAGAATTTACAGAAGAATATTGAATATAGACTCTAATTCTGAACAGAGAAGCATTTCTAAATGTGTGTTTCAATGCACTCTGCCCCAAGATCTTGTTATATGCTGTTCCCAGTTCCATATTTTGGTTAATGTTTTTGGTGTTTTCAGTTAAGCTGTAATCCTACGTGCATTTTATGGAGGTCAGACGAAGGTATTTGGAATAAAATTACTTGGAAATCAAGGGGGGAATCCTGTCTTTTCAGCTGGATTTGTTTTCATTTCATAGTCAAACTTGAATGTAGAGTTGGCACAAGTCATCTCTCTGCTTGACAAGCTGGCAAATAAGGTCCTAGCCTGGACAAACGTCCTTCCATTTCAGCACCAGCAGGTTAGGCAACAAACCTTTAACTGTAATTTAAACTAAGAATTGAAGAAACTATAAAATTAAATTATGGATTGAGATGGTTTATATTATTTTAGTTTGAAGGTTAGTCAAGTTGATGTTTCGCTGGACTTAATTTGTGGGATAAACACCCTGTGTGTACTGACAAAAATATTTCACATCTCATTTGGGTAGCTACCATATAAGCAGAGCTTATAAATGGTATAAATTATAAATTGTTAACTGCCATGACTTCCATGAGAGCATATTCAGTAACAGCTTGGCTTTTTTTCTCTGGATCAGCAAGACCACATAATGTGCAATTGTTCAATGTTGATACAACAAAGGTACTGTATACTTTAGTTCAGATTTGAATTCCTCAGAAATAGATCCTCTTTGTTATGATCATTTAGCAAAATCCTGAAATCTCTTGTTGCAGATCTGGCTGTTCAAGGGGAGTATAAATATCTGTCTTCTGTTGAATTACAAATCCCTTTAACTGCTGGATTCGCATCCAGCTCTTCTTCCCTTCTAAGCACTAACCTAAAACCCCAACAGTCATAGTTGGAACTGTACCTGCCGTGAGCTACCTCTGAAAATAGTTGCTATGAGGAACGTTCATTCAAAATGGATGCCGTTATCATAGCCAATTTCAAAGCAACCGTTTCACTTAAAATCTAATTATTTTAACCAAAAACTAAGCAGAAGTTGCGGCTTGAGCAGCAAAACACAAAGCATCCCTTTAAACCCAAACTTCACATTCTGACTCAGAATTTTCCCCAGCTCTGTGTTCCTAGCATACATCAGTTCAGCCCACTCACTTGCAGGTTTATTGACTAGAACTTACCTATTGTGTTCATGCTGTAACCCAAGTATTAAAAAATCCTGTCTGTACCTTTGTCCTACCTCCCTAATAATACTGCCAAACATCTGACTTTCTGAGATTCCTCCTACTCCAAGTCCGTCCCTCACTTCCTGTAGTCTACAGATACCTAAAAGAGGAAGTCAAAACAGTCACAATAATGATAGTAATGATTCCACCCCTATTCTACATGCATCAAAGGGATGCCAAACTAGTGCTTTGATCTCTTGGGACACAGCCTCCCTATAGATGCTACCAAAAGAGGCATTTGGAGGGGAAAGATGACATTGTTATGATATGCAAATATTACCACCTCATATATTTGGATCAGTCATACTGAAAATAAAGCCAGTTTTTGCAGTATTTTGACATCATTTGTTGTAGGATTAGAACTATAACAGCTCTTGTGGGAAAGCTAGTCTTTCCTGGTCAAAATTAAGCAGCCTGATACATGATTGGACCAGGACCAGATTGAAAGTTTACCTCCCACCCAACAGAACTTGGCTTCAGTTTGGAATGAAAAATCTGAACAGGTATTAGCTTGCCTATGGTACATGACAGTTGCTGGAATTCTTTCATCATAATTTCAGAGTTCTACAATTTTTTTTTCATTTGATTCCTTGTATCCTGACAAATACATCTTAACAAAGTTTTCCCTTTTTAAGGAAGCCCTGACACCTTCCAGTGTGGGAAGATAAGGAGTTTGCTCCAATCTTTCCGGTGGAGGGCAACGGATATGGAAGGTCTGATAAATATGACCACTCTTGTCATTTGTTAACTGCATGCTACACTACCAGAAACGCTCATGTAAAAGTAAATCTACTGAATTCTAACAAAATTCTACTTCCAAATAAACATAATTTTGGATTTGTCAGTCGCACCTAGATATCAACTCTACATGGAAGCTAGAAGCCTACTTTTGAGATTGGCTGTAATAGCAGAATCTTGCAAATCCTCTCCCGTCTTATACTTGAGTGAATCAGGGAAGTGTCCACCTGAGCTAATTCTAAACATTACCTTCTTAGGACTTAAAAACTGTTTCGGCCTCCTTTGCTTTGGTAATGGCTTTTGCATATTTCCATCTGTCATCTTCCTTATTCTCTACAGCAGGGCTGTCAAACTCGCAGCCCACATGCGTCACACACTAGCGATGGCCATGCCTGGTTTAGTGAAGGAAAAAAGTCACATTACATGACAATGCAAGTTTGACACCCTTGCTCTACGGGATTGCGCAGATTAACATAAGTTTTTAAAAAGGAATACGAAAGGACATATTCCCCAGTGGTGCTCAGTCACAATATTATGACTGTGGAATTAATACCAAATGATTACCTATAAAACTGGCTTTCGGATCCAAAAAAGAAAAAAAACCCAGATGAATGGGAGCTGGGAATGAGAATTCACCATTCAGAAAGATGCAGCAGACTACACAGGAATAGGAGTTTTATTAATATGCCCTTCTCACTGTCTTCCACTTCCCTCTTTCGGTGAGAAGATGATTCAGTTTACAGATCTTTAGGCTCAATAGGAAAAATCCCCTATTCATCTTAAGTTGCAAAAAACCCCGAACAGCTAAGAATTTTCATTTATGTTTGTGGTAATCTTGGTTTCCAAGAGTAATCCCACTAAGCTTCCTTGAATAGTTCATGGGGCTACCCTTGAAGAGCATTCTGAAGCTACAGCTGGTGCAGAGTGTGGCAGCGCAGGTAGTTTTGGGGACCCCAAGAATGGCCCTTGTAACACCACTGCTCCATGAACTGCCCTGGTTACCAGTCTGCTTCTGGGTGCAATTCAAGGTGTTGGTGATCACCTTTAAATGCCTCCATAGAATAGGTCCAGGTTACTTGAGGGACTCTCTCACCCCACTGGGATTGGTTCGTTCTGAGAGGAAGCATGCTGTGGGTCCCTTCCACCTGCTGGGGGTGGGTGTCCAGAGGAGGGCCTTTTTTGTTGCTGCTCCTGCCTTCTGGAACATCTTGGGCCCCCCCATCCCCCCCCCCACCCCTTTGCCAATGTGAGGTTGGCTCCAACCCTCCTAACTTTTTGTAAGGGTTTAAAGGGTCCAGTGGGGGAACAGTGCAATGGAGTGGTTGATCGAGTAATAACATCTCACCTTACCCCCCCCCCCCCCCCCCCCCCCCCCCCCCCCCCCCCCCATGTGATTTTGGTTTTAAGGTTTGGTTTTAACATGTTTTAACTAAGTTGTAACTCGTAAGTTACCCTATGATAAGATGGGCAGCCAATAAATTTTATAAATAAACAACAATAAAATGTACTTCTAAGAAAACAGAAAGGAGGGTGGTCTAATTCCTATTTATTGTTCTGGGCTTCAGAAATTGTCCAGAGTAAGCTATACCATCCATCACTCAATTGGGCTTAAATTTAGAACTGCCATAAATGACATTGAAATCAGCAGAATCTTGCTTAAAGAGGCAAATGTAATGGCTGTCAAATGTTTTGTTTTGAGTCTCCGCATCTTTCATCCATAGATTTGGATGTCATAAGCAAAATTCTGAATTTCTGCAGCTTTCGAAATAATACCATTTAGGAAAAACAAAGATATTATTGCGTGAAAATGCTAGGGTTGCTGTCTGCGCTTGGGAAAAACGACTGCAGCCAAGCAGAAACACTTCCCGTTCTGTTTCCCACATGGATGCATTCATTCATTCACTCAGAACTTTACTCACTAGCATCCACGCTGGCGGCATTCCGGCTGCCTTGGAATAATTGAGCCACACCCTGGAGTTTTCAAAGAGTGATGACGTCTAAAGGCAGCCACCACCACCCTGCTCTCCACTTACAATAGCAAACAATAAGGGTGGTGTGTGTACAGTATGTGTGTGGGGGGGGGGGGGTAGGAAAACAATTTCATTCTAGTTTTTGAATTCTAGTGTATTTTGTGTATGAATCAGGCCAGTGGTGAGTTTCAAATTTTTTTACTACCGGTTCTGTGGGTGTGGCTTGGTGGGTGTGGCATGGCTTGGTGGGCGTGGCAGGGGAAGGATACTGTAAAATCTCCATTCCCTCCCCAAAACAGGGGAAGGTTACTGCAAAATCCCCAATTCCTCCCAATCAGCTGGGACTTGGGAGGCAGAGAATAGATGGGGGCGGGACCAATCAGAATTTTTACTACCGGTTCTCCGAACTACTCAAAATTTCCGCTAGCGGTTCTCCAGAACTGATCAGAACCTGCTGAAACCCGCTTTTGAATCAGGCCTGTGTAATGTATTCAAAAAATGAGTTTGACTGAAACAAGGCAGGGGTGAAATCCAGCAGGTTCTGACAGGTTCTGGAGAACCGGTAGCGGAAATTTTGAGTAGTTCGGAGAACCAGCAAATCCCACCTCTGGTTGGCCCCGGAGTGGGGTGGGAATGGAGATTTTTGCAATATCCTTTCCCTAGGAGTGGGGAGAGAATGGGAATTTTGCAGTATCCTTCCCCTGCCACGCCCACCAAGTCATGCCCAAGCCATGCCCACAGAACCGGTAGTAAAAAAAAATGGATTTCACCACTGAAACAAGGCCTGGCTTTTTACAATATTTGAATTCACCAGTGATTTGCACCAGGTTTGTGGTGGAAAAAATAACTATATTCTCTTCATCATAATAATGTGGATCTTTTAAACATGTGCCCTGCACTGCAGTTGCTCCTAATATGCTAAACACTGGGCTGCAATGACCTCATACACACACCATTTTTATTTTTCCCAGATGCTTGGGAGAAGCCCCCAATACTCTTTCAAATAATGGTGAAGGTTTATGCTTTGACAATACCAGATTCCCCTTTAATTTCTATTAGCTAAAAGTATCTTAAAAACTAAAGTCAAGAAGGCTGGTGCCAACTTCATTGGCACAGTGTCTAAAAGGTAAAGGTTCCCCTCGCACATATGTGCTAGTCGTTCCTGACTCTAGGAGGCGGTGCTCATCTCTGTTTCAAAGCCGAAGAGCCAGCGCTGTCTGAAGATGTCTCCTTGGTCATGTGGCCGGCATGACTAAACGCCGAAGGCACACGGAACGCTGTTACCTTCCCACCAAAGCTGGTCCCTATTTTTCTACTTGCATTTTTTATGTGCTTTCAAACTACTAAGTTGGCAGAAGCTGGGACAAGTAACGGGTGTTCACCCCATTACGCGGCACTAGGGATTTGAACCGCTGAACTGCCGACCTTTCGATCGACAAGCTCAGTGTCTTGGTCACTGAGGCCTACCTTTATCTATAAAGGGCAGATTACAGTTTCAAAGCAAATATTAGAAGAAATGTAAAAGAACCTTCATTTCTGCAGGAGTGATTTTTGTCTGACAAAATAACATTGCTAACGGTTAACCCACTCTGACAGAATCTAGCTAGCCTTCTTGCATTGGCCAGGCAGATTGTCCCCCCCAACTCCCAGATGAAGATATAGGAGCTGATCTTTAAGAAGGATCTTGAACAGCTGAGATCAGCCAAGAGATTTCCAAGGCAGGGAGATATGCTAATATCTGTGCAATAGATAAATTACTGTTAAAATAACAGATAGGGACTGAAATGTTGGCAGTCAATCAATAGAATTACTATTGTACAAAACAAGTATTTTATCAGGGACAATTTTTGGACTGCTGCCTAATGGAATCACATTTTACAAACTGATGTTGGCAAAGCATCCAGCAGAATCCAATTCCAAATAAATATCTATGCATATATTAAGGATTTAGGAATCAAAAACATTGAGTTAAACATAAACACGTGAACCTAAATATGGAAAACTCTGCTTCTATAGCCCCTTGAGTTGTTAAATTAATTTTTAAAAATGGTTACAATTGGATTGGTTAGTCCAGTGAGAATTCTTAACAGATGTGGCATTTTTGCATCCAGCTGTCTGGAACATCTGCTTCATATTGTACAATGCTCATGTGTTGTCTTGCTAATCAGGTAAAACATTTTAAAGCTGGTAATGGAATTGATTTCAGAAGAGCCTAAAAGCAACGAAAAATGTAACTTGCCAGGAATATTACACAAACAACATTATTAGTGGCAATTAGTCTGACTTGTACAAACGTCTATTAGTTTATCTTCTTTTTTAAAATCTTTAAAAGTTTTTCCACATTTGTTGAAATACATATTTCTTTGTGGGTTGCCGATAATTTGAAGAGGGTGGAACTTGTGTGCTTTTAACGAAGGCATGGCTAGATAATTATATTTGACAGTTCATCTACCATTGATAGTCTGTCAACTTTTTGAAATTAAAAAAGAGGCATCAAGCGAAGGTTTTGCCAAATATTCAAATGACTCCTGTACCTTGCCTTTGACTGTGGCTTGATCTAGACTGTGGCTTGATCTCATTCTAGACTAATTTATCCCTCCAACAATCTGCACCTGCTAATTTCTAAAGATCCAGCTTCTATCAAAGGACCAAAGTCACAGAGTTAGTAAAAAAATAAATAAATCCACAAACACAGTCATTCATCCACCCAATCAAATTGCCTTTTCAGTGGTTTTAACAGCACACAAGTCATGCTAGCTGAGTTAAAAGTTTTCCTGAAAATGTCTAAATATGTACAAGACCTTCTGCTAGTACTGGTAAGGCTTCATAACATCAGCAACCCTTTTTTCACTGACCAGCAGGGAACAGTGAGAAACATTATCTGTCCTGAGTTTTGGTGCATGCTCAGTGTCTTTCAGAGCTAAATCTAACTCCATTGAAGTTAGTTATTGAATCAATTAACCTGTTCCGGGCATTTCGATAAACACATTAACCTCCCATTGACCTGTTGGAAAAAATATCCACGTGGTCAGGGGCGGGTTTCAAAACCGGTCACTACTGGTTTGCTCATGGGCGTGGGCGTGGGCGCGCTTGTGCTCGTGCATAATGCTTCTGCGCATGCACAGAAGTGTCCAGGCGGGTGGGCGGAGCCTCCCACTGCTACCGCTGTCAGTTCACCCAATCCGGGGCAACCTGTAGCAACCCACCACTGCATCTGGTTCAGTTCCAAGCTGGGAGAAAGACACTGGAAACATGGAGGCTGATTGGAAAGATGGCTTAATGATGAAGCAGAACCACCAAGCACATGGTTCTAGTGCAGCTGACCACATGGAGTTGAGAGTGGGGGGTATTTATACCATCTCTTGGGTTTTGCACTTGAAATTCCTGTTCCTGTGCAAGAACGTGTATTCTATTGGCTGTTGTCAGATTCCCATGGGGCTGTGTACAAATCCTAGGAGTTTGTCTGAGCTAAGTTTGGTTGAAGTTTGGCTGATGGAATGAAGGGGCTTGTTGGGCAATTCCTATTGTGGCTGAGGGCTAATTCTTTTTATTTATTTTTATTTTATTTACCTATTTATCCTACCTCTGTTCAGACCTTGCTGCAAGGAATTTTTGCCTATGAGTAGAGCTACCTAGATCTCAATAAGCAATTTATGTCGTAAGTACTGACATCTGCTGAGGATTATTAAGAAAGGTGGGGGCTGCTTTCTCCCTCTAAAAAAACCATGTTTCTCAATTTCTCATTTAGGGAAATATAATATTCTGCCTTTTTAATATTTATCAAAATATTTCATTCTTCTAGTCTAGGAGAAGAGTGGGTGCTAGCTTTTTTACAGATCCATTATGTTGCAGTAGCACACGCAACACTCTCAGACTCCATTATGTTTTTTTGAGGGAGAAAATGATGTTCATATTTCATGAAAGTAGCTTTTTCCAAGCTTACCACAAGGAAGGTTGTTTTTCATTTTGTTAGAATTGGGATATTTTGAGACAATTCTGCTTATCTCAAAATGCTTCACTCTCAAGCAATTAAAGCCTAAGCAGAGACTCAATTAATCAGAATGGGAATTCTCTTTTCTTCTGGGCAACGTAAATACCAACTCTCAATTGCAGCTCTTCTTTGTGGTGCTGTTACAATCGGTCATTGTGTGAGTCCGGGAGTTAAAAGTTTGAAGGCGAAGGCCTGGTAGAATCCTAAATTAATGATACAGGATGGATTAGCCCTTCCCAATCTGGTTCTGATTAATTTGGAAGAAACATTCCAACTTCCACCATCACTCCATTCCTGAAATGAACCAGGATAATTTTCTGCATTAGAGTTGATAACATTAATGTGCCCCTCCCAGTGAGGCTACTTTATTCACCAAAATCTTTATGAAACCATATAATTCAGTAGAACTTTGGAGAAACCATTTCCTGAGTTATAGTCCCCATCACAAATAGAGAAGTATTGTGATGAAAAAAAAAAACCTCCTTCCCTTGTTCTAATTTGGGGGGGGAATAAAAATATATATAACTTGATCATTACCTCACGCAAGGTTAACAGCACACTTGTGCATAACGGTGCATTGAGCTGCCATAGGATGAGTCCTTATCTGTATTAATGGAAATATTTATCTCCTAGTACAGTGGTCCCCAACTTTGTATGTAGGGGGATACAGCTGTGGGGGGATAGCGGAACTTGTGCGCTGGCCTACAGCCCAATTGTGAATAGGCCGCGGCCCCAATAGTGGGCCACGGCCCAGGGGCTGATGACCCCTGTCCTAGTAGACTTGCATTCAGTCTTACCCAAGGATGATATTCCCATGTCCAAATTTAAACAAACAAACAAACACTGGCAAAGTATCTGGTTTTTCTTGTAGCCACAACTGAAATAGATAACAAGATGCAACATCTAGAAAGGAGAGGTATCCCATAGCAGGTCTACCAAACCAATTAAAGCGAGTTAGTCACTGGTTTCTAAAGGTTCCTTCTCCTCCCCTCCATAGACCTAGTCCTTGATTTATAATCATTTGTTTAATGACCGTTCAAAGTTAAGGTGGTTCTGAAATAAGTGACTTACTATCAATCCTTGTACTTACAACTGTCACATGATCAAAATTTAGGCACTTGGCAACCAGCATGTATTTACAATGGTTGCAGCATCCTGGGGTCACATAATCACTATTTGTGACCTTCCCAGCTGGCATCCAACAAGCAAAATGAATGAGAGAAGACAGATTCACGTAACAACTGTGTGATTCATTTAACAACCATGGTGATTTGCCCAACAACCACAGTACAAAAGGTCATAAAATTGGGGATTAATTGTGAGATGGTGTCAGATTAAGGGGAGTGACGTTGCTTTAATATTGTTACAGCGAAGAATGACTCAAAATTCTCTCACTTCTGGGTTGCGGATGGGATGGAGGCAACATCATACAGAATTCATAGAAAAAAGCATGCAGTAATAAAATAAAAGGAGCACATGGAAGATTACGAGGAGTGATGTTGGCAATTTAAACTGAACCTAAAAACAGCCTTATCAGAGAATAATTTGAGAGATTTGAAATATTCACTGTTGTTTTGAAATAGATATATGGTATCTATTCAATTTCAAGAAGTTCAAGAAGAAAATTGGATGTGTTTTGTGCAAACGTTTATGGTAAAAAAATTGTTTGCAATTTTGTTTAATAATGTATGCAATAGGTTTTCCCTAACAGTGTCTGCAAGATATTTTCCTGACTACAAGATACTCGTAGATTGTTTTCAATCTCTACTACCCGACAGTTTTGAAGGATGGTCAGATTCAGATTCCATAACTTGGCTTGAAAATGTGAAATTAGGTAAGTACATCTTTTAAAATCTCCCCTATCATATCCTTCTTTTGGGGGAGGTTTGTTACGAGCCCTCGGTCTTCTACCCCTGAACAGGATTGTATAGTTCTCCAAAAAAGAGGCAGTGCAGCCCTCTGCCCTAAGCTGGAAGATAATGTGTTCACTTGGTATTGCATAAACCCTCTCTGTATGACTCTCAGCCAGATCCTACTCAGCGAGTGCTTAATATACACCATACAATCCAGGCAAAAGGCTGCTGAAAGGAACCTTGAGAGGAAGAGGATTCTGTTGCAGATCATCCCCTTGCAAGCCCCAAAATGATAAATAACACTTTCTCCACCAAGGACTCTTCCTCTTTTGGGACAGTTGCCCCCACCATGGACTCTCTCTTGACATCTTCTTGCTTTCTAGTAAGGGGGCTCTCGGAAGCTGAAGGAGGACAGAAGAACCAGCCAGTAGCCAAAATGGTACCAATCGCTGTCTTGTGTGTGCTCTGCCTAACAGTTATCTTTGGAGTATATTTTTTAGGCTGCAATTTGCTGATCAAGTCTGAGAGCATCATCAACATGCTGAGGAAGGACAGGAGATTCTCCAAGGAAGCAGAAGTGGTGATCATTGAGACTTAGATCTCGGAGGAGACATTCCACCACTTCTTGGGCATTCAGAGATGCTTTAAAGAGTTACCTGCTTCAATATTAACCACAGTGCTTTACTGTTGCTAACAAAAGAGTTCACAGCATAGAAGCAGATATGAGAGGGGAACGAATTCCCACTGCTTAGTGTTTGTATGCCTTTGGCGTTATCTGGAAATTTGTATTCCTTGCAACGATTGTTCTTGTGGTTGCCTGCATGCTCCTAAGATGTCAAAGCTTCTTTGCTTAGTTTGCTACATTCAGAAATGCTAAAGAGGTAATTGGGTATTCTAGTGCATGCATAATGAATGATGGGTTGGGGCTTTTAGATGGTTTATCAACAGTGGGTCATGTCAACATCTATATATGACGGAGAGCTTGAATTTCTTTGCTGCAGTTGAGACCTTGAGATGAAGTTCAGCCACATCCTAGAAGAAGAAAAGAAGAAAATCTACATAAAGACATTTGGGACACACGCAAATTGGTTGATCTCTGCCAAGCTCACCGCATGTCAGGATTACTCCCATTTTCATCCTCTAACAGAGAGTACATTTGGTTATTTTTCTGGCAACAGATCCACAGATGCTGTAAGTTTTGTCACTATGGAATTTTGTGTAAACCTAGTAAGGATTTACAGATGACAGCTTGTGTCACATGCCCTTTTCTGAGCCTAGTAAATGGATGAAACCGTGCTATACCTTTATGCTCTGTTTTCCGGCTGCTCAAATGAAAATGAGCTAATGGTAGTTGATATTTCATTTCTACCATCTCCACTGTAAGTATATGGGAGAAAGACTGTTGATTGGAAGTGGTGGAGGGGGGGAAGGCTGTAGTTGTTTTACTTACCCTCTATTCCTTATTTCTGGAAAGAGTTTAGACATTGATTTGTACCTTTTGTAAGAATCTTCTTCAAGGAGCACAATTCTTTTCAAATGTATTAAAGGGGATGAGTCTCATTCCACTATCGGAAGTTTGGGGGCTTTTAGGGACTAGGCAAGTTATCTTATCAAATCAGGCTGCTTTCTGGGAGTCTAGGATAGTTGGCTGATTTTCATCAGTGGGAGTTCATGATGAAAGAGTAACTCCTGCCAAGTGGAACTCACCCTTTGCTTTTTAATATGTGACTAGATAACCCATATAGACCATTGGGTCATCCTTTACAAGATATCTAAACAAACAGAATGATCAGTGGCGGGCAAAAAGCAGAAAGAGGTAGCAAATTCCTGCTGGTTTCCCCATTGACCTTGATTTCCAGAAGGAAGCATCTGAAATCACAATCATGTGACTACGGCTAACCACCGTCCGTGATACTGCAGCAGATCATAACTTTGTAAACACCACTGCTGTGACAATCCTTGAAATTTCAATTACATAGGGGAAATGGATCTCAGAATTTGTAAGCATTTTTAAGTTAGTAGATTTGAGGTGCCTTGATTCAAAAATGTCTGTGCTATGATGCACTGTTTGGGCTAACTGAAGATGACAAACACACAAAAGAGTTTTTGGAGGCAAAACCTTGGAAAGAAGGGCATTGCTCTGCATCCCAATGCACGCCTGTTACCTTGTTTGCTCACTTCAAATAAAAGCAGATATTAGAAAAATTGAAAGCACCTAACTTCAGTCTTGTTCACATAGTGGAACGGAGCAGAAGGCCACCTTTTTGGCTTGGTGGAGCCTGAGTGGCGTAGGAGGCTAATGCCTCCTATTAAGGCAGCATTTAACATCCAGCTGCCTGCAATTACTGCGAGTTCGAATCTCACCAGGCTCAAGGTTGACTCAGCCTTCCATCCTTTCTAAGGTGGGTAAAATGAGGATCCGGTTTGTGGGGGCAATAAGCTGACTTTGTATAAAATATACAAAAGTATGAAGGCTATTGCTTAACGCATTGTAAGCCGCCCTGAGTCTCCGGAGAAGGGCGGCATATAAATAAGATTTAAAAAAAAAAAAACATTTGCAATTTTGAAAGCATGACAGGGTTTTTTAAAATTAGATGCTTGATCGAAATTCCAAAGTCAGATAGAGACACTGCTAATGCCATAGCAGACAGGAGAGTGTCCTGTATCCTAAACCAGTTTTTTTCCAAAATGGTCCTGATTCCTAACAGACTCACAGGGGAGACATGGTTCATTCATAGAAATTTCTGTTACAAATGGTAGGGATTTCTATTTCAAATGGCATCTGACTTTTTGAGAGACAAGAACAAAAATAATCACAATGAAGTAAAAAAAAAAAGTGAAACGAAATACTGCAGCTGCGGGGGAGTGTCAGAATAGATTTTTGCTCTAAAATAAAAGAGCCATTAAGAAAGCTCAGAGGGAGATTTTGATTTTGACCTATTTCTTCAAGTCAAGGCCGATCTTACAGACTCCTATCCAGAGTGCAAAGATGTCCTGGCAACCTTTCTAATGCCATATCCTCATGATTCACTACCTTTGTCTTAACCTCACTTGAAAATTGCAGTGCAAATGCCCCTTAGAGGCAAAACATGTATAATTTCTGCACTCTTTCGATCCAGCATTAATGCATGTCATCTCAGGCATTAAAAAAAAGGCGCAATGGGATGTTTTTACTGCAAAGAGTGAAAATAGTGGTGCTTATCCTTAGGGAGAATCACAAAAAAACAAGCCTTTAATTTACTCAAGACCGCCTGCTGTGTTAATTGTGAAGTCTTAAGGCACCACCTGCTGGCAACTGTGCAGGTAACTAAACAGTTGGCTTTTTTGCCAGAATACTCCAGTGTATTGAAACACTTTCCTTTTTCTAGGGGACTATCAGCAGTTGAAAAAAATGACAACTTTGTTTCACTGGCCATTTTGATAGGACAGTTTTCCAGTCCAGCCTTTTCCCATAAGGATTAAAGCAAAAGCCGCTTTTAAGAAATGACAGAATAGGCTGGGACACACAGAGGGCTGCTCTGCATTTCCCTACTTGCCCCTCTGCATTGAAGAGGACAGGAATAAATGCTGTCATCCTCAATCCACACTTATATTGTTGGGAAGATGTCCTCTCTTGCTCCACATCAAAAGTAGTGTCCTCCCTCCTTAGCTAACACAAACAGAAAGGTCTGATCCATGCGCTGCACTTCATTCCGTTGTTTTAGACAAATACTACCAGTGGTGGGTTTCAAATTTTTTTGCTACCGGTTCAGTGGGCGTGGCTAGCTGGGGGCATGTGACTGAGTGGGCGTGGCCAACTTGACATCACTCACGCCCACTCAGTCACATGAAACCCCCCCCCACCTAGCCACACCCACACTAAAAGATAGGAAAAGTTTTGGAATTTCCACCTATCTACCCCTGCCCTCCCTTCGCCAGTCACCCCCATTTCCCCTCCTTTAGCAGCTCCGGCCCTAGCCCCGCATCCTCCCCCCCGCCTCTTTGTTTGGGCTACTTACCTTCTGCGGCGGCTGGTCCAGAATCCAGAAGGCAAGCTGACTGGAGTTTTCAGCGGCCCTCAGCCAGCCATCACTGCTGGAAAGCAGCTGGCAAAGAAGCCTCCCAGCCACCGCCTCTTTTGGGAGCCCCTTTGTGGTTGTGACGGCTGGCTGCAGGCCGCCAAAAAGTACTGAAGGTTGCGGAAAAAGCTGCTGCTGTCACCATGTTCTTTGCGCATTCGCTTCCCACTGGACTTGCAGGGCAATGCGATGCATGTATGTGAAAAACATGGTGGTGAGGAACATGGTGGGCGGGGTGAGTGAGCAGCGACCGGGGGACCGGTTTGGGGGCATGGCCAGCTGGCCATCGCTACCAGTTCAGCGACCTTGGCCAAATTTCCACCAACAGTTCGCATGAACCGGTGCGAACTGGCTGAATACCACCTCTGAATACCACCATTCCAATTGGAATGCACTGGAGGCATTTGATCCCTACACACAGAAGCAGACACACACAATCTGCCCTGGATGACCATTTCCTGGTCAACTGTCTGTTATAGAAAGCTTGTCCCGCCCCCCCTTCAACATCTGAAATGCATGTCTTAGGGAGAGTGTCCTTTTAATTGGGTGAAGCCCACCCAATTGGGCTTATATTGTGCATAAGAGTTATATTGTGCATAAGCGCACCAGCGTCCCTGTCCTATTGTTCCCATATATATATATATACTAATTTTATGTGTTTATGGCTATGTTTTACTTATTTATATCCTTTTATTTGTGCCAATTTTTTTTCATGTGTCCATGTCTATGTCTATACTGTTACTTATTTCCTTGTACTTGTTGATAAATAAATAATAAATAAATAAAATAAAATATTAAATTTATCTAGTTACCTGGTAGTGTTTTTTGTGTGTGTGTATTCTTCCGTTTTCCACTTTAAAAAAAACAAATATTGATATTTCTGTTTGACCTCTCAATATTTGAAGAGGTAAAATACCGGTATTACGCTGTGATTGAACATTTTTACTACTCCAGTTTTACTAGTGTTATTTGGCCTCTGTCACTTTTTATAAATCTTGGGTGCAGCCTCTTCTATGAAGAGCAGGCATTTTGAAACTTTTCAAATAAAGATCATTACTTAAAAAAAAGTTACATCAAATTTACCCTTGTAGTCAAAGTAATTAGAAGAGCTGTAAAAAAAAACGGTGCCCCTTTTTTAATCACTTGGCATCAATGGGTAGGGGGAAAAGAAGCATGGACTTCAAGCAATTGGGAGCCACGTTAATCACGTTAAGCCAAATAAATAAATTCTGGTCACATTGTGGCCAAATTGGAGGAAGAGGTGGAAGTCCAGACAGGAATTATTACTCTGGCTTTTTTTCCAGCCAGTTTATGCAAGGGACAAAAGCAGCTGAGGGCTGCACAATATAAAACTCAAGAGAATGGATTTACTTGTTTACCTCTTTTGAGTTTGTTTTTAGAAAAACCCAATGTGAGTCTTTTTGTACACTTTGTCCAATTCTGTGGCTATTCCCAAAAGAAGCAAGGAAGAGAAACAGAAGAGAAAACTCTCTGAAAAGAGAGGTTTCTAAAGATTAAAGATCCTGGGTTGTCATACATATTGCTAAAGACTACAACCTCTCTGAACATGTTTGAGGGAAGGATAAACATTGGCCAAATATTACTTGTGACTACTGTTCATCTCACCTTAAATTCCTCTAGGAATTTGTAGCATAATTATTTATCTCCTTTTATCTCCATATTTGCTATGAATAAACTGAGTTATACCATGGTTCCACATATCTGGAAGACTCAGGAGCTTTGGGAATAATCTACATATATATAAAAGCGAAATACCACTCACGCATCATCACAAAATCTCCAGAACCGTAAAGCCTACAAAATTGAAATTTGCCATGTGTGTTCCTCTTGGCTTCTAGGTGCTTACTAAGAAAGGATTTTTTGAAATGACCATCAGAGCATTAGTCTTTTTTTTTTTTAATTTGATTTATATGCCGCCCTTCTCCGGAGACTCAGGGCGGCTTACAATGCGCTAAGCAATAGCCTTCATACTTTTGTATATTTATACAAAGTCAGCTTATTGCCCCCACAAACTGGGTCCTCAATTTACCTATCTTAGAAAGGATGGAAGGCTGAGTCAACCTTGAGCCTGGTGAGATTCGAACCTGCAATAATTGCAGGCAGCTGGTGTTAATAACAGGGTGCTTTAGACCACTGTATTACCAAGGCTCTTTCCTATATTATAGGAAATATAATATTTCCTATATTATGATTAACAGGCTCTGATGCTAAGGAGTTCTACTCCCCCTCCCCACCTGAAAAGAAATCTGTTCCAAATGCAAAACACATGCAGAGGAGAGGAGTTTCTGTTTTACTTTCACACCAGCAATCAGGGGATAGTATAGGGGAGGCTTCTATGAGGCAAGCCTGAGGGAGAGAAGGGGGATAGGATAGATAGGCTTCTGTGGGGCAAGGCTGAGGGAGAGAAGGGGATAGGATAGGGGAGGTTTCTGTGGGGCAAGGCTGAGGGAGAGAAGGGGATAGGAGAGGCCGATTGTAACTACTCATTAATTTTCAAGCTGTAAGTTTTGATTTATCGAGCTCGATCACATAGTTTCGTAGTGGAGCATGGGTATTTAGCTAGTTCTTTGTTATAAAGATCCTCACAAACTAATAGATCATTTTTTAGAAATATATAAAAGGACTTGCAAAAACTACCTGTGAAAATATGCCTGCATTTTGTGAGATTCCGTATCAGAGACCTAAATCTGCCTAAGTAAGAGATGTAAAACAAGATCATTTTATAAGATTGACAAAATGAATGGCTGTTTTTTAAAAAACATTACTTTTAATATCTCTTAGCTTTACCAGAATTTCAAGATAACTAATCAAAGAAAATGTGATTTAAGAAAGTTCAGAAACCTGAGAACTAAATCAAGGCATTTAGGAAGAGTATGGTATGCTTTAAATTTACATATTACATTAAATCATAATGCACTACATTTGTTTTCAAGTTTAGACTGATAGCCTTATGAAATTTTTCAGAAGTGCTGCCATGACATCACTTGGATTATAACAGGGTGGAATCAAATTTAATAAAATCCTAATTCCCATCTGCAGTTCAGAAAATGGCAGCAAAGAAATACTGAAAAATCAAACTACGTTTTTTGCAACCCAGGTATGGAAGTCTTATTTTCTTTTTTAAACATATTCCACTTTCACGAAACCTTTAACTACTTTATACCTCATAATTCACTGATAGCTGAAACCAGTTCAGTTTAAATAATTGATAACTAATGATAAAACTTCTGTTCATCCTGGAAAAGTGTGACTCACTTCAGGCTTTGGGATTAAAATTAGACCCAGTCTAGCACTAGAAAAGTCAAGCCCTTGCTCATCCCTCCTTCCTCCCCTCGCAGGTTGATTTGGGATGCTGCTCCGACGCAGTCGGACCAAGAGCGGAAGGGAATATATTATACATAATAAAGACAATCTATCTATCCCAAGGGAGGGGGGAGGATTTCGATTTAATTCAGCTGCCTCTGCTTTGGTGAGAAGGGTACGTGAAAAACCATTGTGAACGAGTCAAGAGGCTCCGATATTTTAACGATATGGGAGAGAGAGGGAGGGGCAGAGTTGAGAGGAGAGGCGGGTCCTCTGCACATGCTCAGAGACATGCCTTCTTCCCAGCTTTTTTTTCAAAGGAGAAAAAGAGGCTCAGGTTGGCTGAGCCGCCAGCAGGAATGCGCTCGCGCACTCCCGGGTTTGGCGGGAAAGGCGTCTCCCGGCTATCCCGCTTCGCCTTCCTGCCTCCTCCTCTTCCAATTGTGAGCGCCCTTACTGCTGGCTGGCTTGTTACATGGTAACCTTCTTCCCCCAAGGATCTAGGCCAGAGGTCTTCAAACTTGGCAGCTTTAAGACTTGTGGACTTCAACTCCCAGAATTCTCCAGCCAGCATAGCTACATATACTACAGAGTGAAACCTCTGCTACAAATAATTGAACAATGGGTGTTGGGATGAATTTTGGATTAATGTAAAATTGATATCAGTATATTGACACACACTTGTAAAATTACCATTATGCTTATTATAGCATTTCACTATGAACTGTGTTTTACAAAAGGATAGGCATTTAGGACTCTCTTAATGTTGCAGAATTACCACTAAAATAATCACTTACTATTAGCCATGCTGACAAGAGCTATTATAGCTAGGCAAGGACTCAAGGGCTATAAACTCCTTATTTTTGGTATAAGGGATTGGATGTCTCTGTGCCTGGGTAGTTTGTGATCTAAATTCGTCAGCTGGGAGGGAAATGAAGTTGTATTTATTGGAGCATTAATTACTGTGGTGTAGCCTATCTCAATCTAGTTCATTCCGTGAATTTAAGCGGCCATAATTTATGGATTACCTCTTAAATGTAAAGTGTAGCCTTGAGTTGAGACCATTATCTAAACTGCCAGTTGCACATAACGGAGGTACAATTTTAAAAATGCAATATTGGATATACCAGCATCCCTTCCTTTTTGAAGTGTGATGCTGCTGGATTGAGACTTACTCTGTGGTTGATCTAGAGCAGCGGTTTCCAACCTTTCTAGCTTGGCGGCCTGACGTGGGTGGGGAGAGGGGATGGTTCAATGCAGTGGTGGGTTGCTATCGATTCTCCCCGGTTCGTGAGAGCCGGTAGTGGAAATCTTGACAGGAGAGCGAACCGGTTCGCTCCGAACATCAGTTGGGCCCTTCCCCCCCCCGCCCCCGTGCTTTACCTATCTTTATTTCTTTTGTTTTTAGCTCAGCTGTAAGGCGCGGCAGAGTGGATTGCCATGCCTCAGCTGTTTTTCTACTCAATGCGCTAAGCTAGGCACGCGTGCATGATGCGAACCGGTGGTAAAACTGGTTAGAACCCACCACTGGTTCAATGTGGGTGGCAGATGTGCAACTGTATATTGTATCAACTGCCAGTTTGAATTACCTTTTTTATTGATTTGTCCCATGGTAAATCATCTATGAGAGGCAATGGGAGAGGGGGAGGGATGCCCAGGGTGTGGAGACTATGGCAGTACTGAGGGAGAATGGCAACCACAAAGGGCGGGCTGGGGTTTGGGGGGCCATGTGGCTGCGGCCAATTGTATTAGACACCCAAGAAGCTAAGTATCGAAGCAAACAATTGTTCCTGATAAATGCATTTCCTCCCTCCCCCTTAGATCACTTCACAGCAGGTGTTTTGTGTGAGGAAGGGCGGCACTGCTTCCTTGCGAACAACCTCATTGACCTCTTCTGTACCTCCCTTACTTCTCTCTCCTCGCCCATGGATCAGGCCCTAGGCCAGTGATGGCTAACCTTTTTGCCATTGCGTGCCAAAAGTGGGGGGAGTGCGGTGGGGTCACACGCACGCGTGCCCACATCCATAATTCTATGTGCCCCGCCCACCCCCCCTGTGCTCACCCCGCTTTTGGCACATGATGGCACGGTGGGCCTGGTAGGCCCGTTTTTTGCTCTCCCCAGGCTCCAGAGCCTTTCTAGTAGCCTGGGGAGGGCAAAAATGGCCTTCCCCACTCCCCCAGAGGCCCTCTGGAGGCCGGAAACAGTGTGTTTCCTGACTTCTAGTGGGCCCAGAAGGCCCAAAAATCAGCTGGTTGGCACACGCATGCATGTCAGAGCTGAGCTCACGTGCCCACCGATATGGCTACACGTGCCACCTGTGGCACCCGTGCCATAGGTTCGCCATCACGGCCCTAGGCAGTAGATCCTCTCCTGCAAGCAGCTTACCATCCAGTCAACTGCCCCTCCCCCCTGCTGGATAGCCTGGGGCTGCATCATCCTGTGTCCCCGGGCTTTCTGGATATTCCAGGGGAGTTGTGCCATCCCTGTCGATGACCCAGTTCCAGTTCCTCCTCCTTCTCCAAGCTGGCATCCGATGGGGCCATCACACTTCATCTTCATTATTGGCTTCTGCTTTTCCATTTTGCATGCTTCCTCCTTGCAGTGTGTGAGCAGCAGGGTTCACAGAGAGGGTGGGCACTTCCCAACAAGTCCGTTCTAAGTTGTGCTGCTTGACCAGCTGCTCAATGGTCTCCTCTAGGCGGATGCACTGCTCACATTCATGCTGGAGGGCCCATTGCCACTTCCTGCTGTGGGCTTCTGGTAGTTTCAAAAATCCAGGAAGGCATCTTATCGGCTTCTGCACATTCCCTGAGTTTCCCTATAATCTAACTAAAATTTTAAGAGATCAAAAAGACTGCATATTTCCAGTGCTGGGACCTATGGTATGTTTGGTTAGATAATAGAATAAAAAGAGGACAATGCTAGATTACTTTTATTTTTTATCTGTTTATTTAGATTGAATGTTATGTATTGTGTAATGTTCTCACCGTGATCTGTTTGTCGACAAATCGTCTGTTTGTACTTTTTTAAAGAAATAAAATTTATTTTTAAAAAATTTTAAAAAAATCCAGGAAGGCATTTATCCTAGCATTGAAGATCATCCTGAAGAGGGTGGCTTGCTCGTTGATTACCTTTGATCTTTTTTCCGCTCTCTGTCAGCAACTTGAGGTTCTCTAGCTCATTTAAGGACCCCTGGAAAGCTGCCGTGCTTGCCGATCAGGTCGTTGCAAATGTTGAGGCCTTTCAATTTGCTGGAGAGGTTTTTCAGTGTGCTGTGCAGTTTACACGTCTGACTGCAAGGCGGGCTCCTCATTGCCAGAGTCATCTGACTGGTTGCTCCTGATTTTGATGTCCCTGACCTTGAGCAGCTCCAGGGTCGTGCTCCACCGCGGTCACTCCACTTCTGAGCTCGCTTTTAAGTGAAAGGTCCTTCATCCATATGAAAGGATAATATTATAAGAATCCTCCATATCGATGTAAGCCATAGAGAAGTTGATGGTTCTTCGACAGATGTGCGCCACTTGCAATAGCAAGGGCCAATAAACAGTGCAAGTTGATTGTAAATAAAATCCTAGAAAATTGCATAGAAAAAAGACATTGTGAAATTTCTATCCCAAGGAAGAGAAGATGGCTACCATCAGCCTACAGACTATCCTGGCTGCCACAAGAGGGAGACTGGATAGGCCTCTTACTGGGCCTGAGAGGACATACCAAGGCAACAGGATTGGTGAGGGCCTATTTGGCCAAAGAGGACAAGCTCTGGGACATTTTGCTCACCATTTTAATTTTTTATATTATTGTGATGCTTAATTTGATTTGATTTTTATCTTAATAATCATTATTGTAATTAAAGCCTATAACTCCCTCCAAACAGTGTTAATGTGCCTGGGCCATGTTTTTGTAACCTGGAAAAGGAATAGAAGGGCCCAACTGCCAGCAGTCTTTTGTGGGGAGCACTACATATCTATGAAAACATTTATTTTGTGAGATTCCTTATCAAAGAAGTCTAAATCTGCTTAAAAGCCGTAGAGTGAGATCATTATGTAATATTTACAAGATGAATGTGTAATTTAAAAAAAAACAAATTTCTAATATCTTTTAACTTTTTCAGAATTTCAAAATAGCTAATCAAAGCAAATGTGATTTAAGAAAGTTCAGAAACCTGAGAACTAAGTCAAGGCATTTAGGAAGAGTATGGTATGCTTTAAATTTACATATTACATTAAATCATAATACACTACATTTGTTTTCAAGTTTATTATTAAACTGTGTATCAGTTCATAGTTTAAACATCATCTTTGCTGGCTTGGCATTATTAACTAAATTACTTTGGAGGTTTGTTTTTTAAAAAAAAACATTTACTAGTGATTGGACTTCACACAGTGCTCTTCCTCACTGCCAAATGAATGTATTTTCTTTCCACGAGTTACTCCTGCAGCCTATTTTTACTGTAGTTGAACAAGATTAGGTAGTATTACTAACACCTCACATAATATTGTAGGATAGTTTTAGGGAAATATTGGGTAAATTCTCTGATGGTATTTCCCCTTATCTAGCATTTCCAATTGGCAATCACTCTCCTCTCACATTATGGCAGGGCAGGTTGGGGTCCAAGCCTTTATAATTGATTTAGTGTATTTTATTATTTACTGCATGCTGCTTCCCATAGGACCCTCTCAGGAGGCTGATCTATCAGAACAGGTGTCACCAAGCCTTCATACCTCAGGGACCACTAAATTCATAATTTTAAATCCCATGGACCACTAATATGAACTTTTAAAAAAGATTTAGTGGAATATAAAAAATGCAAATAATTTTTCTGTGGACCACCAAAATTTTCTCACTGGTTGGTGACCACTATATCAGAAGACAGATAGCCTTATGAAATTTTTCAGAGATGCCACCATGACATCATCTGGATTACAAACAGGGTGGAATCAACTTTAATAAAATTCCAGTTCCCATCTGCAGTTCAGGTAATGGTAGCAAAGAAATACAGAAAAATCAAGCTACGTTTTTGCAACCCAGGTATGGAAGTTTTTTTGTTTTTTTTACATATTCCACTTTCACAAAACCTTTTAACTACTTTATACCTCCTAATTCACTGGCAGCTGAAACCTCTTCGATTTAAATAATTGATAACTAATGGCAAAACGTCTGTACAGCCTGGAAAAGTGTGACTCACATCATTCTGTGGGATTGAAATTATGAGCCAGTCTAGCGCTAGCAAAACCAAGCCCTTACTCATCCCTCCTTCCTCCCCATCGCAGGACTCTCTTTGCAGGTTGATTTGGGATGCTGCTCCAAGAGCGGAAGGGAATATATTATACATAATAAGGACAATCTATCTGTCCCAAGGGAGGGAGGGGGGATCTCGATTTAATTCAGCTGCCTCTGCTTTGGTGAGAAGGGTACGTGAAGAACCATTGTGAACGAGTCAAGAGGCTCGGGTATTTTAACTGTAGGGGAGAGAGAGGGAGGGGCAGAGTTGGGAGGAGAGGCGGTTCCTCTGCACATGCTCAGAGGCATGCCGCCTTCCCAGCTTTTTTTTCCCCCTCCAAAGGTTAGGATGCCTCCTGACGTAGCGGAAAGATCGTGCTGCAAAGGAGGAAAAGAGGCTCAGGTTGGCTGAGCCGCCGGCCGGCATGCCCTTCCTCCCCCCACCCCACCATCAACTCGCTCTCCGCGCTCGCGCACCCCCCCGCCCCCCTCCCCCGCCGCGAGACCCGGGCTTGGCGGGGAAAGGCTTTCTCCCGGCTGGCCCGCTTCGCCCTCCTGCCTCCAATCCTCCAATCGCGAGCGTCCTTACTGCTGGGTGGGCTGAGCGGCTCGCCTGCACGCCCAGCTGATCCGAAGCTCAGCCATGGTAATGTCTGCTGCTTTGTTCTCCCCTCCCCCCTCCCCCGAAGATCCGGGGCGGAGATCGGGTTCGGGGGCGGAGGGGTGCGTTTGTGGCACGATCCAGGCCTGCGAGGGAGGAGTGGGGGCTGGAGTGGGGGGGGGGGGGGCGGGGAAGGCGTGCACTTTCGTCCGCGGGCCAATTTGTCTCCCGATTCGCTGCCCGGATGGAAAAGCCCTCGTCCCCGTCTGTCCCCCCATAATCTGCCTCCATTCTGCTCCTTCCGTGCGCCGCCCGGGTCTGTGGCGGGGCGCGTGTAAACGGGGTTTTTTTTTGGGTGGGGGGGGGCGGATGGGAGACTCCGGGGTCGGGATGAAGATGGGCAGCGGGGGAAGGCTGCAAGCTCCCGGCTTTGGCAAGCGGATGGAGAGAGGGAGAGAGAGAGAGAGATGTGCGCCGTGCGGAGAAATTGCAGAAGCATCCAGCTCGAAACCGAGGCATTCATAAGCAGCCTGTTGGAAAGGAATAGGTGCACATCCACACGCGAAATGTAGATCCCTTGCCCTGTCTTATTCCAAGAGCAGGATCTGAGTGGGCAACGTCCCTCGAGCGTGAGGCTAAAACTAGAATGAGTTGAGGCAGCCTTTTTGGTCAAGGCCCTCAAGGATCTCAACTCTCAGTCTACTGCATTTTTGTCCATTTTCTTCTCTGTATCTTCAACCACCCGCAGACACCTCAACCCTAGCAGGAGGAGGCACACTGCAAATAAATTAGACGCGTGGGAATGTACCCATTTAATAACGGTCACACAATCAAGACTGCATGCACCATGACACCAGCTAAGAGGCATAGATGTGCAAGCCCATGCGAATGTGCTTTTTGTGCATTTAAATATGTACATCAAAGTAGGGCCATATGAAAGAGTGTATTTGATGTGGATGTTGGTTTACTGTCAAAAGTATTTGTAGATTCAGAGAGAGATGGCTGTTTCTATGTGAACTGTATGTAGAAAGTAAACATAGATGCCTGCATTAAAGATGCATGCGTTAAAGAAGGCCATTCCTCACAGTGCAATCTAAAACGCCATGTGAAGGAGTGGACTGAATTTTCAGAACAGCTTTTTGGAGAGAGAGAGAGAGTATTATTAAGATAAGGGAGTTGAAGATGCACGGAAATAAATATCTGCCTGATGTGTTGTTAAATGTACCATGCTAGATATTTTAAAACCTGTGTGAATCCTAGTCTGGCCTTAGATGAATTCTGAGGGTTGTTCATGAAATTGTTTAGTGGAGAAGCATCTGGTTGCCTGTAGAAAGTGCATTCTCCAAGTAAAGCAGGAAAAATTGATAAATTGGCTAGAAGGTCCAAGAACCTAAGCCTCTATAAGGCAGCTTTCTAGGTTTTAATTTCAAGCAAAACAAACAAACAGCTTTTTCCTAATATAGGAATTTCAGGGCAGACTTAATACTATATCCAAATATGCAGCAATGATTGTTCATCCCAATGTATATAGCCATATCTTACAACTATCTGTCTACTATAATCTTTTTTGTTTTGTTTAAGGCAGGGGTTTTCCCGTAATTTATGGTATTTTGAAGACTAAGAGCTATGCTTGGTCTTTGAGAAATATACAGGAGCTGCTATTTAGTAAGATATGCAGCTCCAGGAAATATTATTTACTTTAATAGATTTCCTGGAACCTGCTCTTTTGCTCTCTCTATATATTCTTTTTAATCTAGTTTGCTTCCAAAATATGATTAGTGCACAACATGTAGAAAAAGGCCACCAATGGGTTAAAATACTTTCCAGGGTAAAATGTATTTATGAAAAACCATGTTTATGAACTAAATGCCCAAGGAGAGGGATAATGGGGCAGGCCTAGACCTCTCATTTCTCATGAAGTCACCTGACCCAGAGGTGGGAAATCTGTGGGCCTCCCAGATGTTGGACTGCAGTGCCTAAGACTAATCACCAAGGACATTTATTAAGGAGTATGGAATTGCAGCTGAGATATCAGAAGAGCACAATTGTCAAATGAGATATGAGAACTTGAAATAACTCACTGGGCACTAGATTTAGGAAAATGGTAGAATGAAGGTTCTAGATTACAAAGAATGTACTTCTATGAGATATAGAGATACTCATGTTTATATGATTTTATTTGTGTTTAAGAGATGGGGCAGAGAAACAGTTGGTGCTTGACAATGTTGAACTGTAATTCTTGTCAGTTTCAGTCAATGCAGTGTGTGGGTTGATAGGCACAGAAAAATTGAGGGAGAAAAAGATATACCAGTGGCTGGTGGCTCTTACACATAATAGCTAAGAGATTCTTCAGTAGAAAGGAAGCATGATTGCCAGATACTGAAACCAGGCCAAGGGAGAAGATATGTCTGTTTATGAAGCCTTCTGTCAAGTCACTGAAAGTTGCAGGATACTAGACCAGGTGAAGTTTTGGTCTGACCCAGCATTTAACTATCTACCCTGTTTACCCCAAAATAAGACATCCCCTGATAATAAACCCAATCAGGCTTTTGAGCACATGGCAATAAGGCCAAGCGCTTATTTCAGGGTGCAAAAAAATGTAAGACAGGGTCTTATTTTGGGGGAAACACAGTATTTGTATTCATACTTTGCACTAGAGGACAGCAATTTACAGAGTTTTTTCCTGTTAATTTTTCCCTTTGGGTTCATGGGGTTGATATTAATTTCTGTATTTGGGGAATAAATACTGAAGTGGGCGTATAACCCTTACCAAACACTACCGTCCACCTTCATTAGAAATTTAAATTGGTGCAATTGGACTTTTGAAGTTCCTGTCAATAGAATTCCTGGATGCAGACTTGGAAAAATGATGGTTGAACTCAAGGATTTGGAATACAGCAATACCTTGGTACTCAACTGCTTTGAAACTCCTCATTTGGTATTCAACACACAACCTAGAATTTGTCATTGTCAGCTGCCTTGTGACTCATTACATTATTTCTTGTGGGAAAAATTTGATTGGTACTCACCGGTTTTGGTACTCATTGAGACTCCCTGAACCAATTAGCGATGAGTATCAAGGTACCACTGTGTTTCACTATAGTTTTGCTAAAGCATTTAAGTTTCTTTTTTATTATAAGTGAAATTAGCTTTGGTTTCTCCAACTTGATTTCTTCCAGGCAGCTGAACTACAACTCTCATCATTCTCATCAAGAATGGAATATCTTCCAAGCATCAGTCAACTTCAGAGCTAAATGGAGATTTGCTCTACTCAAACCCAACATCCAATGTTTTACATCTCAGTTGCCTTTGCCTTTCTTAACTCATTAATTATTCTTCCCTTCCACCTCCACTCATACTTTTATTATGTATTTATGCTTGCAGTCAACTCCAGATTCAGGCAGTCCTGGGCAGCCAGCTCCTTTTCCTTCTGCCCCACGGCCACCACCACCAATTCTACCCCCTCCATTTGTAAGTTCACCATAATGCAAGTTGTATTTAACAGTATCCTAAATGTTTTTATGGAAATATGAGAGGTGTCCTTGGTCTGTTCTATGTTACGGTTGCAAGGCCTAGAGAAATGGGAGCAAACCTGAAGCATGTTTTGACTGGGTTCCAGTTTGGAGAGTTGAAAGTTCATGGCTTCTGTACCTGAGGTTGGATCAGAAATCACTTTTGCTATGTTTGGAAGCAGCCAAGTCAAATTTTTCTATATTTTCTAGGTGCTGTTATAAAATGAAAATAAGCTTTAAAAAAAAGTGAAACATGAAATTACCTCAAGTTACCTCAAAAATAAAATCCAGACCTTAATTGTTACACAAAAACTCATCCTTCCTATGACAATATGGGATTTTAAAAAATTGTTTTATTATTTATTTCCAATGAATTTATTTAATTTGTGATCTAAATTCATTTGATGGAAAGGAAGCAAAGAGGTTGTGTGCATTTATTGGGGCATTAATTACTATGGTGCAATCTACCTCAATCTGGTCCATTCCATGAATGTAAGTGGCCATAATCTACAGATTAGCTCATAAATTGTAGATTTGGGATCATTATCTAAGCTGCCAGTTGCACATAACTGAGATAGGATTATAAAAATGTAATGCTGGGCATACCAGCATCCTTTCCTTCTTGAAGTGTGATGCTGCTGGATTGAGACTTAGTCTGTGGTTGGTCCAGAGTATATTCTGCTTTGGGCATAGGTATATGTGTTTCTTTTCTTCTTCCTAGATGCCTCCTCCTGGGATCCCACCACCATTTCCACCCATGGGATTGCCCCCAATGGGACCACGGCCACCTCCTATGCCACCTATGCCCCCCGGCATGATGCCACCTCCCCCTCTGATTCCACCTATGCCTGGACCACCACCCCTGGGTCAGGTAGTGCTGGTTCAGTTTTTTTCTTTGCCTTTTGCTCCCCCAGTTTGCAATAAGTGTAATGGCTTGGTTTTCTCTTTTGTCTCTAGATGCCCACGATGGTGCCACCAATGCTGCCTGGGATGATCATGCCGGGGGTGCCAGCTGGGCCTGTTCCTGTTTCTGGAGGAGTGAGTGTCAAAAAGGACAGTGATTTAGGGAATTAGAATAGGATGTGGCACAAGAGCTTGCATACATACTGCAATGACCTTCATAACAGGGTTGCCTCTTTCATTTGGAAACGGATACAGGATGCTCTTTAACCGTTTGGTTCACCACACCCAGTTGATGGATGATAAAGTTGCAGAGATGTAAGCATAGCTGATTGGGCTTTAGCATCACTTGAACATGGTAGGAAGCAGGCATGCACTAGTATTATGGTCCTCCAGTTGTTGCAAAACCACAATATCCAAAAGTCCTAGCCTAGACCATGGAGAGAACGATGAAAGATCCTGTCTCTGTTTTATAAACTCGGAGACCAAAATCCCCCCAAATAGCTTGAAGAGAGAATGACTTAATATTTTCTTTGTCATTCATTCGTTCGTTCATTTGTTCCTGCATTCATTCCAGTATACCATCCTTCCAGAGGTCTGTTTGACCTCATTCCTGTGCTTTAAAAAAAAAAAACCTTGAAAATTTGGCTTTTCAAAATGGTGATAGGCCAAGGTGTGTTTTTGCATTCCCCTTGACTCATGAGGGATTGTTGAAATTGTGGGGTGGGAGTTGTCCTTTCCCCAAATATTTATTTTCTCTATTTATTTTTACTGTAATCGTAAGCTACTTGCGGTCTCACCTTGCAGCCTGATAAATATATTGTTATTGTTGCTGTAAAAACTATTCGATTCTACTTCTACTATTTAGATTCCTTAACTAGTTAATTCATTTTAATAAAAAAAATAATTAATTTGCTTTAATATTAGGTGTCTTAATTTTTTTCCAATTATGGTATTATAATTCTATAATAAATTCTTTCATTTATTTTCTGTTGATTTTAAGAAACAACTGTGCATTTTAATTTGTACTTTCTAACATTCTATAATTGCATAAAATGCTGATGAGTGGCCATAACAAAGTTAACGAATTGACATGAAGCTTTTAATTTAGTTCTTTAAGGTTAAAATGAATAAATAAAGCAAAGTGCAATAAAGAAAGATTGATCATGGCCAGCACTAGTATAAGGAATGAAAGGAAAGATAAGAAAAAGAAAAAAATAAGTTGAAGCTGCTTGATCTGATTTGATTTTTTCTTTGATAGGCAGCTCCTGTTACTGACCCATCCAACAGTGAGTATCTTCAGGGATGTATTTAAATATAGCTTTGGTGTGACCTAGCTCAAGAGATGCTTATTAAATCTGGTGTAGAGCATCATGCCATGTTTCCCACAGCAATAGAGATTTGGGGCTTTTTATCTTTGCATACTTGACTGAATGTAGGCTGCATCAATTGAGTTTCTCCCCCTTGTACAACTTTTAAAGTTCTGAATGGAGAAGAGTGGTAGATATTGGCAACACTACATGAGCTGGTTCTTTATTGCAACTGTATTTCTCACTCTAGTTTGTATTTTGTGTCAGTAATTCCTAGTTGTGGAATTAAGGAATTGTGTAAGGAATTAAATGCATCATGGGGTTCCAAGATATATCATCCTCTTCCATTGCAAGCAAACCATCCTAATTGCCTCTCATACAATAAGGGCCCAGTGAAACCCTGCTTCCTGGAGGCATCAGCTTGGCTTTTCTGGACCAAAAAGTTGGATTAGACAGGCCATTGGCCTAACCCAACAAATTCATCTTAAGATCTTATTTTTGCCCTATTTGCTGTCCCTGGCACCTGCTGCTTCTCTGCAGGACAGTAGGGTCTCTTCTATGAGTGATCCCTGACCACAACTGTTCCACTTTTCTAACCTCTGTTCTTTTTTTCTAGCCACAGTGACTCAAGCACCACCTGTGGTGAGTATCTGGACAAATACTTTCCTGTATGTGGAGTTAAGGAATTGTGTAAGGAATTAAATGCATCATGAGGTTTTCAAAATAATAAATAGCTCTTCAAAGTCTGGGGTAACATCTATATTTTTCTTACGGAGATGTCAAAGCATGGTTTGTTTAACTTTGGTTGAAATTGATTGGGTTTACCCAATGCCATAAACCTCACATATTTATTGGCCTCATCTATTCTGTAAAGCTAATCATTGAACAATCTACTTAAAGCCGAAAGCAGGGGCAGGTTGAACTGTTTACCTACAATTGAAGATGACAGGAAGGAGGAAAGTCCTAAATTAGTGTTTTTGGTAGAGACACTAGGGATGTGTTGGTACTCTTTGTGGTTTTGGTCTATAGCCTTTCTGTCTTTCTCATAACCTAGGCTTTCTTTTCTGTCTTTTGGCACTTTTGCCACTGCCACTTTCCCAGTACGCATGGCCCTTAATTGTGGGGGTTGAGAATTAAGAACATGCCAGGTGGAATAGCAGATGTAATGGTGTTATCAAATTGGGGGAGGATGACTGGTAGGAATATAAGATTGAGCACTAAAAGAGAGTTATCCTGAGGTAAGATGGGTGGCCAATACATTTTCCAAATGAATGAATGAAACAAACAAATGTCTTTTTTTCTCCTTTGTTTCTCCTTCCTTTCCCCTGTATCCAGGGATTTATTTTATTTTATTTTATTTCTCCTCTTCTGCTTTAAATTTAAATGCCGCTTTAAATTTCAGATCCCCAACCCTCTAGCAGGCGCTATGCAACAAAATGTAATTCTTGGTGGATCTCCGGTGTTGGATACAGGCCGAAAGGTAAAAAGTCTCAGTGGAGAAAAGGCATCAGGTTTCTTGATGTCTTCTCTTTTTGTTCCTGGAAGCAAAACAGGGTTGCATGTTGTCATTCCACTGATCCAGAAATGGTTCACAGAAGGCGCACCAGGGAGCTAAAGAGCTCCATTGTTTTGTGCTGGTGGTCATGACCAGCACAGATGAACATCTGGAGAGATTCTCCTAAATATGTTAGTGTTTTATCCCAGGAAACAGTGTAGTCTTAATTCTTTGCTTGGTTTCCCTATGCTGCTTCTCTAGTATTTGATGTTCAGAAATACATTTTTAAAAAGCTACCCTTCTTCTCCAAGAAAATAAATGAAGTTCCTTATAAAGCCCAGGAGAAAAAGTAAAGGTGCATGTGAGCTCTAGATGATGGCAAAGGACTTCAGTAAGTCCTAATAAAGGGGAAGGTAGAAGAAGCATTTTGCAAATAGCATAGTTAGCAAAATGGGATGGAAAATCCAGTGAGTTTTATTTTCTGGGTTAAAAGAAATTAACTCAGAATTCACACCCCAAATCCAACTTATGTATCTTCTGCAGAATAAGCTCAAGAGAATCCCAAGAGTAGAGGAGGAGGTGTTGGGTTAGGTTCAGTTCCATTTTGAAGCATAAAAGTTCTCTGGATGACTTGGGCCCAGTCATTAGGTCTCAGCCCAGCCTATCACAGAGGGTTATTGACAGAGTAAAATTGGAGCGGGGTCTTGTTTGAGTGCCCACAGAAAAGGAAGATCTAGGTAATCAATCTAGATCTAGAGTATTCATATGGTTGCTGTTGCATTCTTCATCATTTTTCTGCCTCTTCTAGGAAGATCCAGATGCTGACTTTTCCATCTTTGTACTTTTAACAGTGGGAAACATTTCTTATTAACCTTCCCTAAATATCCCCTCCCCCACCAGATTTGCTTTAGATGTTGCTCACACAACTTCATAAAAGCTACAAAGCTGCCTTTTTGTTTTTGTGCTTTCATTGGAAGTAAACACTGTGATTCACAGAATAGTGGTTTCTCTGAATCAGTGTCTGTTTGGGATGCGTGTGTGTGTGTGAATTGTGGATATTTGCCCAACTGGATCTCAGCTTGATTTGGTTCTGTTTGAATTTTCTTTACAGAAGCCAGCATGGAGTGATCATAAAGCCCCTGACGGGCGGATCTATTATTATAATGCTGAAACCAAACAATCAAGTTGGGAAAAGCCAGATGAACTCAAGTCTAAGGCAGAGGTGAGAGTTGTTGCTATGCTTGGTTGCTGGAGTAACTTAGACATTGATTTTTTTCCCCTCTGCATCTCTGATAAGTGAAAGTCAGCCATGTCAGGCAGCAATCCCATCTGGTGTTTCTCCTAAAAAGTAGGGTTGCAGTCATAATCCTAAGAATTCCTGGAATATAAACACAGGAGATGATCAGCCCGATAAGGAACTGTAAAACAGACACTCAGAGGAAGAGTGGATAACATGGAGAAGATTTAGGGATATGGGATACAAATGATTAAACGGGTTTGTTGCCTGTTCCAGAAGACAGGGCCGGAACCAGCAGCTAGAATTTACAAGGGGGCTGATCTCAACCAATGTTTGGGGGAAATTTTCTAACAGCAAAGAGTTGCTTCTGCATGAAACAGTCTCCATGGATCACACTTCATTGTGGGTAGCTAATTGGAACCTGGACAACCATCTATCGGGGAGGTTGCAATTACAACATTCCTGCATTCAGCAATTGATAGGGCTAGAATCTCTTTCAAGTCTAACCATGTCCATCAAATTCTCTTAGATTATTCTGAGGAGAATCTGGGAGAATTTGTTGACTACAGGACTTGTTCCCATTGGTTGGATGTGAACCAGATAGATGCTTTAGAACAGGGGTGTCAAACTCACGTCATCACAGTGGTGGCACATGACAAATCGGGACTTTTCCCCCCTTCGCTAAATTGGGCGTGGGTGTGGCCAGTGTGTGACACAACTGGCTCGCAAGCCGGGAGTTTGACAGCCCTGCTTTAGAAGGCCATCAGGAGCCTTACCTCCAAGTGAGGAAAGAATTGTTGGATTATTAAATGAAAAAAAGAATCGCATGGCCATTAGCAAAATAACTCCTTAGTAAGTGTAATTTGTAAATAACCTTTTAATAAGAAACCAAACTGGTTCTCACTCAAAATTCAGTTTCTCAAGCAGACAATCAAATGCTTTTTAAGACACAGGAGATAACTGCCGCTCTTGGTTTCAAAACCAAGTCAGGGCTAATAGAAAAGAAGGCTTTTGTGGTTAAACATTTTGGGCATTTGGTTAACGTTGTGATTTCAGGGTATTGTATGAATGCAGAAAAGGAATCAGTTCATTAACTGAGACAGGAAAGCTTGATTATAGATACGGATTGGCCCATCAGTGCATAAGTTTTCAGAAAAGGATAAAAGGTTCTGGATCTTTACCCCACAACACACACACACACACACACACTCTACACTTGCTAAGACTTGTCTTTTTTTTGCTTCTGCAGATCTTGCTGTCACGCTGTCCTTGGCGTGAGTATCGCTCAGAAACTGGGAAATCCTATTACTACAACACTCAGAGCAAGGAGTCACGCTGGACCAGGCCACGAGAGCTTGATGACATTGAAGGTGAGGGTCTCCAGGATCAAATCTAGGGTGGGGTCCTGCTTCCCACAATCTTCATCTGAGAACCTTTTCCTGTTTTTGTCCTTCAGCATTGATCAAGGAGGAAGAGGAGGAAGCAGAGTAAGTTCCCGGAAGCAGATTGCATCAAGAAGAGCTCAAAGAGCGGGCTGGGCAGGAGAAAAGGCAGGCCTACCCAGTAGGATTTGTCCCAAGAGACATGGGCATGGAGTGAGCCCTCAGCAAGGCAGGGCTGAGGGCTTCCTTTTTCTTCCAAGCCTCCCCTAGAGGTTGATTCATCTCTCTGGAAGATCTGCTGAACTTGGCATCTGGGTCACAGAACCTTCAGAAAACCTGAGCTTTGCCATTTTGCTTGGAAATAAAATTTCTATTTCTAATTCTGCTTGATGGTGGCAAGGAACTGAAAAATGCTCAGCATCCCCATGGAAACGCAGGACCCAAAAAGGGGCTGAGTGGAGTTCGGACTGGTTGAGACCAGTTTTATGTCCCTTCTCTCATTTTCCTGCCTTGATGAGATAGAGCGGGCTGGAATCCATTGTGTGAAAAGTTCTCTAAACTGTGCAATCAATCGGGCTTGTATTGTTCTGCTGCAAAATATTCATAGCTGCCATCTTCTTCCTTCCCAGAAGGCAACAGCTACCTCAGCAACCAGAGCCGCCATTGTCGGGCCCTGCCAGTCCCACCCCGTCTTCCGCGGCCACCTCAGACACGGAAGGCACTGGGGGTGTTGAAGAGACCCCAGGGACTGAGGGAGTCCCGACTGCTGTTGAGGAGGAGATCACCAGCAGGTAATTCAAGAGGAGGGGACAGTAGAGGGAAAATGTTGATTTATAGCCAGGCCATCGCCAGCTTTCTAACACAATGTTTCCCAATCTTAGCCACTCTTTAAGATCTGTGGACTTCAACTCCCAGAATTATCCAGCCTGCAGGGGGAATTCTGGGAGTTTTTTTCTTTATTTGTGTCAGAAGCACCTTCAAGTTATAGACATATAACATTCAACACTGAGCAAGTTAAAAAGATATACAATAGGTCCTAAAACTACAGGTAGCCCTCGACTTACAACAGTTCATTTAGTAACCATTCCAAAAAATGGAAAAAAGCGGCTTATGACCATTTTTCACACTTCTGGCCATTGCAGCATCCCCATGGTCGTGTGATCAAAATTCAGACACTTGTCAACTGACTCATATTTATGATCGTTGCAGCGTCCCAGGGTCAGGTGATTCCCTTTTGCGACCTTCCGAGAAGCAAAGTCAACCGAGAAGCCAGATTCACTTAACAGCCATGTGACTAACTTAACAATGGCAGTGATTCACTTAACAACTGTGGCAGGAAAGATTGTAAAATGGGGCAAAACTCAGATGTCTCACTTAACAACATAAATTCTGGGCTCAGTTGTGGTCGTAAGTCGAGGACTCCCTGTATAGCACATGTAAAATAAATATGTAAAATAAATAGGATTCTGGGAGTTGAAGTCCACATATTTCAGAGCTGCCAAGGTTGAGAGATACTGGTCTAGCAGATAATGGGATCTCTCTACTCCAACCCATCAGGAAAGCATCAGATTGAGGAATGCCAGACTAAGCCTGCCTAGGTTTTCAAACTCTGGGTTGCAGGCAGGGGTGAAATGTAAAATGTGTTACTACCGGTTCTGTGGGCTTGGCTTGGTGGTAGTGGGGATAATCTGATTGGGTGGGCGTGGCCAACTTTTTTTTTTTAACTTTTCAAAGCATTTTTTCTAATGCTTTGAAAAGCCTCTGGCGATCAGGCAACTCAGCTGGGATTGTCAGAGAGTTTTTTAAAAAAATGCCTCTCTGCCGATCAGGCAACTCAGCTGGGATCGTCAGAGACTTTTCAAAGCATTTTTTTTACCACCTCTTCGGCCAAGAGGTTGCAGAACAAAATGCTTTGAAAAGCCTCTGAGGATCCCAGCTGAGCCGCACGATCATCAGAGGCTTTTTTTTTACTTTTAAAAGCATTTTTTCATCCGAAGAGGTAGAAAAAATGCTTTTAAAAGTTAAAAAAAAGCCTCCGATGATTGTGCGACACAGCTGAGCATGGGGGGGAGGGGGGCGTGCAGGGATTCTCCGAACCACCCACCGCCATCGGTATCGGATCAGGCGATCCAGTCTGAACTGGGAGCATTTCACCCCTGGTTGCAGGACAAATAGAGTGGTAGAGAAGACAGTGGGATGGAACTCCCCTCCAGTCATCTGCCGATTTATCTGTATGAAAGGCTGCACTGTCTACCTGGAATTCCTAGCAGCGATCAGTTGAATTAATTGTTAAGCCTCAATTGATGCTTGACTTCACGTTTGGTCCAAATGCTTTGCTTTTCCTTGGGCAGTTGTGATCCCCTCCGGAGAGATGAAGAAGATCGTGGCAGTGGCAGTGGCAGTGCCTGGAGCAACAAAGAGGAAGCTAAACAAGCTTTTAAGGAGCTGCTGAAAGACAAGGTAATAATTGGAGAAGGGAAAGGAGGACGGGAATTAAAGAGCCTTCCTAGGAATCGGAGCCAGTTTGTCAGTGATAACATTTCTTTATGCCCGTCGCTTAGCCTGCCAGGAAAATGGTGGGAAGTTTTGTGTCCTGAGTGCTTTTTGCATTGAGAGTGAAAAGGACCTGTTCTCCTTGCCATAAGAGAACAATGTCAGGGAACCTCTCCCTCTGGCAGGCTGCACTATCTATCTGTCTGTCTGTCTTCTATCTATCTATCTATCTATCTATCTATCTATTTATCTATCTATATTTTCTATCTATATCTATCCATCTATCTACCTATCTACCTACCTATCAATCATTTATTTTGCCAGACAGCAGGGAGGAAAGGAAAATATTTTGCCTGAAAGTTCAAGCAGAAGAAAATCAAAGCACCAAACTTGTTATACCCTGACTCTTGTATTTGGAAAAAAAAAGGGGGGGGATTTAAAAGAAGGAGCCTGCCAAGTTAAGGCAGTGCAGGCCTAACTGGTGCAGTCCAAGAAGAGGAGGAGATGGTACAACTTGATTGAAATACCCCATTTTCTGGCTTTAGGGTGTTCCAGCTAGTGCATCCTGGGAACAGGCCATGAAGCTTATTAGCAGTGACCCCCGTTTCAGGTATGATCCTGGGTGGATGCATCTAGTTCCCTCCCTTCCTTGTCAGACAACGAGTCCAAATTGCAGACCTGTATGCTGAAAGCCCTACAGAGAGTTGGAGCGCCCTGGCCATCCACCTCATTTACCCACTCGGGGAACTAGACCTTTGGTTCTCCTGTTTTTCTTTGCCTGTTGCCCATGTGAGCCAGCTCTTGACCTCCGCCTTCTTTGTGTCCCAGCGCTTTGCCCAAGCTGAGTGAGAAGAAGCAGGCATTCAATGCCTACAAGGCTCAACGGGACAAGGAAGAAAAGGAAGAGGCCCGGCTGCGGGCAAAGGAGGCAAAGGAAGAACTGCAACGCTTCTTGGAAGAACACAGCAAAATGAATTCTACCACCCGCTACAGGTACACGAGGATCAGGATGCTTGGTGGAACAATAACCCAGCGGGGGAAGGTTGGGAGCCTGGATGGTTCTCTCAAGGCCATTTTAGAGATTGCTAAGAGAACTGGTGTTTTCCTGGCTAGATCTCGTAGGAAATAGGTTAGGTGTGGCTGGCCCAGTTCCTTGAATAGCATCAACCGTAATGGATGAATAATTTTGCAAGATTGCGTGTCTGAACCTGGCAGAGACTTAGCACTTTGGGGAACAGGGAGCTGCATTTTCCAGTAATGAACCTAGAATTTATTGCTGGATTTCCTGTGGGCCAGAATGAGAGATGTAAATGCTGAACGGGTTGCAGCTTGAAGACCAGGAAAGAGATGTTACCTTGGCTATGCTAAGCAGTCCAGTTTCCCCTGTTTAGACATGAAACAGGTGGTTTCTGTTACAGGTATCCCTCTTATTTTTTTTTCTGTTGCCACAACTCTGTTCTCACCAGATCAAAGTAGAGGGACTGTTGCTTGGTTCTTCCAAGCATGGATGTCCTCGAGCAGCTCACTTTGCCTGCTTCATAGACTAAGATGTCCTTGGATCTTTATTTGTCCTCCCTTGAAGGTTGTCACCCTACCCTCCCTCTCCAACTTTCTTTTCTCTTTCCCTCCTCAGGAAAGCTGAGCAAATGTTTGGTGAGCTGGAAGTGTGGGCCGTGGTGCCTGAAAGGGATCGCAAGGAGATCTATGATGACGTTCTTTTTTTTCTGGCCAAGAAAGAGAAGGTAAGTTAAGGGCGGGAGCTCTTGATAGCAGTAAAAAAAAAAAAAGTCCAGGCATCATCCTTTCCCCATAGCCTTTCTTCCTGAGTAGCAGCAGAAAAACTAATCCTGATACTTGCTCCCAGAAATTGAGGGCAGGAATCCAAGATTCCTGAGATAGATACTGGCCCCCAACATTCACAGAGTCCAATCCACTGTTTCATCTGAATTACAAAGTTGTTTTGACAAAAGCCCCTCCCCTTACATATATATGTGTGACCTGACTTACAAAAAGATTATGGTTTGCACTGTGACATCCTGGCACTTTCGTCCCTTGTCCTGCGCCTCCAAGCAGAAACCTACAGTCCTAGCATTAATGTTGCTCCTTCCGTCCCACCCAGGAGCATGCCAAGCAGCTCCGCAAAAGGAACATTCAAGCTCTGAAGAGTATCCTGGACAGCATGAGCCGTGTCAGCTTCCAGACCACTTGGTCTGAGGCCCAGCAGTACCTAATGGACAACCCCAGCTTTGCCGAAGACGAAGATTTGCAAAGTGAGTCATCTTCCACCATCTCATTGCCCCGGGTTCCTCCTACCTTCATCTTTCTAACTCTTGCCTTCACATGCTATGAGAACTATATATATTCACATTAAGCCATAATGTAGGTTATTTGAGTAGTGTATCTAATTGCTACCTTCTAGAAGTCACGAAAGCTTAATTCTAGAAGTATAACAAGCTGTCCTACCCAAGGGTGGGCTTCAAAAATTTTTAGCAAGGGGTTCTTTGCCTGGTTACTGGGTGGGCGTGGCCTAGTCGGCCTCCTGCACCACGGAGGGGGGGGGGCGTATTTGCCCTCCCTGGGCTCCAGAGGCTTTCCTTGAGCCTCTGGGAGGGCGAAAAAATGGTAGGTCCATTTTTTGCCCTTTCCGAGCCTCCGTGCGCCCTGCACTTACCTGCATCCAAAACGGGCCGCGTGAGGGCTTCTGGGAGGGGTGGTGTGGTGTGAGGTGGACGGGGCCAGCCAGGAGTGAGATTTAGGGGTTCTCCAAACTGCACAGAATCTTAGCTAGAGTTTCTCCTGAACCCCTGCAAGCCCCCAGCAGCCCACCCTAGTCGTAACATTTTGAACGCTGGGCCTGTCTGCTGCCCTGCTGACAGGGTAGGCCACAACTTCCCATCTTAGGTAGGACAACTCTCCATGCTTAGAACCTTCATTCCCAGGGGACTCTCTTATGTTCTCTTCCCCTTTGTCTGTGCCTGAATCCCTGACACCTCTCATTACAGAATAAACTTGTACTTTTCCTCCCGGGTCACCATGGTTTTATCGCTTAGCTCAGCCTGGCCTGCTCTCAACTTTTCCTCTTTCAGACATGGACAAGGAGGATGCCTTAATCTGCTTTGAGGAACACATCCGGACGTTGGAGAGGGAGGAGGAGGAGGAACGTGAACGGGGTCGATTACGGGAGAGGCGTCAGCAGCGGAAGAACAGGGAAGCCTTCCAGGTATTTGCAATCGCAGCCCATGAGCCAAGGAGGCTTTTTCTGGGGATTCTTTGGAAAGAAGAGTGTGGTTTGTCTCGCAGAGCAAGAACAGTGGCAAGGATTCCATGCCTTGTGGATTTTGGTCATCAGCACTTGAAAGAATTAGAGGCAATTAGATCCTCCAATTAGAGGATCCAAAGGTGTAATCAACCTGCAGAATTCTCAGCAATAATCATATTAACAGAGAGATTCCAGGATTTGAATCTGGGCATCAGAAAGGCAAGCAAATTGGGAAAATTTAATTAAAAGATTCAGGTAACAAAGGATAGGAAAACCCTTTTATTGCTGTCACAGTCCATAGTAGGCTAAATGATAAATGGACAGATCCAGTCTTTTTCATCCTGGCGTTTGCTAGATATTTTAGAAATAAAACTTCAGACTTCCCAACAGACATGGTAGTTGGGAATCCTAGTACCTATCCTCCAACACATTTGAAGAGCATTACATTGAACAAGGCTGCTCGGATGAAGATCAATCTAGAATGATCATCATTTAGTGTTTCTATTGTCCATCAGCTGAAGATAAATAGATCAAGATTTTCACAAACCAGGAAAGAAAAAAAATCATTTTTTATAGCACTGGAATGTTACTTGTCACTATTTTGTTTTGGCCTTGTTTGTAGCTAGCTAATTATTTGATTATGATTCCAGAAAAGGACTGGATATACTAGAATCCAGCTTCCTAACAATGTTGGCTGTCCTTAGTTTTTGAATAATAGTAAGAGAAGATGCTCTCAGAGAGAGGGCTCATATAATTGTCAGTTATTGTTTTTCGGTCTAAAGGTAAAGGTTCCTCTTGCACATATGTGCTAGTCATTCCCGACTCTAGGGGGTGGTGCTCATCTCCGTTTCAAAGCCGAAGAGCCAGTGCTGTCCAAAGACATCTCCGTCGTCATGTGGCCGGCATGGCTAAATGCCAAAGGCGCATGGAACGCTGTTACCTTCCCACCAAAGTTGTCCCTATTTTTCTACTTGCTCTTTTTACGTGCTTTCAAACTGCTAGGTTGGCAGAAACTGGGACAAGTAGCGGGAGCTCACCCCGTTACGCGGCACTAGAGATTTGAACCGCTGAACTGACCTTTCGATCGACAAGCTCAGCGTCTTAGCCACTGAGCCACTGCATCCCTTTTCTGTCATAGTTAAAAGGAATTCCCATTGACTTTCAACCCTTCAAAGCAGTGTTTCCCAGCCTTGGGAACTTTTAAGAAATGGTGGACTTCAGATCCTAGAATTCCCCAGCCAGCAAGGACTGCTTGGAGAATTCCGGCAGTTGGAAGTCCACATTTTTTTAAAAGTTCCCAAGTTGGGGAACACTGCTTCAGAAAATCTCAGTTTTTTGTTCATGGACCTTCCCACAGATTTGCAGCACAACCGGGGGTATCGCTTTCTCTTCCCCTGGGCTGACCTTTTACAATCATTGCAGATTCTCCTGCCTCCCAAATTGCAAACTGTGTTTTGTATATGTTTTATTTTATTTATTATTTACAGACAAATACAGGTAGTCCTCGACTTACGACCACAATGGAGCCTAAAATTCCTGTTGCTAAGTGAAACATTTGTTAAATGAAATTTTCCCTATTTTACAACCCTTTTTGCTAACAGTTGTTAAATGAATCATTGTAGTTGTTAATGACACGGAAACTGGCTTCCCCATTGGCTTTGCTTATCAGAAGGTTGCAAAAGGTGAGCCCATGATCCCCAGGACACTGCATCTTGTCATAAATATGAGTCACTGGATTTTGATCACATGACTATGGGGATGCTGCAACTGTCGTCAGTGTGAAAAATGATCATAACTCACTTTTTTCAGTGCTGTTACAACTTTGAATAGTCACTAAATGAACTGTTGTAAGTTGAGGATTACCTGTGGAGTGCTTTCTTGCTTCTGATAAACAGTTAAGATGGAGCCATAAATCCTGATGTCCACTTTATACTCCTTATATGAAACTTTCTTGCAATTTCCTAATCAGTTTCAGAGAACTGAACTGTTACTGCAGAATGCCCCTATTTCTTTCTCCCAATATTTGCAGTCTCTTTTGATCCATTCTCCCCCCCCCCCCCCCAAATTGTTTTCTTCAAATGAGAAAAAAAGGCACCGGAGAAATTGAGAAAACGTGTTGCTTTTATTTAAGGGAAGAGGAACAAAAGTAGCCCAGATAGGCTCCAGTGTGAGGATTACTTGGATTTTGGAAGAACATAAAAGCCCCAATAGAGTTTGATCCTAGGTAGAGGCAGATACTTTTCTCTCTGGGCACACTGGGAATATATTGGCTGAAAAAAACTCTGCATTGGCAACAGGAAGGGCATCCGGCCAGTAAACACTCAGCTCCATTCAGTTGCCCAGACTCCACTCCGTAAGGGATTATGGGATCGTTAAAAGAGGATGATGATGATGATGATGATAAAAGCCCCAATAGAGCATGACAAGTGATACAATAAAGGGGGACAAGAATGACCCTGTAAATCAGGGGTGGGCAATTAATTTTTCCAAGAGGCCACATGAGAAACTGGGATTGCCCCTGAGGGCTGAACCAATAGGCTGAACTGAATTTTGCTCAACATTAATTTTATCACTTTATAAAAAGCACCAAATTCTATGGTTTGAGTTCGCTGCTACTGGTAAGAATTTACATGTTACGATAAGACTGAAAATGTGGCGTTGCATAGCGTATCCTTATTTACATTTGATTTCTAATTTCCGATTGACCTCACGTGGGCTGGACAGGGACAGCCAAAGAGTCATATATGGGCCGGGGGGGGGGGGGGCGTAAAATGCCCATGTCTGCTCTAGATACCCCTGAACAACAACTTTTAGTACTCCTGATTGTTGGCCACACTGGCTGAGTGTTGCTGTGGTAGAGAAAAGAGTCACTTCATCCTCATCTGTTATGATCATTCCAGTACACCTCATCAGTCTTATTTTCTCACATTTTTTATGCCCTCTGCAATGCTGCATGATGGTTTTTTCTTGCTGTCATTTTTTTTAATCTCAGGTAGTCCCCAAACATTCATTTTGTGAGTGTATGAATTTACCGAACACGGCACTGAAAATGGCACTTACGACCGTTTTTCACACTTGACCATTGTAGCAGCCCTATGGTCAAATGATCAAAATCCGGACGCTTAGCAACTGGTTCATATTTATGATGGTTGCAGTGTCCCAGGGTCATGTGCTCGCTTTTTGTGACCTTCTGACAAGAAAAGTCAACAGGGAAGCCAGATTCACTTAACAACAGCGTTACTAACTTAATGATTGCAGTGATCCACTTAATAATTATGGCAAGAAAGGTTGTAAAATGGGGGCAAAACTCACTTAACAAATTTGGGGCTCAATTGTGGAGCACTACCTGTACTTAAAATGAGAGTAGAGCATGGCAGATGTATCAGTGTGAAAATACGGGTTCTGTGCTCATGGCATTGCCTGGACACTCTGGAAAATGGCAAACTGTAAGGCAAATTGCACAATAATTGTCCAGACGTCTCCAGGGAAGTATGATAAAGAGGCTAGAACACAGGAGTGTAAGTTTTCCAGGAACTGGGGGCAAAATCCTGACAGTAGCTTTTTTAAAACTTGTACTTCTCAAGTCAAATTTTGCAGTTCATCCCAGTGTCTTTGCTTCTTGCTTTTTTCTTCCTTCCTTCATACTCTATATGGAGTGCTCTATGACAGGGGTCTCCAACCTTGGCAACTTGTGGACTTCAACTCCCAGAATTCCTCAGCCAGCTTTCCTTTGCTAGCTTAGGAATTCTGGGAGTTGAAGTCCGCAAGTCTTAAAGTTGCCAAGGTTGGAGACTTCTGCTCTATGGTATCTGAAATGTTTGAGTTTCCAGATGGGGATTGGAAGGGTAGATGGAAGGAAGTCTTTGAAGAAACCTCTGTGTCAGGGCAGAGGGAGGTGGGCTTCAGGGCCTGCTTTGGGGCACATGGCCTCCCTTGCAGGGCCTGTGACTGGGGGAGGGGCTGACTCCCTGATCTCTCTCACTCTATCGTAGAATAACCAGGCTGCTTCTTGCTCAGGCCTTCTTGGACGAGCTTCACGAAAGCGGACGCCTTCACTCCATGTCCACTTGGATGGAGCTGTATCCCTCCCTCAGCACCGACCGACGCTTTGCCAACATGTTGGGCCAACCTGGTAAGCAGCCTCAGGCAGGAATCTCACCCTCCCTCCTTGCCTCTCTCCAGAAAAGGTCTTCCCCAAATTATGGGCATGGATCCATCTCCCTGGGTGGTGTTTGGGATGACTTGAAATGTTGCACTTGGGTTTGCAAATATTTATTTATTAGATTTGAGATCTTCCCATTGGAAAAGCTGAGGACTGGACCCAAGTCCAGGGATTAAACTCCATGAACCAAGAAGGCTGGTTGAGTCAGGGGCTTCACTAAGTGGCGTCTCCTGCCTTACTTCAAGATTTTTCATGCATCCTGCCTTAAGGGAAATGTTTTCTATTTTGATTTGTCTTCTAAGCAAGCCTTCAAATGTGACCTTGAATTATAAATATATGCATCATAAGGAGGTTTTTAATTTATGCTTATTAAGAGTTTTTCCATACAATAAAGGCAAATTGAAAAAAGGGAAAGGGAAAGGAAGGAAAGGGAGAATGAAAAGGAATGGAAAGGAAAGGAAAAACAAAAAAGTGCAAGAAGCAAAAAAGAGAAAAGAACTACAGTTCTTAACTACAGTTAAGACATATAATGACTTCCAACCTTGTTTTCAGTAGGTAGTTACAATTTTGTAATCCTTCTTCCTTCTTAGCTCCCCATTTTATCCAAACTTCTCTTAATCTTCAAACCCATAAATCATCTTTTTTTTCTTTCAGCAAAAAGTCCATGTAAGGTTTTTAGTCTCAAAAAAAGGTTTTTGTTTTTTCTCTGATCAACAGGCCAGTTTTCCAGTTCTGACTTTTTTTCACAATCCATTACTTCCACTGTGGGGATTTCATTGTCCTTCCATTATTGTCTGTGCGGTAACCCATCATAAGGAATTTCTGAGCATGTTCTCTTGCCTCAAGGATGTTAAGGGCCATAACATAAGGGACATGGACTTTCATGTCACCTATTCTGACCTAAGTAAAAAGAGCATCAGAGGACACATTGCAGTGTGTGTTTCTGGTTGCTGACTTTCCAAGGGGGATAAGTAATAGAGGAATAGGAGACGTGGACAATTTATTTTGTTTCAGATAGAATTGTTGATCATCTATTGCTCGTTTTATTCTACTTCATATCCTGCTTTCTATCCTGTAACTTAAAACTGATGGACACGATGGGGTAATTTTCCAACCAAGCATGGACCATGCTTAGTGTCAGTGAAATGACGGCCTTATATTCCCCTGGGGCCCAAAATCTAAGAAGCTCTGGAAGCTGCTTGGAAACTTGGTTAGGCGGATCCTCTTTGCGCCCAGCGCTAATAATGCATGCATGGGCTACTTCCTGCTGCTCTTCTGTTCACAGGCTCCACCCCGCTCGACCTCTTTAAATTCTACGTTGAAGATCTGAAGGCCCGGTTCCATGACGAAAAAAAGATCATCAAGGATATTCTCAAGGTGTGGCTGGAAGGTTAACAACAGAATATGGGCTAGAAATACTTTCGGAAAGCTATTTCCCTTGGGGGAATTATGTCTCTCTCTGTGATTCCAGTTAGCTGGGGCCCTTTTTAGGCAACGCCGTCATCAGTTTTAGGAGAACCGTAAGGCAGTCCCTTTGAAGCATTCTTCTTTCTACAGGGCAGAGGTCTGTCACATTCTGATGCTTGTATTTGCTTTGAAATGAAAGCAGGCAAGGGGAACGAGCTGATCTGCAATTCCAACCACTACCTGATCCAGAGGAAAAAATCTTTTCAGAAAACCCTTAAAAAGATTGAAGTCTATAGTGGATTTACTTTAGTATTCCTTGATTCCTAATGTTTTAGAAGTAAACACCGGGGCTCTGAGGGAAGGAAAGTTTAACCATGGTCTTTTCCCGCCTCTCTCTTTTTCCCTTTCTTTTCTCTCCTTGGCAGGATCGGAACTTCAGTGTGGAAGTAAATACAACCTTCGAGGACTTTGCTCATGTCATCAGTTTTGACAAGCGTGCTGCCACGCTGGATGCTGGCAACATAAAGTTAACTTTCAACAGTGTGAGTGGGGCAGGGTGGGATCCTGTGCTTCTTCACCTTGTGGACTATCCCCCGTCATGTCCCAAAGCTGGTTTTTTAAGAGGCAAGTGGACTTCCTTGTTTTTCTTCGAAGACGTTTTGCATCTGGAGAAGCTTCTTGGAGGAGAAGCGAAACGTCTTCAAAGAAAAACAAGGAAGTCCACTTGCCTCTTGAAAAACCACCTTTGGGATAACTATGACCTGGGTGACTGAGAATCTCCATCGACATATGATATCCCATATCATATTGAAATAAATATAAGTTTATTGGGAGCGTCTCTCTTCTCTGTCTAATAATGCTGGGGCTGAGGGGTCACCCAGTGTGGCAGCTGGGCATTAGGGGGTCAGTCCAGTTGGAAGAAAAGGTCGTCTTTACAAGTAAGCGAGCTGCAGACCGAAAAGGTGATGGCTGCTTTTGCAAAAGTTGGTCAGGCAAATCCAAGGAGGGGCAGGTTTGTGAACGAGAGCCAGTTTGGTCTAGTAGTGCCTAAGACACCAGGCTAGAAACCAGGAGACACTGAGTTCTAGTCCCTCCTTAGTGATGAAAACCAGCTGGGTGACCTTGGGCCAGTCTTTCATTCTCCGCTTAACTCACCTCACAGGGTGGTGGTTGTTGTGGGGAAAATAGGAGGAGGAAAGTGTGTCGGATCTGTTCACTACATTGGATCATTTGTAAAATTAATAAAAGGTGGGATATAAATAAATAAAATAAAGAGGCCGTTAAACCACTGATATTTTAGTGATAGGAATCACTAGATTCTGTGGTGATCGTTCTCTGCCTTCCCACCCCACCCCCACCCCCCAGCTGCTGGAAAAGGCTGAAGCACGGGAGCGTGAACGGGAAAAGGAGGAAACCCGGAAGATGCGGCGGAAGGAGGCCGCCTTCAAGAGCATGTTGCGTCAGGCAGCTCCTCCCCTGGAGCCCAATACCCCCTGGGATGAGGTGAGATCTTCTGCTCCTTGCAGGGCAGGTTTTCCAGTCGAGTGTCAAATGGATGCTAAAGGAAGAGGATGGCAGATTACATCTAGATAATAATAGAACAATCGGTCCAACTGTTGAATGTATCTTTTGGCATTGGACATGTGCATTTCCCATCCTTGGAGAAACCCACCCCTCTGCTTCTGGGTGCCTCCTTAACGGAGGAAGGCCGGCCTAAGAAGGCAAGATTCTTACAAGGATGCACTTGGAAGCCTCATTTTTGGAGCAGGTTGATCTATAACTTTGTCTCAAAACAATGGATGCTTCTGTCCAAACCAACTTAAGAGAAATTGGAAATCTCCCCCCACGGTTGAGTGAGCAAGTAGCAAAACAGTGGCTTAGGCCCAAAGGCATCAACTTTTTTTTCCATGGGCTCAAAGAAATTTTAACTTCTTCTAGCAGCATCCGAGGTCTGTCACCAATTAGTTATCCCTTGAAATGTTTGTGTCTGAATACAGTGGCGGGGCCTCCTGCCATCAGTAAGATTGGAAATCCCATGAAACCCCCCCACCCCCAAATCTTGCATATTCCAGGAAAGGATGTGATATGTGCTTCTTATTCTTGGTCAGGTCAGAGAGCGGTTTGTCAACAATATTGCCTTTGAGCAGATCACACTTGAATCAGAACGGATCCGCCTCTTTCGTGAATTCCTGCAGTTGCTGGAGGTGAGCAGCACCTGTTTCGTGTTTGGGCCTGGCGGAGCAGTTGAATCCCAGCCAGGGATCTGCTTGAAACCCCGTGGGACCAGTAAGTAGAGTTGCGCTGAAGGAGGATAGAGAAGACAAGTTTGCGATGGTGGCCGTAGCTCTGGTGTAGGATGAGGGTGGAGGTTCGTTCTCTGAGCTTGTGGGTTGGATTCCAAACGTTTCGTTACCAGGCTAGGTCACATCTTCAGCAGAGTTTAGGGGAAGAGAAAACAGTGGCTGGGAAGGCCACGTTCCAAAGGGGCCCAAGTAACCCAGTCCTCCTTTTTCCCCAGAGTGAGTGCCAGCATTTCCACACCAAGGCTAAGAAGCATGCAAAGAAGCCAAAGAAACACCATCGCAAGCACTCTGCCTCGGTGAGATTTGGGGAGGACAGACTCAATGGAGTGCGCAAATACAAAAATGTCGGCCAAGGGCATCTGGATTCTCCTGGGTTTTGAACTAAGCCACTGTCAGGCTCAATCCCAGAGACGAGAGCAAAATCCAATCAAGCCCAGTCCTTAATTTGCTTACACCAAATCTTGCCGAACTTAAGCGGTAACTTCTATGCTACTAGATATATCCCGAGAGCTTCTAGGCCAGGGTCTGTGAGGAACCTTTTCCCTCCCTTCAATTTAGGACTGCACAGTCTCTTAATCCAGGCCTCTCTCTGGGAAAGCTCTGAGTTGGCCAGATCCTTGCCCCTCTTTGCTGCAGGTGCACATTTCCATCACATCCGCTTGGAATTTGAAGCACCTTGTCTCAGATGCAAGTCAGGCTAATTTAGAGCGTTTTGAAAGTATCTCGAACCAGAAACAGCGCTGCTCCGAGTGAGACATAGTCTATTGTGAGCTTGAAGCACTTCTGAAATGCTCAAAACAACCTATTTCATATGCAAAAGGGGGGCATTTTGCACTTTGAGCTTTTCAGTTTTGGGAATGGCATTTCAGCTTCAATTGGAAATTGCATTTATTCCTACCCCCTTCCCCCAAAGCTTTCTCTTCCAGCCTGTTCACTGCTGTTAAGCCAAACGAACCCTCTGCGCCAGAAAAACTCAAAAGGCCGGGGGGTGAGTTGGGAATGCAGTAGGATAAGGGGGAAGAAGCTAGAGGTGCCACCTTAGACCTCAGGAGGGCTCATCTCTTCCTTGGCAAGGGTTGGTAAGCTTGATCAGGACCTCTTTAGCTTTAAATTAAGGCACCTTGACTAGGGACTTAACAAAGAGTTGGAGGAAATTAGCTTTAGGAAAAGCTGTTCTAATGAGAAGGTTGCCTGGTGTGGGGGATGATTTCTGCAAGCTGGCCACTGTTGCACACGATGGATAATGATAAGTTGGTTCAAGATCTAGGATTGTGCTGCTTAGTAACTTAAAAATGCAGCAGCTTGGCCTGATCCTTTCCTGCTCCTCTTCCTCCCCGATACCTTTGATCTTCACTTTGGCTTATTTCTTCTTCCTGTGGCTCTGTCCATTCTTCCTCTGGCAGAGGCTGTCTGGTGAGTCCTTCTTTTTCTCCTGCAGGGCTCAGAATCCGGTTCAGATCATCCCCACCGAGCAGCCAAGCGCAAGAAACGAAACCACTCAGAATCCGCAGGTTCAGGGGCCTCGTCTTCCCCTGACTCGGGTAAGGCTTGGAGTGGATGAGAATCTGCCTAGCTCCATAGAAAAAAAGTCCTTATGGGAAACTAGGCAGCAGTCTTTGTATTTGGAAAAAAAACCATGTAAATCCTATAAAACAAATCCATAGGCATCAGCTTGTTTAGGACAGGCAGCGTTATTGTTGCCAGCGGTTGCACTTTCTGTTTTTTGAAGAATACATTTTTCAGCCTTCAAGGGCCACAGCACCATGTTGTGGATGTAGAGAAAATTAACTCAGGGAGTAAATTTTGGGGATGTGTTTTCACATTTTGCACAACACTTACGGAAAGTTAAGACATGAAGGGGCACGTCAGGCTTAGGAAAGTTGTCTGTGGCTCCTGTCCAAATGTTTTGTCCAAATGACAAAAGCTTTGTGGTGTCAAACTGTAAGCTCTATCCATTTGGAACATCTGCACAATGTCATGATGATGTACAAACGGGGCGGCAGGGCCCACAACACATTATTTTCATCAGGCTCTCCCATTTGACAACACCCCCACCCCTACCCCACCCCAGGCAACACTACTGGAGTCACACCTATTTTAACTTGTTTTAAAACTCACCAAAAATGATGGCCTGAAATCCTTTTCACCAATACAAGTTTCAATACATGTTCTTTGGTGGCTCTTGGCACTCTAAAAATGAGGAAACTCCCACAGCGCACAAACTGCTCTTCCTTAATTTGATCGGAAAAATCCATTGATAGGTAGCATCTGCATCACCCCATCCCCCAATATTCGGCCACCTTCCCAGAATGTCTTGTGAGATCCTTGGCCTGCTGCCGTGTAATCATTGCTGGGAGCAGGGAGAGGTCATCCCAGGGGAAGGCTGGGACGGCCCGTCTCCCCGTCTGCACACAACTTCCTGTCTTCCTGCAGAGCACAGCCCCAGGCGTGCCAAGAGGCAGAAGAAGAAGAGCAAGAAGAAACGGCACAAGTCGGTGAGTAGGCGGTGACAGCAGAAGGGGGAGGCAAGGGGAGAGACCCAGATGGAAAAGGACCAATCGCATAAAGCCAAGCTCCTTGGAAAAAAGGGGTCGTTCTCCTGGCAGCTCCCTCCACAAGGGTCTCGACCCACAGAGTAGGAGCAGGTAACACTATCTGGGGATTCGAGCAGCCAGGGCTAAAGGCTGAGACATTGCCAAATCCACCTGGCAGAGTTTGGTACTTCGCAACTGTTTTATCGCAACGTGTTCATTGCTGGTTTACAATCTTTGGGGCTCACTTGCCTTCCTTGGTTGTGCTAGCCTTGTGTCACCAAATGGGCCGGTCACCTAGGCCCTCTCCTTCCAGGCCCCTCCCACCCCGCAAACCGTTTCTTTTACAGAACAGCCCTGAAAGCGAAGCTGAGCACAAGAAGGAGCCAAGCCGGGCGGAAGAGTGGGAGCGAGGGAAGGCGCCTCTGCGACCTGAGGGGAGGGGCCACTCCCCTCCCCGGGGCACTCGGAGGGAGCGGGTGAGACTTTGGTAGGGGTGGGGTGGGGGCACAAGCAGAATCCCAGCCCAGGAATGGCTTCTAACCCAGAGGTGTGGGGAACTATAGCTCCTTTCTGACTCGTGCACTTCGACTCTCAGAATTCCTGAGCCAGCATGGACTTCTGGGAGTTGAAGTCATAAAAGGACCATAGTTCCCCAGCCCTGTCCTAACCCTTTCGGGTGGGGAATTGAAGACCACAAATAGGCGGGGCGATTAGGGCGGAATTTGGGGAAAGATACGGCTTCAATTTTTTTTTAAATATAGTGATATGTCTGTTTTAGGAGATTTCATCCTCAAAATGGCAAGAACTGCTCTCTGTTTTCAGCAGTCTCGATCTCTTGGGGCTCTAGGGGCCATATAAAGGGAATTGCTCATCCCCGCTTTAGGACATGGAGGATGGAGGAAGATAGAAAAAAAGGAAGGCTTGGAGGGAAGGCTGGATGAGGGGTTCTTACCTGCCTTCTTTCTGCTGTCAGAGTGGTTGGGACACCTCAGAGAGCGAGGAGCTGAGCGAAGGGGAGCTGGAACGGCGGCGGCGGACTCTGCTGCAGCAACTGGGTGACCAGTAATTGACCCCTGCCTCTTTTGAGGCACCCCCAACCGTTGTATGAAAAGCATTCAGTCCTTGTTCCTGTGGCAACTCTGCCTTGTTTTAGCCTTGGTGGCATCCAAGCCAAGTGTATGCACTGCTCTTGCTGGACCCCGCACGCTGGGTCACAGTCTTCTTCATTACGTTCACCTGCTTCTAAGACGGGAGCGGCTGCTCCTGCCCGTTGGCAGCAGTCATCTCCAGCTACACCACCAGTCTACATCAAGCATCAGGACAGGGAGGAAAGTTCAGGTGTCCCTTGTGGATCTGGAGGGCATCACCAAAATTGAAACCCGGCTCTTGGATCATCCAGCAGAGGATTGGGGGAATTGCATCTGAGCACCAGAATGAATGATGTCTGTCTCCACTCAGACTTCACCAGGGCCACACTAGCCCAGAGCCTCCTTTGGCCTAGATGCAAAATGGCGGCAGGAAACAGCTGAGATACAGCATCAGTCTTGTCAAATCTGGAGACAGGAATGGGCTACATGATCTTCTGGAAGGTTATCACTGTGTGACTGGATCCTTTTCCCTGGTTGCAGTATCCCCTTGTGAGTTAAGGGTTTAATGGAATTTTTAAAACAATATTTATAATAAATCTGGACTGAAAATACCAATCTATGGCCTCCTGTAGAAAATTAGTTTATATTGGTTCCAAATGATTTTAGGGGAAAAAAACTTCAAAAGAGTATTTTCATAACCTATTGGACTGGATCTATGTTTGCCTCTAATCCCCAAAAATAACAGAGGACTCGAAGGTATGCTGGCAGGTATAGATCTAAAAAAGGGAAGAGAGGATATGCAAATATCCTAAGTTGGTACGTGTGGCAAAGTAGCCATGCTGGGTGTATATAAAGTGAGTATGAGATTCATCCATAATCATTGTGTGAATAAACAAGCTACAAATGCTGATCAGATTGCTGATTTCCACATTTTTAACTGATGGATGCCATACTTCCGCATTTATAACCTTGTACTAGAATTTATTACATGCACATAGATTATTTCCACAACTTGTTCCCTGAAGATTTCTTTTTCATAAACCAGCTTTTTCTCAAAAGTTGACCTCCCAATTGACTAGATTATGGCTGCCATCTCTGGTTCGGAGAAGGTGATCTTAAGTAAAAGTGATGTAGTTTAGAGAATTTCAGAGCTCTTTTCAAAGTATACTTAGGAATCCCAAGAAATTCAAAACATATTCAGAGATGGTGGGGCTGGTGTTGGGGGCTGGGTCTGACCCTTTTAGTAGCTTTCTCAAGGCAAAGAGACATGTTCCATTCAGCATCTCTCAAATGAGCAACTGTAAATTGGGGGAGAGGGAGAGAATTGCACAAACCAGGGAGGTGAAAAGACACATTCATCGGCAATAAATGCAAAGGTGTATAGCCTTTGGTTCTGTTTTATTTTTCCCCCTTCCCCCATTAGTAGAAATTCTGTACAGTTCAAGAGGAAGGAAGGCATTGGCTTACAGTATAATCAATAATAATTTTCACATGTACAAAAAAGTTACATCTAGCTACACAGGAGGACTATGCTGAAGTGATTATGCTGTAAACTGTCCAGAAGTAACACCGAGAATACTCTGCCCGCTTGGGAATTAGCATTGTCATGAATGGTCAGAAACCTCTTGAGAGAAAGCAGAGTGGAGAATTGGTCCCATTTGGTATATTGGAGGACAATATTAGTGTTTGCTTCAGAAATCGAAGTGGCTACAACCCTAATTTTCTCCCTTGGTTTTCTATATAGCATTGAAATAAGTGTCAAATTCATTCTTATTTCTAAGGGTGCGTTCACATTTGAAATTTTTCATGAGAGTTTTCATTTTACGAGCTGGATCTTAAGTTCCCATCCTGGAAAAGGCAAACATTCTGAATGGCAGAATGTCTTTTGTCCTTTGGCTGTACTGCAGCAGGAAGCTTTGATGTCTGGCCCTTGTGCCAGACGAAAAGCAAACTAGCCACTACATGTCCTCAGGACAATTGTGCATGCATTGCTTTTATTGATTGTTTGCACAATGCCAATGCTCTCTGAAGAGGACTAATGTGTGCTGACCTTCCCAGGGAGGCATTCATCATCTTGCTGCTAAGTGCAGCCATCCAGATTTGTCTTGGAAGCACAGAAAAAAAGGCATAAGTTGCCCTGCTGGGTGTCTCCGATAATTGCACACATACAGGACACTATCCTGAGCCCCTTGGATATAGAAACAACATAAGGTTCCTGATGTCATTCTGTAAGGAATAAGCTGTGCTATTACAGTTAAGACACGTTGGTCGTGAAAAAAAAGCATATGCATGCTTTTCATGACCAATGTGTGTGGGTTCATGCCACAAATGTACATTTGAGATGATGTGTTGTATTAGCATTTCATCATGCAGTTCTAGGCCAGGCAGCTTCAACATTGACATCATTGTGTTCAGGGTCCTTTATCTCCAAGTGAATGTGAAAGCAACCTACAAATATGTCCAATGGTATCGAACATCAAGATACGAAAGAATCCTTGATCTCTGGGTCTCTTTGCAAGCTAAGTAGTTAAGAGAATAACCAAGATTGAACAAACCCCGAATCAAATTAGCTGCCTAGATGTGGATGTTATGAGCCTGATAATTCTGCCTGGGGTGCTATGCTAAAACAACAGCCTTTATAGGAGTTACCTAGAGATAATGCTGACCCCCACCTCCCACCAAACCTTTACAATGCTACTTGCAATTTGCTCCTGCCCTTTGCACAAGAGTAAGAGAACCTTTCTTAAGTTTGAGGATTGCATTACTCACTTTCTGGTTTTTACCAAGACATTACCCAGCAAGCGTTCAGTGTTTTTGGCACACATTTCAGAAGCTTGCCTAATTGTGGTTCCCCACTACCTCGCCATTGTTTTAACTTACTCTTCTCTCAAGTCATTCCTGTACGCTATTGTCCTGTCTCAATCACATACATACAGCTATTTGTACTTCAGTTCTTTTCATTGCCTGGTCTTGGATGGAATGTGGGCATCTGAGACAAACAACATTTTATTAGTTACAAGGCTTGATTAAGTAATTATAAATATAGAACCATGAAGTCTCGAAACACAAAATGAAACATCTTGATGACAACTGGGAACAGGATTCTGTGTTTTTAACCAATAAGCCGAGTCTCAATGTAGTTTGCTTAGTGGATCAGGGGTACAACTACATAGAAACAGCACTAAGGGTTTGGACAAGGAGCTATCCATTCTGTATCACATCAACAAGAACCAGTGGAAATGGGATAGCTAGTTCCCTTGGCATGTTTATTTTCCTCTTTGCAACAAAGACACACAGAGAAGAGAACCAGAGGGGCCAGGAATAGAGTTACACATTAATCAAAGGATAATCATCACTTTAGGGGTTTGGATATATGCCCTCTTCTTTAAGCAAGTAAGTGTGACTGATTTCAGTGGAGGTGTCCCTAAGCCAGTGGTTTTCGTATGTATAAACACCATAGTGGATGAAGAGGTAAGGATATTTTATCAATAGTGATGATAGTTGCAATTTGCCAGGTTTAAGAGGCAGATGACATCTTTGATTGAGAAGCCAACGAGATTATAATAGCATAACCTTCTTCCTGCCCCACCCCACCCTGAAGCAGAGATGGTCAATTCGTATGTGGCTGGTGGGAGATATTGTTAACTCCCCGCCCCCCCGCCAGCAAACAATACTAGAATTTTGAATACTGTGTTTAATGTTAGAACAGTTTGCTCAAATGAATTTTTATATTAAGGGGCCAGAAATAAAAGGCACCCCCCCCCCCTTTTCCATATACTGTCACAGAAGGAATGGAATGAGGAAGTCTTAACAGGAAGGGAAGGGAGGGAGGGAGGAAAGAAGGATCAAGAGTTCTATTCCATAAAGTGCCAACACTATGTGATCCATTCACCTTTGTTGTGTCCTGTTCTAAACCTGGGGTGGGGAGTTTGAATATCACGCTAAGGCTACAGTCCTGTGCCTCCCACTAAGTGGCTTTCCCTATGCAGACAAAGTATCATAAAGTCAGACCACTGGCCTATCATCCAGCAGCACAGTTTTTGCAGCAGCTCTCCAGGAATATCACAGGAAAAGTGACTTCTCCCAGCCGTCTGAGATCACTCTAGAACTAGAATTTTCATTGATGCAAACCATGCACTTGGCACAGCCATTGATTTCCCTTGAAATTCAAAGCCATCTCCTAAACCACAGGCCTTACGAGCAAAATTCAGATCCACAAGCAGAAATCTTATCAAGCATGCTAAACCTACCAGAGGCCCACCTTTTTTCTGGCATTGTGGCCCTGAGAGATGCATTCAGGAGATGGATGAGAGCAGTGGTGGGATTCAAGTAATTTAACAACCGGTTCTCTGCCCTAATGACTTCTTCCAACAACCGGTTTGCCAAACTGCTCAGAAAGTTAACAACCGGTTCTCCCGAAGTGGTGCGAACCGGCTGAATCCCACCACTGGATGAGGGCCATATCTAGACAACTATATCCACCTCTCTGCACTTTACCATGAAGCCTCCCTTCTCAGCAATCTCGATGGGACTGAAATTGCTGAGGAGTTCAGTAGTTCTCTACTTCCTGGATAAGAGTACAACCCATGTCCCTGATGTTCCTAGCAGACCTAGCAACCATGGAACAGAGGACTCTGAAGAATAAGCAGCTGTTACAACGTAAGAAAGAAAGGCAGGCTCAAGGGGAGGCTGGCTGTATTCATAGAGGGCTGCACCAAAGGCCCTAGAGGGGTCAATGGAGCCAAATTTCCATTTTCCCCATAAGGCACTGGATTGGTTGCAGGAACCACTGTAATTCTTTGGCACAGTTTAATACAGGGACTTTATACAAAGGATAATTTTGGCAAAACAAATGCTCTATAGCTTTAGGTGTGCCTGATCCAAGAGACCTTTTGTGTAATTGACCAGGAGATCATAGCTGTTTAATAACCCCAATTATCTTCCTGTCTTATGTGGGCAACTTCATATTGGGGCAATCTGTTAGGCAAATACTCTTCCGTGAAGTAAAAATCATAGTTCATAAATGTCCATAAGACAAGCATAGTAAGTGATCCCCTCTAGATTAAGGCTTCAGAAGAAGAGACAGCTTCATAATACTAGAATGGAGACAACTTCATTGAAAGATCTATTTGGTGAATTAAACTGTGTATCAACTTTGCCAACTTTATAGTCTCCAAATAAATTAGCCATGCTGACTCCATCAAAAAGGGAAGTCCCACATACCTGGATGCAGGGGTGAAATCCAATTTTTTTCCCTACCGGTTCTGTGGGCGTGGCTTGGTGGGCTTGACAGGGGAAGGATATTGCAAAATCTCCATTCCCACCCCACTCTGGGGCCAGCCAGAGGTGGTATTTGCCGGTTCTCTGAACTACTCAAAATTTCTGCTACCGGTTCTCCAGAACCTGTTAGAACCTGCTGGATTTCACTCCTGCCTGGATGGTACCAAGTTGAAGAAGACTGATCTACGGAAGCATCTTTAGCTTTATTGAAAAGTGCTATAAAACAAAAGGAGTCAAGTTGGTTCTCTGAATTAAAGTTGAAGAACCTAACCATTGTCAAGTGGCTTTATCCTAAACTGTTCATACCTCAAAATCTTTGGTCAGAAGTTATCAGGCAACTTAAGAGAAGTTAAAGCAAGACCTGATTATCTCAAAGCATCTAGGCTGAAACAACAAGCCTAGTTTCAAACATCAGCACAACAATTATTGCAAATGCATGTTGAGTTAGAGATGGTTCCAGCCTAGATAACCTTAAAGGAGCAGGTGTGGGGGAGATAAATGAGTTCTATTTCTTGGCTCACATAATATTCATAAACAACTTAGTTCAAGATCCAATGGCTATATTTGCATAAATTGCTAAGTATGGTTGGCCTTCATGTCAATTATGGTTTGTTTGTGGTTTAGTGAGCTAGTAATCTTATCCCATAGTGTCTGGTCCAACATACTATGAAAACCCAGAAATTGTTTACTTCAGTAACCAGGTTGAATCAATCCAGCCATGAGGTAATATTTATAGATAAGTTCTTCAGTGCAGGATCTCCTGAAACTATGAGGAATTCCATTTTAAAAAGGCTTACTCCAAAGTAGTTCAGGGAATTCTGCCCTTTTCTTCTTCTTCTTCATGATGATAGGAAATCATGCCATTTATCCTTCATCAATGAATTAAAAAGCAGTCCCCATCTCATTCATGAATTAAAATGACTTGGCCAAATTCATCAAGAATAACCTTCATGCATAACTTAATTTCTACTTATTTTGAAAGCTTCAATAAGCATAATAGGCAGTGCTACGTTTTGTTTGGTCCACCAAGTATAAAAAACAACAACAACAACGGAGTAGAACATGCCACATACAAAGAGGAAGCAGATTTTCATCCTTTGGAAAAATAGCAAGAGTTTCTTTTTAAAAAATGAGATAGTCTGTAACCTACCCAGGATTTTTCAAAGGTTGGCTAACCACTATCACTTTTCCCTGCTGTATCAACACAGTTACTTTTGTGCAGTTAAGACATGAGACTTTGGTCTTATTTTTTTTCCCTTTGGAAGAAAGGTTCCAGTGGTTTTCCAAGGCCACCAAGGCCTAGCTTTCAAACTCCCCAGAGTCAGCTCTCACAGCCTGTTCTAAGAAAACCACACAATTGCAAAAGACTGCTCCTGAATAACAACAACAACAACAACAACAACAACAAAAGCTTTTCCACAAGACCTGATCTGTATACAAAGGCCTACTACCAGAGACTGATTTTTCCCTGCTGCAATACATCAGGGCCTAGCAACGATAGTGCTCATTGTCTCCATCCATTAAAGACAAGTTGAATGGTCAAAGTGCAATTCTGGTTTGGATGCTTGAGGCTTGAGGCGCTCGAGGAGGGTGCCAGCCTCCTGCTGCCCAGGGCCCTTCTCAAAAGCCAGAACAGTCTCATCTGTCCAAGTTGACTTACTGATGGGCTGCAGGAGCAAGGGACCGGTAGGAAGGAACAGGTTATGTACAGATTAAAAAAATACATCTTAAATTATAAAAGAGTAAGAATAATACTGTTGCGGGAAGGCACTTTTTAAATGTCCCTTGGATCCTTCAGTTGAAAGTCTTTGAAAGAACGGAAGTTGCTTCTTTGGCAAAAAAGAACAAGGTCGGGCCCACCGGAGTGCAGCATTCGCCAGTTGGAAAGGCAGGGCATGTAAGAATCTACAGGAGAAAGGAAAATGTTGTCAGAAAGGAAGCAGGGCATCCCCAGGGAGTCCACGAACGAGGGATAGCTAGGGATGCTGTTAAGATATTTAAATTTAGTAGCTGGAACAATGGGGTTGTATAATGAACCAAATATATTATACAGTTAGAGTTGATTGGAGAGTGCTGGCTCTTGCGTGAGGCAATCTGCACTGTGTTGGGTTGCTATGGATGGGTGGGGGGGAGTTTCCCTCTCCCCCCCACCTTTTTTCTTCTGTGTGCCCTGTGTGCTCTGAGATTTACCTCATGATGCCCGTTTGCCCATTTTGTTTGATATGTGTGTGTGTGTCTGTGATATGTGAGTGTGTCTATATATCTATATCTATATATCTACATCTGCATCTACATCATCTATATATCTATATCTATATCTATCATCTATCATCTATTTATCATCTATCATCTGTCTGTCTATCTATCTATCTATCTATCTATCATCTATCTACCATCCATCTATCATCTTTCCATCATCTATCTATCTATCTATCTATCATCTATCTACCATCCATCTATCATCTTTCCATCATCTATCTATCTATCTATCTATCATCTATCTATCTATCTATCATCTATCATCTGTCTGTCTATCTATCTATCATCTATCTATCATCCATTTATCTATCATCTATTTATCATCTATCATCTGTCTGTCTATCTAATATCTATCTATCTATCATCCATCTATCTATCTATTATCTATTTATCATCTATCTATATATGTATCTATCTCTATCTATCTATCTATCTATCTATCTATCTATCTATCTATCATCTATCTATCATCCATCTATCTATCATCTATTTATCATCTATCATCTGTCTGTCTGTCTATCTAGTATCTATCTATCTATCATCCATCTATCTATTATCTATTTATCATCTATCATCTATCTATATATCTATCTCTATCTATCTATCTATCTATCTATCTATCTATCTATCTATCTATCTATCATCTGTCTGTCTGAATGTCTATCATCTATCTATCTAAAACTACCGTGTTTCCCCGAAAATAAGACCCTGTCTTAATTTTTTTTGAACCCCGAAATAAGCACTTGGCCTTATTTTCAGGGAGGTCTTATTATTTTGGGGTGCATGGAGAAAACCAGAGGAAATGGCAGGGACCAGCCGCGCATGTGTTTAAATATTTTCAGGGGAGGGCTTATTTTAGTGCATGCACTCAAAAGCCCGATTGGGCTTATTATCAGGGGATGTCTTATTTTAGGGGAAACAGGATACAAGTTCAGCGTCCCTGACTTCCATTTGGACACCTGCTGCACAATTCCCTGACAGACGCTCTGAAATTAGTTCATTTTGCTGCCAGATGAGGTGGAAGAAGGCAGATGACAAAGCCACTATTTGTGTCCCTGGAAGACTTTTCACAACCCATCAAGTCTACACCCTTCTAGGCCCTTATGAAGCATTACAATGCTGTACAAATGCTGTACAACATTTTCCCCTTAGAGGTGCTTTCCTTGTCTATAAAAAGGACTTCCACCTTCCTCCAGCAGAAAGAGTTGGTGGTTAGCAAAACATCAGTTGGGGATAAACAACTGCCAAGGCTACTTATTCACTTTGGTGCCCAAGTGCAAATCTTTGGTTGTTGGTACCCCATGTAGGCAGCAAAGCCAAAATTAGGCTCCAGGATTCCAGAGAGCTGTGTTTCCTTACTCACTCCTGTAGATGAATTGAGGGGGAACTAGAGGCAAATGGTTCTTGCTGCTATGGAAACAATTAGAACAAAAATTCTTAAGACAATTCTTTAAACAAAGAGCAAGGAAACGGGAAAGAGAAGGGAAGCTATTTTCTATCCATGCAAGACAATTTAGGAGTACATAAAGATTGGAAAAATACTGCCCATTTAGCCTTATGGGAGCCCTGATGGCACAGTGGTTAGAATGCAGTATTTGCAGGCAAACTCTGCCCATAGCTTAGAGTTCGATCCTGACCAGCTCAAGGTTGACTCAGCCTTCCGTCCTTCCGAGGTTGGTAAAATGAGGACCCAGATTGTGGGAGGCAATAAAGCACTATGAAGTGTTATATAAATCTAAGTGCTACTGCTATTGCCTCTTGCTGGATTGTGACAATCTGAAAAGTACCTGAAAAGTCACTCAGAATTATCTCCCCTCCTGCAGCAGACACTGAAGTAGAAAGAGGCCCATTTGCATAAGACCAGCTCCTAAACTATGTGGCTAAATCTGAAATGCAGATTTTTTCCTAGCTGTTCATAAAAATCATATCGCATGCTGTTTAGTAGAAATGCAAGCCTAGTTCACTAGCCCAGGCTATCATCTCAAAGTGAGGAAGGCCTTTCCAATCAGCTAAGGCCTGAAATCCTTTAAAGAACTCCATTTCCCACTTTTGAATGAAACTCTAGCATGCTTAACTTTCTGCTTTGAGCCCACTTTGCATAGTCTGTCCTTTTATGGAAAAAGACAAAGTTCTGAAAAGGTTCCTTCAGAAACTAGAAACATTTTTCTGCTTCTTTTGACTCAAAAACAGGCTCAGCCAAAAGATGACTCAACAGGTGCTCTGGAAGATCTATGGATACTTTAACTACACAAGTCATCAGCCAGGGCATGCATCTTTCCAGTTTCTGCTCCTCTTTCTCCAAAACAAGTACTTAGATTACAATTCATTTCTCAATTTTCTGGGAGTGAACTGCCCTGACTCAAAGGGAATAATTTAGACATGACTAAAATTGCTTTCCTTCTCTATTTTCCATTCAAGACAACCTTGGGAGCTGGATGATTGAAAAAGGAAAGAAAATGTTTCTCTCCTCCAAAAGGGTATTGGATTTGTGTATTTCTGTATTTCTATGGCGGATGTCAAAAACCAGAGCTTTTCATCCCTCCTCTACCACCTGGTTCACCTTGAACTAATCTGTTCCCTTGGCTAGGAACACTTAATTATATAGTTGCATCAAGAAGAAATAGGAGATTAACTGTGGTGTCCTTGGTGCTCTCTGAGCTTGGTGAGTGATATGAATGTAAGTCTAATTAAACCTAATTTCAGATTATCACAATCCAGCAAATAGCAATACAATAGCAATAGCACTTATACAGGTAGTCCTCGACTTACAACAGTTTGTTTAGTGCTTGTTCAAAGTTACAAAGGCACTGAAAAATGTGACTTATGACCATTTTTCACAGTTACGGCCTTGGCAGCATTCCCGTGATCATCTGATCAAAATTCAGACGCTTGGCAACTGGTTCATATTAATGACCATAGCTGTGTCCCAAGGTCATGTGATCACCTTTTGTGACCTTCTGATAAGCAAAGTCAATGGGGACACCAGATTCACTTTACAACTGGGTTACTAGCTGTTCAACTGCTGTGATCCACTTAACAACCGTGGCACGAAAAGTCGTAAAATGGAGCAAAACTCACTTAATGAAATGTCTCACTTAACAACATAAATTTCAGACTCGATTGTGGTTCGAAGTCAAGGACTACCTGTATATCGCCCCATAGTGCTTTATAGCACTATGTAAACCACTCTCTGGGTGGTTTACAATGTCTGCATCATACAGGAATAGCAGCATCCAGGACTCAGCCAAAGGCCAGTTTCCCAATGGCAAAACTAAAAACTAGAAAGTCACAGCCAATGCTTCAACTTAGTCATCAAAGCACACTCTTTTTCTTCACCCCAGGATGTTTAAGTGAGTACTTAAAACATACAGACCCCACATCTATAATCTAAACCAGTGGTCACCAACTGATGGTCCGTGGACCACTGGTGGTCCGCGAGAAAATTTTGGTGGTCTGCAGAAAAATTATTTGCACTTTTTATATTGCACTAAATCAGGGGTCCTCAAACTATGGCCCCTGGGACAGATACGTGCAATGTGTGTTGCTGCAGAATCTCCCCCTTTGGGGTCTTTTTGTGTGGGGCAGAGGGGGGCAAAAATTCCAACTTGGGGTCTGCTGCAGCCTCCTGGTGCGGGGCTTTGGCTGAAAGCTGGAGGGAAGTGTCACTGGTCGCGAAGAGCCAGAGGACCTCGTTCCAGTGGGACTGCATCATGACCTGGAACTGGCTGACCATCTCAGCCCACTGAGCCTCCAGGCGCCTGTACCTGGTCTTGCACTCCTGCAGGTCTTCCCTCTGCTTGGAAAGCTTATGCTCGTAGTCCTCAGTGAGGTGCTTCTGCTGAGCCTCCTTCTCAGTCAGAGGAGTGGCTGGGAGGGGAGGGGTGAGTAGAGGCTGGCGAGGCACCCCTCGACGTGAGTGACATCGAGTTGGCCATGCCCACCCAGTCACATGACCATCTAGCCACACCCACAAAGCCAGTCATTAGGCAGATCGTATTAGTGGTCCGTGGGATTTAAAATTATGAATTTAGTGGTCCCTGAGGTCCGAAAGTTTGGTGACCCCTGGTCTAAACTGATGCAGTCTAACTTTAGCAAAACAATGTGCCACTTGCACACTTTGGCCTCTAGCAGAAGACCAGCAAAATCTGATATTGGGGATAGGATTGTGATGGTTTTCTTGATTATGCACTAAGCGGATACCATTTCCATCCCCAATGAGTGTTTCAGCAGCATCAGTGAGCCGGCTACCAACCCCAACCCTATCCCCCTAAATCAAGAGTGGATTTAGTAAGCTAGTATACTGTATTAGTGTGATAAGGTGATCATGGGAACGGAGGACAGACTGAAACATGCAATCAGGAGAGGATATCCGTGATAATTTTGTCATGCCAACCATGCAGGGATAAGAAAAACAGGTTGAGTCAATGCAGGGATTCTCAACAGTGAAGGGCAAGGGGGAATCAACATTCTTTAGGAGGGCTCAGTGGTTCTTTTTAAAGTTGTTATTATTTAGCATTTTCTTTCAAAAATACCAGAAAGTTAGCGGGGGGGGGGGGGGAATCTGAAAATGAGTATTTATGAAAAACAATGCTCTGGTCTGAGCCAATGCCTAAGGGAAATGGAATGGGGTTTTTTAGAAAGTGGGGGGAACAGGGATTCTGGCAAGGCCATTATGCAGGGAGATGGTCAAGCCAACCCTGCTGAAGCCCCCCCCCCTCTTTTGTTCCACCTCTGACATCGAAGGCAGAACAGTCCCCACGGATATCAGCTGCTGTTGGGATTTCTAAGCAACGCTGCCAATTACACAGGACGATTCTGTTCCTGCACGGGGGCAGGGGAGAGCAGGAGCAGATCGAGGAGAAGGAGTTGAGAAGCCCTGAGCTCATGGGAGAAGGCGGGAAGGCATGCGAGAAGGAATTCTCGGGGGTCCGTGGCAGAGAAGGAGTTGCATGCAGAAGAGGTGGCAACTGACGATCCAGGGTGGATACCTTTGATGGGGGAGGTGAGTGGAGCTAACAGTTGGGCTCCTCGTGGTGAGACGGCTCGCAGAAAAAGCGAGAGCCCCTCTTCGCCGTACGGGCAGTGAAGGGGACACTCTTCAATACTGTGGGATGGGAAGGGATGGATGGACAGAGACATAGAGACATCAGATTGTTCAATATGCAGTGCACAGCTTAAGATAAAACTGTGTGTAATGGCACTCAAAAGATATGCACCATGGTCCATAAAGCTACAGCCAGCAGTGAAATGTTACCGGTTCACACCGGTTCAGGCAAACCGGTAGTGATAAAAACTATCGGTTCGGGCGAACTGGTAGTAAAAAAAAAGCTACCAGTTCCTCTGAACTGGTATTTCCGATGATCAGCTGTGCCTCGCGATTTAAAATCGCTAGAAAGCAGGAAATCCTGCTTTCTAATGAATCTAAATTGCGCGGCACAGCTGTCCTCTCCCCCTGCTGTTCTACTTCCCTACCCAAGCCTCATTTTTCCGTGCAAAGCACGCATTTGGCACATACTGCACGTGCACATGTATGCAGCGTGCATATGGTGCACACTGTGCATACGTGCGTAGTGTACTTTTTGCACATTTGGTGTGCACCATGCATGCATGAGCAGCAAACTGGTGGCAAACTGGGTAAGATTTCACCACTGGCTACAGGCACCAACAACGATGCACCCGATGCTGGAAAGCTGGATTTCTATTCTTTACAGGGCAAGTGGCCCAAAGCCAAGACTCCATTACATCAGAGCCGGCTTGGAAGAAATCCTCTGCACAGGAAAATTGGATCATTTCACTAGCCTTTAGGTTCCCAATGAAGAGGGTGGGGGAGAAGCAACGTTTTCTCTCTGCCCTGTTTTTTCCTGCCCTAATAAACAGGATTATGGATACTCAAAGCATGAAAAAACAGGCTGAGTTTAACGCCTTTCAGGTGGGTGGTTAGGAGACATTCAATTCACACCATTTCATTCTCACTGTCTTTCTCTCAAACATGGGATTACTCACACCCAGGATAGGAGAGGGTGACCTTCACAATCAGGACTGCTGCTACCAGCATCTTCCTTACCCCAACTCCTGGTTTGAGAAGGCTCCAAATCAGACTTTCTGAGGAGCACCTACAATGACTTTTCGGATCTGGGTGACAGCTGTCTGGCAGTTCAGATCAATCAGAGTCTTCTCACAACATGGGCTGATTATCTCAAAGTCTAAAATTTTAGTGATGTGGAAGCAACAGAATAAGATGGGTGGTACGAAGAGAGAGCTATGGGCACCAGGGGCACCCCAGAAGGCAGGCTTTTAAAGCCACAGGCTACCAGGGATTGACAACTGACCAGGCCTTCTAGACCTCAGCTTCAAAAATCCAGGCACCCACTAGATCGGAAGTCTCCCACCTTGGCAACTTTAAGACTTGTGGACTTCAACTCCCAGAATTCCTCAGCCAGCAAAGCTGAGGAATTCTGGGAATTGAAGTCCACAAGTCTTAAAGTTGCCAAGGTGGGAGACCGCTGCATTAGATGATGTCAGGATTTTTGCTTCTGTCTGATGGTTGGGCATATTTCTGTAGCCCAGACGTAGCAGCCCAACAGTTGATTCATGGTGGAACATCTATTGATCCCCAAAGAGTAACAAAAAGTGCCAAAGGAAGCAAAATTCCTGGAACTTTACTGAAAATTTAAGCAAGGGAAGCAGTTTTGTCAGTCAGGGCTGGGAAAGCTGCCTGAGCAAAAATAATCTTGCCTATGAAATAGTTGCTACAGAAGCCTCAGCTATGGTTTTACTGCTCTCTCTTGGGCTTTTTGATATGATTCAATCACGCTTCAGTTCAAGATGGGTGCTTTCTGAAATACATCTTAAAACAATGTCATCTCCTATTAATCTGGGAACGGCATGATGTTGAAGCCTGATTCCCTGTGAAAGAGGGTAATGAGGATCAGAAAGGCCCTGGTCTAAGGTTAAGAGGATCCAATACCCAAATATGTTGCAAGTAGCAGATCTCCTTTTTCCTTTTCTGGCATCACGGTAAAGTTTTCCCTGGAAGAACATGAAAGCCCAGCTAAGGAAATTAGAATGGCAGGATCAGGAGTTACCTGTAATAATATCCTCAATGGTCCCATCTTTGCCTTCATAAACAGGCCGGTGGTCCTTGGCTTGGCGCCGCCTCAGCTCAGCAATTAACTCTTGCTGCTGCCATTTGTTGCGCTGCAAAGACAACTGGGGATGGTCAAGGAGAAAAAAAGCAACAGACACTACCTAGTCTGACTACTATACATCCTGCTCTGCAGTGGTGGGTTGCCCCCGGTTCGGACCGGTTTGCAAGAACCAGTAATAAAACCGGTGGGAGACTCCGTCCACTGACCCGGACGTCATCGTAAGTGATCTGTGCATGCGGGCACGATGCAAACCGGTAGTAAAGGTAAGCAGAACCCACCCCTGCTGCTCTGTGACTGATCCAAGAGAAGGTTGAAAAATCCAAATTGGGGTTTATCTCATGTCCATTCAACCTGGTTTCCTTTCATTCACAATACAATGCACTACATGAGTCAGAGAACATGTCCAATCCAGACTGACAATATCTATTGAAATGGCAAATACACACTAACATCAGACTAAGACTTTGCTTGAGTTCCTCCACTAGGTGTTCAATCACCAAGGAAGGTTCATATCTGTCTCTGGAGTCAGAAGGTCAAGAATTTCCCTGGGAACAGATTTGTAGATAAGTAGGCAGCCCAGGCTGAAATATCTATATTTGTGATTGTTTCTACCCTAACATGGATAGAAAACCATGCGAAAGCTAACATCTCTTTAACGAGGAACCAATGAACATGTCAGAATATAGAGAAGCAGAGACCTAGCAGGATGCCTATTCTAGAAGCAGGTGCAGATGGCATAGGCTGCACCTTTTCTGGTAAAGCATCCCATGCTTTGGTAGACGCCCTTCCATTCTCTAATGAGATACCATCCAAGAGTAGCAGCTAATACTCTCATGATATAATAAAATATATTACAAGCAAGTTGAAGCTCTACCAATGCCCATGAGACATAATGATGAAACAATCCTCCTGCGAGTTGACACACACAACACACAAACAGCGGCTTCTCGAATTGTTGCCAATCATACAACATGATGTCCTGGAGCATCTCTTACCTTCTCTAGCCTCTTAGCTTCTTGGGCCAATGCCTGCTCCCTTTGGGCCTGTTCCTGCTTCTTGCGCAGTTCATTCTCTTGCTCTGCATCCTGAAAGAGAAAGAACAGTGCAAAAGTAGAGTACAGAAACACTGGTCAATGGCCAGGCAGGTAGAGTGGATGTAAACATGGAATCTAGGTCAACTAGACCGGTTGGTTGGTTGGTTCTCCAAGGTCTCAGACTGGACAGTTTTATTCCAGCCCAAGTGCTATCTCAGATTGTTTTATCCGGAGATGCTAAGACTGAGCCTGAGATTTTCTGACTACAGAGCAGGTAACTTTATTCCTATTGTGTTTATATGTTTTCTGTTTAAAAAACCCACTTTGTATCTATTTCCATATGGTTATTACCACTTATACAGGTAAATAATGGCAGCAGACAAGAGAGTGTGGTCCAGACTTTGGAAAGGGTTATTCTGGCAAGGACTGATGGCAGTTGTAATTCAACACATGAAGATGCCTGGATGAATAAAGCTAAGGAAATTCACAGCAAACATTTGTCTTGTTTTTTTTCTTCGAAAGCTCAGAAGACTTAATGTCTTCTTTTTTCTATTCCTTAGTAAGGAAATTATTCTTATAATTTAGCTTCGATCTATTTCCCTATAAGGTAGACTTTTAAAAATGAATCACTGACCCCACTTCTGACAAATGCAGATCTGATTACCTAGTACAGTTGCTTTGTATTTTGGGATGAAGCAAGAAGGAACTTGCCATAATAAATGTATTAATGAATTTTGAAAGGGCAGGTGCCTCCCTTAAGGGCCTCAGCCTGCAGCAAGGCTCCAATTCTCTGTTCCACTGGGAATCCCACTCAGAGAAGCAACTGTGAACAGCTCGAGCTGGTATATTAATACCTCTGACCAACACAGGTAGTCCTCTACTTATGACTGTCCCTTAGCAGCTGCTTGAAGTTACAATGGACCCACCTGGAGGCTACTTACAACCTGGATTCAAAGTTTTAAAGGTTGCCCCTCCCCTGGTCATGTAACCAAATTTTAGATGCTCAGCAACTGGGCTGCCTTTACGCCTGTTTGCAGTGTCCCACATCTTGTGACCACATTTTACATTTGCCGAAAACAGGCAGTTTTCTGTACCCACAGCGAACCAATGGTTCATGGAACACCTATGCGGTTTGCTTAACGACTATGGTGGCTGCTTTACAACTGCCACAAAAAAAGGTTGTAAAATCAGCTCGGTCATGTGACCGAACTTTATGACCGACAGTCATTTTATGACTGTCATGACTTATAACCATGATTGGCAGGCTCTATTACTGTCATAAGCCAAAGACTACCCATACTTTGAAATCCAGTGATGTAAGAGAGTAGTTCTATGAGCCGGAGTGACGCAGTGGTTAGAGTGCGGTACTGCGAGCTGCTTCTGCTGATTACCGTCTGCCAGCAGTTTGGCAGATCGAATCTCACCAGGCTCAAGACTGACTCAGCCTTCCATTCTTCCGAGGTAGGTAAAATGAGGACCCAGAACGTTGGGGGCAATAGGCTGACTCTGTAAACTGCTTAGAGAGCACTGTAAAAGCACTATGAAGTGGTGTATAAGTCTAAGTGCTATTGCTATTGCTATGCCATTGCTAACCATGAAGACACCAGGTTATTGCACTCCCTGATTATAAGTGCTTTTTCACTGAAAGAAACCATCTCTCTCTTTTTCCATCTGGTTGTTTCCCTGCCAGCTGGCCTACCATTCTCTTCCTCTGCCTGGGCTGTGCTTGTCAGCTCTGATCCTAGATCTGTGATGGCTTCTCCCAACAATGGGGAAAAAAGTCTGTAATTAACGCACATGATGGTTGCTCTGGAAGATGCTCTGGGGAGGCTAACATTTTGGAAAGCTGCTTGGCTGAGATGAGTGGCCTGGCTCAGGAGATCTTCATTCAGGAGATCTTAATTCTAGCCCACACAGGAAGAACATTCTAATTCCCTTATTCACTGGCCATGCCTAGTCCCAGCCAAAGCTGCTTTCTCTTGGAGCGTGTCCAGCACAGCTTAATGATAGACATTTACGACTGGGCCAGTGGTGAGTTGTTCCCGGTTCAGTCCAGTTCTTGCGAACCTGTAGTAAAAGCGGCGGGAGGCTCCGCCCACCCGCTTGGACGTCATCATGGACGATCTGCACATGTGCAGAAGCTTCTGTGCATGCGCAGAAGTGCATGCGCATGCGAGCCAAGCAAGCGCACATGCTCCCGTTGCGAACCAGTAGTAAAGGTAAGTAGAACCCACCCCTGGAAAGGGCTCCCAAATTCATACAAAATCAAGCATGCAGTTCTGTTGCTTCTAAAGTAGCCAGCTAGAACAGCGTTTTTCAACGTTGGCAATTAAAGTTGAAAAATACCGATCTCGAATCTCCACTTCCCAACCCTCACCTTGTAGGCTCTGATAAAACGTGCAAAGACTGGAAAGAAAACCGAGGGCGGTGTCGTCTTGGGGCTCTCGCCAAAATAGCGCACGACCGTGTTGTAGGCTTCCTGTCACAAAAGATAAGCAAGATGAACGAAACAGTAGCTTCTGCAGACCTTCAGGTTTGCTGTAGACAGAGGCTACCAAGCTTAACTGCCAGTACTTTTAGGCTTGAGTGTCGAAACAACAGTGCAGTGCGTTAAGCACTGCAAACCCAGAAATCCGATCTACACAGCAGAACAGCATTTTCCAACAGCTGTAAAGAAAAGGCATCCACTTCTCCACACAATCTGACTTTCTGCACAAGAATATGAGCAGGAACATGCACTCTCTGATGTCAGTCACACATCTCTGCTATTGAATAAATATGAATTAGTCAAATCTGGCACTAAATGTATCTGCAAAGTCACACATAGCAGGACCTTCATACATGGTCCAGGATGCACTCAGTATATGGAGTTCATATACCAGCTTCGTGCACTTGAATGCTTCAGCACCAGAGAGGAGCAAAGTTTTGGTTGCAAGCTCTTCTCTATTAATCCTTGTCATCCAGTTGCCCCTCCGCTCACCTCCGCTGTCTTAGCATCTTTCTGGAGTCGGTCCAACTTCCCCTCGTTGGCGATCAAGAAGTTACGCAGGATACTGTGTTCATGCAAACTGCATTCCCGCCGAATCAGGTCCATTCCACGCCCCAGTTCCTTCACGTCCAGCAGCACATTCTCCAGGGACACTGCGGAGTAAGGGAAGTCACCAGGTGGGTCTCGGGACAACTTGGGTTGAAGAATTTCAAAAGAGTTTATAGGCTCACAGGGGGCTAGGAGAGCATTTGAGTTTCTGTGCCAAAGACGGGCAGAAGGTGCGTCAGGATCTATAGGCAGATCTTTGGGGAAATAAAATGAAACCCCTCCATCCCCAGCCCAAATTTGATAGACATACAGAATGTTTTGAATAACTTAGTGCAACATTCAAGCACAAGATCAATTGTGTTCTGATGCTGGAAAAAAAATCCTAGGATTAAAACGTGCTCAGAGGTACCTGGTACTTGTAGGTACAAGTCATGCCTTTAGCATTTAATTCTGCTTGATGACTCCCAGGGTTGTGTTTAAGCTGCTCTGTTGTACACATAATTTATTAACAATATATCCTGCTGCTCAAAGAACTGGATTCCATTATACTAGCTTTCACAAAGCCACAAGTCAACATAATTTGAGAAAACTGTCTTTTAAGTATTCGACTTAATCCTTTATTTCTTCTACTTGACTCCTTGATAATATCATTTCTTGTCCTCACCTCTTCCCATCTCCCTCTCCCTCTTCCACACTCAATATTAAATCTTCTCAAAAACAGTGATCTTCTCTTAGGTTACTCAGCAAACAATTCTGTCCATCAACAAATAGCCACATACTAATTAAAAACAAGTGGTGGATTCTGTATACAGTCTGTTCCCCAATCATCTCTCACTCCATCTTATATAAACATGGCCTTTCTTATTCTGATGCCTTCAAATGTACATTTCCCAGAACTCCCAGCTGGGGTACCGAGGCTTTCATGGGGATGCCATGGACTGGCTCCAACCACTTGCAAAATTGCACAGAAAGTTTTTTAGAGGAAGGGAGAGGCAACTAGGAATTCCACACAAACTTTTGTTATGAACCAAGTTGTGCTGGAGCCAGCTTATACTGTATCAGCTCACCAGAGCCAATTGTTAAATTTTCTAGAATTTTGCAGATCGGTTTAGAACAGAGCTGAGCTGCAGTGCCTAGCAGGTCAGTCAGCTGTTTGGTGGCTAGCAATGAGCTGTGGCCACGGAGCCGAGTTGGTTGTTATACATTTATCAACATGCCACTTGTTATAAACCATTCAGAGACATCAAGTAAAAAGATTAAGAAGTAAAACTTCGGATCTTAGGTGCCTCCTGAAATGAGCTGGGTTCACAAAACTTGGACACTGAAAGATCAAGCACATTGTGTAAAGCCTATATTTTCACAGCAGTGTCAGGAACCTGGTTGGTTTTGAACCACTTATTCCAGATAGTTTATGTTAAGCAAACTCAGAAGAGAAGGCCTAAATGTTTCCCTTCAGTCACTCGCACAACAGCCCTGCACAAGAGGTGGCCACTCTCTTGTCACTCTGTTACACTCTCCTTCGAATTGCATCCCTTTTGTTCCAGCTGTATTAGCTGTAAAAAGGTATCTCCAACCTCACCAAAATTATTTACGTTATCAGTTTCCTAGAGCTGCAAAAGTACGGCAACAGCTTAACATACTGCACAATGAGGTCTGGGACAGTGGCCAAGAAGGCAGCTGCCTTTATCATTGTGGCAGCTTCAGATTACTTTGAATTCTGCTGCATCACTCAATAAGCTATTTGTACAGGAGGAGGAGCAGACTGTGTCTGTGTCAATTGGATCATCTGAATCCAGCAAATCAGTGGAAGCCTGTTTGAATCCTAAGAAAGAAACCCAAAGAGCTTTCTCTGTACATTAGCACACCTGATCTCCAGGATAGAAAGCTGTGGTTTACCGCCGCCATCCTCAAGCTGATAGAGCCGCAGCTGTCAGGAGACCCCCCCCCCCGACAGGATTGGCCTGTCCCTATTCAGCAGGGGCAGGGAGAGCCTTAACCCTCCAGATGTGAGTATTGGATGCCAATTCCCATCAGCTCCAGGAACACTGCAAAAAATTATTGTTGCCCAACATCTCTGGAGGGCTCCGTTCTCTAAGTTGTTAGAAACTTAGGTGTGTGGTCTCAAGTCCCCTTTTTAGTCTGAGCAACTTAGCAACAGGAAATTCCGTTCCCAATTATATTCCATGTATTTATATACCAGCACACCTATCAGTCTGCTTAGTGCCTGCCTTGTTTCACCACTAACCTTTTGTGGAAACAATCTGCATACTAAGTGAAATGCAGCAATATTTGTTTCATACGTTATGCCATATATATTATATATATATATATATATGTGTGTGTGTGTGTGTGTGTGTGTGTGTGTGTGTGTGTGTGTGTGTGTTTTCTGAGGTTTTCGCGGGTGTTTGTATGTAGGTCTTTGGTCATTGCTCCTGGAAGCACGAAGCCGAGAACACCAGCCTGAAGATGACGAATGAGACTTCGTCAAAACGTCGCCAAGACACTTCCAATTTTACGCGGGAGAAAACCCGAATAACCAAAGACAGACAGACACACACACACACACACACACACACACACACACACACATATATAATCAGATTGTAGGTAGTTTCCTTCTACAAGTCAGATCATGATCCTTCCAGTACTCTAAGTCAAAGCCAGAGGCTTCTATGTATCCAGAAAATGTTGCGTTTGAATTCCATACCATCTCCAGATAGATAGCAATTTTTTTTGCTGATCTTGTATATGAAGGAGAGTCTGGAGATGAAGCAACTAATGGGGTCCTCACTAAGACCAGGATGAAACAAAGATGGCATTTATGGTTGTCACGGTTGAAGGGACCATCTACCTGCTGCTGCTTTTTCCACAAAGTGCAGTTCCTGCCAGAAGGTACTCAGCTCAGGATATTTCTCCTTCACCATCATGGCAATGAAATGTAGAAGAGTCAGCTTCCGGTCAGTTGATTTGGTGTCCAACAGCTTTCAGGATAGAAATAAGGAAGAACAGATTATCAACATATCAGCATCAGTGTGTGCGAACATTAGACCAGCAGGGAGTCTACGGTACATGCATGTGAACACAGACAATCCCATCTGTTCAGTTACATGCATGGACATTGACATGGAATGCCCTGTGGGGAAATGCATTCACTCATTAGAATTCAGAAGCATGGGTAGTGTGAAAAAGTACATTATGATAGGACATTAATTACTAAATACTAAATTAATTACTAAATTCTTTCTAGAATACCTCTAACAAATCCAATTGGCTACTCTTTACAGATATATGGATCATAACTATACAACCCTCTTCCATGGCTCTTCCCTTACCAAGTCCAGACTCTGCAGCTTGAAGCCATAAACCGAGCCACGCTTGCTGCTGTTCATGTAGTTTCCAAGGGCCAGGATGATCTGTGGGGAGAGAGGAGGAGAAGTCAGTCCAGGGTACAAGGAGCAAGAGAAAACTCCAGCCAGTGAAGCCCAGGGCACAAGTACCTGGGGTGAATTTTCTCTGCCTCTGCAGAAACCACATTCCAACTTAGAGTCTACAGCTCCTGAACGAATAGTAATCAAAAGTAAACCTTTCTTTGTTGTTATAGAAATGGCTAGTACATATTAAGCATGTAAAAGTAAAAAGTAGAGGCTGTAATTTTATTATGTTATTCTATTATGCTAAAAAGAGACAGAAGTCAATGCTTTTCTTTTTCTGGTCCCCTTTACCCTACATTTTTTGCTTTCCCTCCCTTCTTTTCCCCACTATTTTCATTTATATTTTTATACTTCGGTGAGTTTAATAAAATTGCAATTTTAAAAAAGGAAAGTAAGGCCTTTCACAGGCTCAGAGGCTCCCTTCGTTTGCTTCTTTACTTCATCTGGGTTTAGCATTCAAAAAAGTGTATGAGGAGTAAATGGTGGTGGTTGTGCTCCAACTTTCCGTTGTTAACTACGTTAATGCCAGCTGACTGACCTACCTCTAGCATTCGCTTGAGCTTCTGTGACGATTTGACGGATGCTGAGGCAGCGATAATGGCACTGAGTTGCTATAAGAGACAAAAACCAAAAGAGCATTACAGTATTATTGCTGGTTTAGCACCTGAACACTTAAAAAAAAAAGATCATTTGGGAACATAGGTAGAATCACATCACAGTGGAACAAGATCTCTGAGCGCATCAAGAAAACATAGACTGAGTGAGTAGAATCAGTGGGACACCTACCCAGTGCAGATGCTTTCTTCATCCCTAACAACTATTCTGTTGGATCTCAGGGATAAAGATTTCCTCGGCCTTTCCTAAATCTGGAGTTAGTGGAAGATTCACCTGAAGCGCATAGAGTAGATAGAGTAGATCTAATCTACTCTAGGGCTATGAGCTTTGGTGGCGCAGTGGTTAGAGTGCAGTACAGCAGGTAGGCTGCAGTACTGCACTCTAACAACTGTGCCACCAGACTGCCTGAAATTTTGCAGTTCGAATCTCACTAGGCTCAAGGTTGACCCATCCTTCTGAGGTGGGTAAAATGAGGACCCAAATTGTTGGGGGCAATAGGCTGACTCTGTAAACCGCTTGGAGAGGGCTGTAAAAAGCACTGTAAAGCAGTACATAAGTCTAAGGGCTATTGCTATATTTGCTTGCTTGCATCACCCATTTTGCCAGGCAGCCCAACTAGTAAAGTACAGATTTTCAAAAGGACAATATAATTGTCATTCTATGAAATTCTACATCATGAATATATGTCCTCGTGTCATTGTAGACACACAACTGGTTTTCTGAAGCAGAAGAAATAGAAAGATCATCCTCGAGCACATCCTTTACTGTCCGATATGCATATTTACTCAGAAAAGAGTCCTCTCAAACTTAGTACCACTTAAGACCACATCACTGCAATTGTAACAGCTCCAAAAAGAACTTGTGTTACCGGCATGAGCATCTGGATGTTTTCACTGAAGTTGCCCAGGAACGCCATAATGGCCATGCGCTGGGTCAGACGTTCGACTTTGCTGAAGTGCAGCATGAAGCGGTCCTCATCTGACAATTCCTCCACCGGCTTCCTCTCCTTCTCATACTGGCGCAGTAGCTTGACCTCATTCTCCGTTGGCAGAAAGCGCATCAGGCACTCCACAAAGTCCACTGGTAAGGTCTTCAGATCAAACCTAAAAGAGGCCCCAATGAAGACATTCATCTCTATCAGAGATGGAACATCTGGCTGCTGATGGGCAAAGGATGCACAGGGGGGTTCTTTCTTAGCATTCCGTGACCCTCTCATCTAGGGATCTTCAACTTTGAGTCTCATAAAGCTTGTGGGCCTAACTCCATGTGACCTGAAACTAAAACCCTAGTTAGGAAAAAGTGATCTGCCTTTATCTTGACTGCCAGCTGTGTGAGGAAGAAGGGAAGAAAGTGGTTGATAAGGAAAAAAAAAAGAGTGCTTCAGAAAGACAAGAGCACCCCACCTATAATTTGCTCTGGGATCACCTACCCTGCCTCCTGCTATTATTTGCATATGTCATGGCCCGCTCTTGATTGTGCCTGCAGAAATATAATCCCAGACAGAGAAAAAGGTTGCCTGGGCAAGAAGAAAAATCACAGGCTGGTGGATGGGGAAAGGCACATGTAGGGAGACTCACGTGTAGATGGCTTTGCAGATCTCCTCCGTGGTCCTGCCTGCCTTACGCAATGTGATGGCCAGGTTCTTCGCCCGGTTGGCCTCCAGCAGGGTCACTTTGTTGACCGATTTGTGCGATGCCTTGTTTTTAGAGCAAAGGAGATCAATGGCAGGACCCTGTGCTTTAGTCTTAAAGAGCTCCTCAAACTTGTCCAGATCAAGATCCTTGGGGGGGAAAAAAGGAAAGAGTGAGTTACCTCATTAACTGGGGACTAGTAATTACAACTGCTAACAGCTTATTTTTTTACTTCTTGGTATTTTGCTGTTCTGGGCACATACCACATATTAAAACCATACAGTACATCTTGGAAACCAAGGGCTCCAATAATACACTAGGATAGAGTAGTAGAACTGGGTTCCATGTATGTTCAAAGGTTGCTGTGAGTTTCAGTGGAAGAATCTTATTATTGCTCCATTTGCAGGCAGAATTGTGGTGAATAAATGTGAATGTTCAATATAATTCAAATCAAATGGCATCTGTCTTTACTGCTCCATTATTGCTACTAGCACCAACTTTCTGCCAATAATACTTTTTCTCTATTTTCAACCTACCTTCCTTCCTCCTTCCTTCCTTCCTTCCTTCCTTTCCCCCATTTCACAAAAGTGTCTCTAGACTACTTACAACAATAATAGTCATTTTCTGTCCTTCCAGGTTCCTAACAAACAGGAAGCAGCAGGTGAAGCTAAGCAGAATCACATCAGATACCTGTACAATTAGCACAGCCCCCCACCCCAAGGCTGTGTGCTCTCCCCACTTCTCTTCTCTCTGTATACCAATGACTGCATCTCTAACAATCCATCTGTTAAACTACTGAAGTTCGCAGATGACACAACAGTGATCGGTCTCATTCGAGACAATGAATCCACATATAGATGGGAAGTTGAACAACTAGCCTCGTGGTGCCACCAGAACAATCTGGAACTGAACACACTCAAAACTGTAGAAATGGTGGTAGACTTTAGGAGAAACCCTTCCATACTTCCACCTCTCACAATACTAGACAACACAGTATCAACAGTAGAAACCTTCAAATTTCTAGGTTCTACCATATCGCAAGATCTAAAATGGACAGCTAACATCAAAAACGTCATCAAAAAAGCACAACAAAGAATGTTCTTTCTGCACCAACTCGGAAAGCTCAAACTGCCCAAGGAGCTGCTGATTCAGTTCTACAGAGGAATTATTGAGTCTGTCATCTGTACCTCTATAACTGTCTGGTTTGGTTCTGCCACCCAACAAGACAGACACAGACTTCAGAGGATAATTAGAACTGCAGAAAAAACAATTGCTACCAACCTGCCTTTCATTGAGGACCTGTATACTGCACAAGTCAGAAAGAGGGCTGTGAAAATATTTACAGACCCCTCGCATCCTGGACATAAACTGTTTCAACTCCTACCCTCAAAACGGCACTATAGAGCACTGCACACCAGAACAACTAGACACAAGAACAGCTTTTTCCCAAACACCATCACTCTGCTAAAGAAATAATTCCCTCAACACTGTCAAACTATTTACTAAGTCTGCACTAGTATTAATCTTCTAATCGTTCCCACCACCCATCTCCTTCCACTTATGACTGTATGACTGTAACTTTGTTGCTTGTCTCCTTACAATTTGTTTCCTGATTGCTTATTTGTACCTTACGACTATCATTAAGTGTTGCACCTTATGATTCTTGATGAACGTATCTTTTCTTTTATGTACACCGAGAGCATATGCACCAAGACAAATTCCTTGTATGTCCAATCACACTTGGCCAATAAAAAATTCTATTCTATTCTATTCTTCTTGTTCTATTCTTCATATGTGTTATCTTCCCAATTCTACTGCCAGTCAAACTGACTTTTCCTTCTCTCGCTCAAACTGAACAGCAGACTATTTTTTAAAAAATCAGCATTAGAGCTCCAGGTCCATGACACCGTAATAGGCAAAACAACAACTAAGAAAGAAAATTATTTTGGGAATTATGCATTTAAAATCTCAACTCATGCCAGCACTCACTTCTCTGTTTTGCTCACCTCCAAGATCTTTTCATCGTCCAGTTCACTGAAGACTGTCCCACTGATCTGGTTGGGCTTCAATGCTGTCCAGTTAAAAACTGGCAAGCGGAACTTGGTCTTGATGGGTTTCTTAATCCGGATTGCTTGGTACAGAACAGAGAGAATAAAGCATGATTAGATCATATGGAAAAGAGAAAATATACTCAGCCTATTCCCAACAAGTCAGTCGGAGGAAGAGGCTTTTATTCTTGCAATTTTCTGATGAGTTTTGGTTAACTTTTGTTAGTTTCCCTTATGCCATAGAAGAATAGTATCTATGTGATTTGGACATGTCCTCAAATCCTTTTCCTCTTCTGTATGCAAGCACTGAGGGAAATCATTCATTGATCTGTTAATAGGCATACCATATCTGGACTGCCTTTGATTATGTGGATCACAGCAAACTGTGGCAAGTTCTTAAAGAGATGGCAGTACCAGACCATCTTATTTGTCCCTTGAGAAACCTGCAAGTTTGAATCCCACCAGGCTCAAGGTTGACTCAGCCTTCCATCCTTTCTAAGGTGGGTAAAATGAGGACCCAGATTGTGGGGGCAATAAGCTGACTTTGTATAAATATACAAAAGTATGAAGGCTATTGCTTAACGCACTGTAAGCTGCCCTGAGTCTCCGGAAAAGGGCGACATATAAATCAAATAAAAATAAAAATAAAAATAAAAGAAGCAACAGTGAGAACTGGACAAGGAACCACTGATTGGTTCAAAATTGGGAAAGGAGTCCGGCAAGGCTGTATACTATCAGCCTGCCTATTTAATTTATATGCAGAGCACATCATGAGAAAGGCGGGGCTCGATGAATCAAAAGTTGGAATTAAGATTGCCGGAAGAAATATCAACAACCTCAGATATGCAGATGATACCACTGTAATGGCAAAAAGCAAAGAGGAACTAAAGAGTCTCTTGATGCAAGTGAAGAAGGAGAGTGCAAAAGTTGGCTTGAAACTCAACATTAAGAAAACTAAGATCATGGCATCTGGCCCTCTCAATACCTGGCAAATAGATGGGGAAGAAATGGAGGTAGTGACAGATTTTATTTTCTTGGGCTCCAAGATCACCGCAGATGGGGACTGCAGCCAAGAAATTAAAAGACGCTTGCTCCTGGGGAGGAAAGCTATGGCAAATCTAGACAGTGTACTAAAAAGCAGAGACATCACCCTGCCAACAAAAGTGCATATAGTCAAGGCTATGGTTTTCCCAGTTGCAATGTATGGCTGTGAAAGTTGAACCATAAGAAAGGCTGAGCGCCAAAGAATTGAGGCCTTTGAACTATGGTGCTGGAGAAGACTCCTGCGAGTCCCTTGGACTGCAAAGCGAACAAACAAAGTCAGTCCTAGAGATCAACCCTGACTGCTCCTTAGACGGCCAGTTCCTGAAGATGAAACTGAAATACTTTGGCCACTTAATGAGAAGGAAGGATTCACTGGTGAAGAGCCTAATGCTGGAAATGATTGAGGGCAAAAGAAGAACGGGACGACAGAGAATGAGGTGGCTGGATGGAGTCACTGAAGCGGTAGGCGTGAGCTTAAATGGACTCCAGAGGATGATCGAGGACAGGAAGGCCTGGAGGAACATTGTCCATGGGGTCGTGATGGGTCAGACACGACTTTGCAACTAACAACAACAATCTGAACTGCAAAACTCCAGACAACTCCAATATGGCACCAAAGAATTACAGTGTACCACTGTCATTTATTTTTGCAGCTCAGATATGACATGCCAGATCTGTGTTTCAAAAGAAACAGATGAATTTTCCTGAAGAGGATGGGGCTTGTTTCCAAAAAAAAAAAGAGCCTGTATTTCAAACTGTATATCTGAAGCCAGAACCAAAATTAAACTATCTATTTTTAATGGAAACAAATTATTTTAGTTTTTGCTATTCTAGTCCAATAGAGTATGTCGTTTCCCCAAGGACACTCAAACTATTAAAAATTCAAGGTCACAACAATGAAATGTGGTGCCAAGAAAAATCATCCATACAAATGACATAAATTGCATTTTGGGGAAAGCATACATTTTCTCAGCTATATTGCATAATTTACTCTGCAACAGTTTCTAGTTGTTTAATTCAGTTTTATCAATTGGGGTTTTTTGGGTTGTTTTTTTTTTTGCTTTCTGGCATTTTCCTCAGATTTTCCAGTCTAAATTTATACCCATAAGGGCTAGAAACACATATTGTTTCTAGTGGAATCTACATTATTACTTACATTATTTATCCTCAAATCCTTTCCCATTCAACTAGCTTCAAATATACAGCAACCCCTATGCCCGTGATGGCGAACCTATGGCACGGGTGCCACAGGTGGCACGCGGAGCCATATCGGTGGGCACACGAGCTCAGCTCTGACACGCACGCGTGTGCCAGCCAGCTGATTTTCGGTCCTTCTGGGCCCACCAGAAGTCAGGAAACTCACTGTTTCTGGCCTCCGGAGGGCCTCTGGGGGGGGTGGGGAAGGCTGTTTTTGCCCTCCCCAGGCTCCTAGAAAGGCTCTGGAGCCTGGGGAGAACAAAAAACAGGCCTACTGGGCCCACCGTGCCATCACGTGCCAAAAGCGGGGGGAGCACAGGGGGGTAGAATTATGGATGTGGGCACGCGTGCGTGTGACCCCACCGCACTCCCCCCACTTTTGGCACGCGATGGCAAAAAGGTTAGCCATCACTGCCCTATGCTATCTTACTACTCAGGTCTATTTGGGGGAACAGATGCTAAGCCGGGTGGCACAGTGGTTAGAATGCAGAATTGCAGGCTAATTCCACCCACTGCCAGCAGATAGATCTTGACACACACAAGGTTGACTCAGCCTTCCACCCTTCCGAGGTCGGTAAAATGAGAACCCAAATTGTTGGGGGCAATATGCTGACATTTGTAGGTCACCCAGAGAATGCTGTAAAGTACTATGAAGCAGTATATAAGTCTAAGTGCTATTGCTATCTACCTGGTATGCCCATTGTGAGAATCACCGGAGATGTGCCAGGAAGAGGTGGAGCTGGTGGGCACTTATCTATGAGGAAAGAAACAATAGATAAATAAATAAAATAAGGCACACACACACCCCATGGCAAGATGTTGGCTTGTTAGCTCCAGAACAGAAGCCTACCTGGTAGTGGAGGAGGTGGTGGTGGAAGAGGTGGCGGAGGAGGTGGCGGAGGAGGGGCAGCCTCCACAGGAGGCAGGACAGGCAGGCAGAGGTCATCCTCAGAGATGTCACAGAAATTTATCTCTGCCTCTGGAGGTGGTGGCAGTGGCAAGTGGTCACTCCCCATTGGATGTGAGGTATAGTGATGCCGGAAGGCTTCTTCCTTCTCCTTGATAATTCTGCGCAATGTATGAACTTGGTGGCTGGCACTTTCGTACGTCTCCTGTCCCAGATACAGAGATACAGTAGAGTCTTTCTTACCTCTAAAAACCGTTCCCTGCTTATCATCTCAGGCAATCCTAATCACAAAGACCTTCCCCAATTCAGGGACCTTCAGGTGAATTGGAGATTTGAGTGTTGCAATCCAACCCATCTGGCAGATACAGGCTGGGGAAGGTTGCAAGGGTCATTGTATGCTGAACTGTAAAATCATAAGCATCTCCAACCATACCATTTCTGAGAATAAGAACAAGTTACATAATTTAATTTCCTTCTAAGAAGAAAATACCTGTCTATATGGAAAACAGTATGTGGGGAATGTCTATGGAGATTCTCAGTCATCCAGGTCATGGTTGTCCCAAAGGTGCTTTTTTCAAGAGGCAACTGGATTTTCTGGTTTATCTTTGAAGCCGTTTCACTTCTCATCCAAGAAGCTTCTTCAGTTGAAGAACTGAAGAAGCTTCTTGAATAAGAAACAAAACATTTTCAAAGGAAAAAGACTGACAAAAATCCATCCATTTCAAAAAAGCACCTTTGGGACAACCATGACCTGGATGGATGATTGAGTATTTCCATAGACATTTGACCTGTTGGATGATACTATCACCTCATGATAACACCCATAAAAACTGATGTTTCCATGGATGCATATTATTCTCCCCTTTGGCTAGAAAGATCCATGGGGATGAGCAAGTTATCTTTCCCCACAGTACCTTATCGATTACCTTCTCCAGGAAAGTCTAGATGAAATCATTAGTCACACCTCCATGCTCTGGGGAGCACCTTCAATTCCCTTTTTTTGATCCAAGTACCTTGACAATCTCCAATTCCTTTTCCCGCTGTAACAGTTGTTTCTCCAACTCAGCTACCCGCATTATGTTCTCATTCTCCAGATCCAGCAGCTTTTCTGTCAACTAAATAACACAGAACAGCAATCACCAATTTGTCTTTCCTTTGAGTCAAGACAGCTCTGTTTTTATTGTTTGATAACTATATCTTCAACAATTCACTTGTGAAGAAGACTCTGATCAATGAGGTAGTGAGACTGTCACATGTGCCCCGCCCCTTACGCATGCGCGACAGACCCAAAAATCAGCTAACTGATGGGAGGTGTGCACGCATACATGGTGGAGCTAAGCTGGGGTGACAGCTCGCGTGCCCGCAGAGAGGGCTCTGCGTGCCACCTGTGGCACGCGTGCCATAGGTTCGCCATCACGACCATAGGCAAAATGGGTTCCAGGATTAGCTGCCAATTCAATAAGGCTTTTCCATGCTAAAGAAAAGGCTGTACACTTACATGCGATAAGTGCTCTTCCAGTTCTTCTACTTTCTCCAAAGCCACATTCTTGGTCTCAGCATCTTCTAGCAACCCACCTACATCAAACACATTGTCCAGGTAGGCCTGAATTTGCACTTGCAGTTTTTCACTTTCTGTGTGTCTTGACTTCTGCTGGAGAGAAGGAAACAGTTTTAAAGGCCTGAGGCTCCTAGTGGTTCTCCTGGATGCCACCAGGTCCCCAGCAAGGCCAAAATAGAGCCCCTCTGAGCTACTCATGACTTCCTCAAAGGCGCATCCTACAGACATGTTCTATCTCAGCAGTCCATCTCAGAGGCCCAAACTGGAGATACAGGAAACAGCTCTACAAGTAATGAAGGTATTGTACCAAAATAAACCACTAAAGTATTCCATGATAAATATCAGGGCATTTGTGGGGAAAAATTGAAAATTTTAAGAATACAAATGTATGTTAACTTCATCATGATTTCCTCTCACTCCCATCTTCATCCCTACAGAATTCTGCATCCGATCATTTGATGAGATGATGGGTGTTTGGTTAGTAGTCTTTAAACCCCATCGGAGAACTATAATTTTCAGGGATTCCTGGAAAGAAGGTTTGATTACTAATCAGCTTTGTTTCTGTGACAGAAACACATGTTTTGGAAATATGCTAGATTTTCATACAAAAATAACTTGTTTGAAATTGGCAGAACAGAAATGTTGTCTTAAAGATATAATAAACCTATGTGACATTTTATCACCAATGGTTCCCATGACAGAGACTTCCTTGCAAGAGCACTTCAGTGTATACTGGAGGACTTTTCCATGCCTCTGCGGTTCCTCTGTTGTTTCAGGGTCTGATTCAGAGATGGGTTTCAGCAGGTTCTGACCAGTTCTGGAGAACCGGTAGTGGAGATTTTGAGTAGTTTGGAGAACCAATAGTAAAAATTCTGGCTGGCCCCACCCCCATCTATTCTCTGCCTCCCAAGTCCCAGCTGATTGGGAGGAAATGGGGATTTTACAGTATCCTTCCCCTGGAGAGGGGAAGGAATGGAGATTTTACAGTATCCTTCCCCTGCCATGCCCACAGAACCGGTAGTAAAAAAAATTGAATCCCACCACTGGTCTGATTCTCTCAATAGGCACTTAACTTTGAGAACAAAACTGAAAACCTGCCTTTCATGGAAGGACACTTTGATTCCCACCATGAACGAATGGTTGCAGAAGCTGATGGGTGTTGGCAGAAATGGCTAAATTGACTATTTTGATTAAAGAAAAGAATATAAGTACCTTTGTTTCCACATGGAGACCGCTTCTGAACTTTGTGCTTGAGGCGGGAAAAAATGAAACTCTGATTTTGGGTTTTACCGATTAGATTGATAGATGCTTATAGAAATGGCTAGTGTATATTATTATGAAAAAGCAAAAAAGTTGTGGTTTGATGTTAATGCCTTATTTTACTACAACAGAGGGAATTGGAAGCCAATGCTTTGTTTTCTTTTTCCCAACCCTTCCTCACTTCTCTTCCCCCCCCTTTCCCCCCATTGCTTTCCTATCTACTTTTGTATTTTGTATTTTATAATCTAATAAAATGTTTAAAAACTAAAAAAAATCCCACCCCTGCCTTTCTGTAGAATATCTTGCCTTCATTTCCAATTATGGAAATGCACCTATTTTCATTTCTTAAAAAATGTAGTTACTTCTTAGTTTCATATGCCCTTCACCATCAAAATTAGTGGGGAGTTCAGGGGTGGGCTTGAAAAGCATTTAAGAGGGGTATTGTTTCCAATAGAACACACATAGTACTTTTCTCTCTTTTTTAACCATTTTTATTATATAAAATACAAAGAGGAAAAGAAAATAGGAAATTAAGGGAGGGAAAGGGAGCGGGGGAGAGGGGGTGTGAGATACAAGGGGGAAGAAAAAAAAGAAAGGAAAGGGGGCATCGACTTCCAACTCTTCTTAGCACAGTACAAGAAAAACACATTCCAACCTCAACTTTTTGCTTTTACACATTCATACATAACTAGTCATTTCTATCACACCAAATCTTTCTAATCAACAAAACCAAGATCAAAGTTCCATTGTTTTTCTTCACAAGCACAAATTCCAGAAGTGATATCCAAATAAGAACATATTTTCCTCTTTAAATAAAGCAATCAGGTTTACCGTTCCTGCTTTATCTTCCTTGCTATGGAAATAATGGGTATTTCTATTTGCACCTAGTAATCTTTGTGAGCTTTGACCATATTTATTTACAACATTTATTGTATTCTTTCAAATTCTTTGGCCTTACTGAAAGAAAAAACACATATTTTTCTCTGAATCAAGCGAATTCTGCAGATTTTGAAAGCACACAAAAGCCCAAATATATAGCAAAAGACGCTGCTGGTCTTGTGTATGAAGGAAAGGCTGGAGATAAAGCAACTAATAGGGTCGTCACTAAGACCAGGATGAAACAAAAATGGCATTTATGGTTGTCATGGCCCATGTTGAGGAGATCATCTACCTGCAGCTGCTTTTTCCACAATTAATTAATTAATTAATTTTAATTAAAATTAAAAAGTTAACAGATACACATTATAAGCAGATCTTTTTTTTTAAAAAAAAAGCCTCCTTTTAGAATCTGGACTCATAGTACGCAACTGGTTAAACGCAGAGAACCAGGTTTGTAGACTGAGGTAAATATTCTTCCTTATGGAGAAGTGCTGTTAGCAAACGAAGGACTGTTTTGTTTTTTAAGAGAGAGTTCTCTACTTTGCAGTCATTTGATGAGCTTCGAGACATTTCCCATATTTTCATTTGCCGCATAAATTTAAGCCACAATATATGAGTTAAAGTTGAGAGCCCTCCATCCAGAACCAGGCAAGGTTGCTTGAAGCAAACATTGTGCAACATTCACATGAGTCTCTCCTGTGTAGATGTCTTGAACAATGTGTAAAAATAGTGGAGTCAGAAAGAAAACACCACACAATGTAAGTGATAAGTTTAATTTTGTCGTGCCTAATTATCTTTCTCCAAGCACTAGTCTTATGTGTGGGAAAGAGATTAAACATTGTCAAATTTTAATACCACTTGAGGTTTACTTAGTGATGGGACAAAATGCTACCTGTAAGAACTCTTCCAAACCCAGCTTGGTGAACTCGTATTGTAAGTGCACTCGGAAGTTCATGTCCTCTACTGAATGGACCACAATGTTGATGAATTGCATACAGGCTACCTATAAAACAGAGAAAAGACAGCTGGAATTGTGACACACAGATTCAGTTATTTATTCCCCTTTAGCTTCTAGAACTCTTTAAAAAAGAAAAACATGAAGAGAACTTAATTTTTAAAATGCAACGCATGCTATAGAATATAATTTCCAGCTAGCCAAGTCCCACCATCCTTCCATGCATAGATTCTCTTCCTCCATGCAGACAACCATGGATTAATTTTATGCTGGAGAAGGAGAAGGGGGAAGAAGAAGAGGAAGTTTCAGGCTTCATTCACTGGGACCATCTAATCCATGTTCTTTTAGAGATTCCTTGCAGTAAATTGTTCCTTGGGTTGATAAAGACTCCTTACTCCTTACTTATTTCCTTCGTTCATGTCCATGTTCATATTCATACCTCCTATCTTGTTCATGTTTGACAAACTAATAAATAAATAAATAAAATATGCATCCAGTCCATCACTTGTTTCCCTTCATCATTGGGCCAAATGAGCAACTGGCATACACAATTATAAAGCAAATGTGTTCTTGCCTATTTTTTTTCCCCTAACACTTTTTAAAAAAAATACTTACCATGAAGTCAATATTGCTATCCTCATTACGGAAATATTCCATCAGTTTCTCAAAGCGATGCTGCTCTTTGCATACCTAAGAAAAGAAAACACGCCCGGATCATAAACTAGTTGCAGTCCTGATGAGCCTGCCAAATACATTTCATTCCATTGATGCTGATACTTTTCCATAAGTGCTCCTCCACATAGCTGTGCAGTGGTTACTTTCATGCACATTCCCAGAGTAATTTCTTTCTCTGGCCACATACCCAGAGAAAGAGAGTTTTGTTATCAGCAGGTGGTACAGGAGGGCAAGTACTGTGTTTGAATTATCTCCACAAAAACATCCTTTAAGTTACACCTTGAGGGCCTGCTGGTTTTCCTTCAACCGCCTCAGGCTTTATTCGTTTTAGCCTCTTCTTTATTAGATCAAGCCTCTGAATATTTTGAGAGGATTGACAGCCAAATGGAACACCTCATAAACACACGATCCACATAAAAATCCTTCAGGAGTCATTCAAAGAACGCACAACAAGAGAGAGAAGGTATTTTCAGAAAAATATCAGGCTCTTTGAGAAGCTACTGATGAAAAGATCCTGTGGCTAAGAGTCACTGACTTGAACTTCTGAAAATGAGACACTTAAGAAAGTTATCCGGAGAAGATCTTGACTGCAAGTGAGGAGCAGGAGGTGTTATGAGTATATAAAGAAAATAAGGTGGCATGCAGGCCGGGCCAAATCATAGGTTCAAGTTTTGTGTTATCTGCTTATTTCTGCTCAGAGACTCAAGGCAATACCAAAAAGACAGGGCAGGTTGCATTGATCAAAAACTTTGCCCAAAGTAATATTAGACACTTGAGTAGATTTGACTTGGCAAAATAAAAGAAGTTAATGGTCACTATCCATCACATCAGTTTTTCTCTATTTTCCTCCCTCCTCATATGCATCTATCTCTGGGTTGTGACCAAAGTCCTTCCATCTAACCATCGTTTCCACCTGCTTCCTTATATTTGCATACCCTTCCTCAATCTAGTGTTCCAGATGCGTTGGACTTCAAAACCCACAATCCTCTGGATCTTCAGAGTTCGATACCTATGTTTTCAAATAGATAATAAAAGCAATCTCACCTCCTTGAAGTTCTCAAAGGCAGCCAAAATGATCTCATGGCCTCCTCGCACAAGACACACAGCTGCCAGCAGTTCTAATACCAGGGCTTTTGTCCTGGGGAGAGAAAGGAGAGACACAAAACTAATGGACAAGCAACTAGAGAAAAAAATCATGGAACCCACAATGGAGAAACGGTTGGTGAGGATGATAGAACTTGTGGAGATGGCTAAATTAACCTCTTTGATTAGAGAAAAAAACAATATCCTCATTTATGGTTGACTGGAAACCCCTACCAGACTTTTCATATAAAAGAGAAAAATGCACTTATGATTAGTGATTTCAATTGTTATAAAAAAAAGATAATAGAAAGAGTGAGTTTTCTTTTTTAAACATAGTGTGAGAGATAACTTTGTAATTGTGCTTATATTTACTGCAAATAAAATTGGAAGATTTTTCTTCCTATTTCTTTTGATTCTTTCTTTTTTCATCCTTAACGGCTTTTACTCTTTATTAATTTGTGTTAATTTTTTTGTAAGTTTCAATAAAAATTTAGAAGGAAGGAAGGAAGGAAGGTTGGTTCATTTGAAAAGAGTAGTGCAGGTAGTCCTCAACTTACGACCACAATTGAATCCAACATTTCTGTTGCTAAGCAAAACATTTGTTAAATGAATTTTGCCTCCTTTTACGACCTTTCTTGCCACCATTGTTAAGTGAATCACTGCCGTTGTTAAGTTAGTATTATGGCTGTTAAGTGAATCTGACTTCTCCATTGACTTTGCTTGTAAGAAGGTCAGAAAAGGTGATCACCTCACACTGCAACAGTCATAAATATGAATCAGTTGCCAAGTGTCCGAATTTTAATCACATGGCTATGGGGATGCTGCAATTCTGAAACTGTGAAAAATGGTCATAAATTACTTTTTTTCAGTGCCGTTGTAACTTTGAACGGTCACTAAACGAACTGCTGTAAGTCGAGGACTATCTGTATTTTTATTCTGACCATACACACAGCACTAACCCTAATGTGGAACTAATTAGGCCTTTCCTGTCAGCTTTGTGTTATTGGTCCTGGGAATATCGCAACATGTAGTTAGACTCCATCTGTCGCTCAGCGTTTGATAGCTCCTATTTAAAAATAAAATACCTTCCCCATTTGCAATTAGGTCATTGTTGAGGCTGCTCTTTAAAATCGAAAGATATGTCACCATGCACTAAATCTGATCATTACTCCATGTAACTGAGGGTCTGGCTCTCCCCTTAAGAGTTTCAGATCAGAACCATGAGTTGCATAGAGAGGACGTTTTATATGTAAAGTCCATGTTCCATCAACAAATTAAGTGTTTCCCCCAATATATCTTAAAGAAAGCCTAGAAGATTTTGTAAACATTGAAGCCAAATTCCTATAAGCATCATAGTATACACTAGATCTACATACTGGAGTACAGCACATTTTTTACAGTGCAAGAAAAAACCAAACCCTACACATATCCAGTTCTTTGCATATCTAAGTAGCGATAGGAAAGAATTCTTTTTGAAACCTGGAGAAGCCAATGCCAGAAAGGGTTGAAAATACTTAGCTATAGATACTAGAAGTCTGATCTCTTACAAGGAAGACTATTATGGTGTACTGTATTGGGTGGAGTCCAGTGAATTAGTTCAGCTAGACCTCTTTCATTAGGAAAAACAAAAACCCCAACTTTGGTGGAATGAAGTGCATAATTACTACCTGATTACTAGTGGTCTCCCAAATCAGGATAATGTGATGTCAGATTAATGAATGGAAAAAACAGATCCGCCAGATGATTTTTATATTTGCTTCCCCCCCGCCCACCCCACAATGTATATGGCTAGCCATCACACTGTGATGACTTTGGGTGATTAAGAACAGCTAGAAAATAAAACCAACAACAAAATAAAATAAGTAATTGCCAACCAAGGTAAAAACTAATAAACAGCCATTAAAATAACCACATCACATGGACCCTGACAAACTGGCTAGTGATGGGTTGCTCCTGGTTCTGTCTGGTTCTTGCGAACCAGTAGCAAAAGCGTCATAATGGACGATCTATGCATGTGCAGAAGCTTCCCGTTGCAAACCGATAGTAAAGGTAAGTAGAACCCACCCCTGAAACTGACCCCCTGTTGTGGCCCATCAGCGGCCTGTGCAGTTAGTAGCTGATTCCGACAGTGAGGAGGCTGGTGTGGTGCTGCGCCAGCAGACTGTGCAGCTGGCGCTCGAGTCAGACAATGAGGAGGCTGGAGAAGATGTGGTGCCAGAGGCGGGGATTCAGCCAGGGCCTTCAGAACCTCCAGAAGCTCCCATAAGTGAAGAGGAAGAAGAGGAGGAGCCTCTTCTCAATGCATGAGTGCGCAGAGCTGTTAAAAGACAGGAGTGGCTCCTCAGGAGGAGGTCTCCTCAAGAGTAAGGCTTGGGGCTAATTGGCCACTCCCCTAGCCTATTTAAGGAAGGACAACAACTGATGCACTTTGCAGGAAACAACTTCGTTCATATTCCTTCGCATCTTGATTCCAGAAACGTTTGATTTGGCTCTTGTTTATCACTTGTCAGTTTTCCTGCAAATTGCTTCTGGGCATTCTGCCAACCACAGTAAGATTACGGTTATCGGAAATACTGTGCATCAGAATTGAGTTATTATTCTTTGGATTCTTGTCAGCTGTTAATGAAGTTAAATTAACAGCCCTTGTTTAGAAAAGACTGATTTGAACTGTACTTGTGTTCGAACAACTACTAAGAAAGCTCATTAGTAGTCCTTAATTAGTAAACTAAGGTTTGTATGGACTTTGTGTGTGCTGCATTCTTTGGGGTCCGTAGCTGGGGCAGAACACCCCCATGCCTGGGCACACAGTCATGTCTTCAGGCCCTTGTGAAAGGCCAGCAGAGTCAGGGCCATCTAATCTCTGGAAGGAGGATATTCCAAAGGCTGGGTGCCATGACAGAAAAAGCTCATTTTCTGGGTCCCCAAGATGACATTCCTTAAGTGACAGGAACCATGTCTCCTACCAGATCTAATGGGATGGGTAGAAGTGTTTCGGGGGAGGGGGTCCCAACAAATAAACCAGTCCCATACCATGCTTTAATTTCTAAGGATCAAGAGAGGAATTAATTACAAGATACAAAACTGTGTCATCTGTGCAGAAAGAAAAAAAAAAGACCCTGAGCTGTAGAGAAACTATAGTTATGGTTATCATCATAAATATTATTTTACAGAACATATCAAAAGATGCCAAAGACACGACTTGCTCACATGCCTGCTGTTCTCCATATGTGCATCCAACCATCATTTAATGCCAAGTGTTAAGGAATATTGCTGAACTGATTTAAGATACGATCAAGTAACTTTGCTGGAGAGTTTAGGTAACCAATGAATGTACATTAACAACACAGCTAGGCAGTATTTCTGGATGTATACAGAGCTTTTAGTAAGACCAAACAATACTGACATACTGCAAAACAAATGCACATCTGCTTTACAAATTAACATGTGTTTGAAATCAGATTTACTAGCTGGAGATAGGCCGCATTACAGTATTGTTTAGTTTTTTCAGTTGAAGGCAGCTTGAAAAATGTACCACTGCTGAAAAGGAAAAAAATCATCATACTGTTACTCTTGCTATAAAGGTATTACAAACGATTGTGATATTTCACAAACCTGCTCACTCTGCCTGATTTAGCAGGAATAGCAAATCAAAAGAAAGATTTGTTTGGACTCATACCATGGGACACAACACTTCTAAGTCACTTTCAACTCGTTCAGAAAATACTTATTTGCCTTTTTAAAAAGAACCCAGAAGACTGCACTTCTAGTAGAGTTTGGAAGATCGTGCTTTCTAAACTTATCAGAAAACTTGTATTTCCATGATTCCCATGATATCGGAAACACAAAATTAATGAAATAATCTTAAAATTGGGCTCATGTTTCAATATTAATATAGTCCATGTAAACCACACTATATAAGCTTTAGTACACCATTTCAAAAAATAAACGACAAGCTTCATTTTCATGAAGCTTATTATGTATAAAGTTGTCTTACCTGGGGTTTTTATTGTTCAAACTGAGAGCAATCTCATTAACAGCGTGAGGATGTGACATGACCAAATTGAATCCATACTGGAAGGGAAAGGAATTTATATAAATATTAGAAGTTATAAGAAAAAGTCAACTAAACAGATAGCCTTATTTAAGATGTAACAGACATCAAGGATATCAAGGAAACAAGGATGGTTTGCAACGATAAAAAAGTATGGAGAAATACAGAGAAAGGTGTTTATGTAAACAGTTTCCTTTTTTTGCCCCTTGTGACATTATTATTATTATTATCATTGGCTTCCTTTAAATTAATATATTTCTGTACTCTGCATTAAGCTAATTACTTTGAAAAGGGATGTCACGATGAGTAGGCAGGCTTATATATGTTTTTTAAAAAAGACATTTTATACAAATAAATAAATTATTAAGTCCTCTGAAATGTCACATTTGTTACACATAAACCTGATGCATAGTTAGATAGCTACAAATTATCATACAGAATACTCAGATAATAGGGAGGGAGAAGTAAAAGAAAAGGATATTAATTTAACGAAGAGTAGCCATATCAACTCACCACCACAGATACCTCTTTGGAAATACACTATTTAGTGGTGGTGTCCCCCATCTTCTGACACTCAATTTTCAAGTAAATTCACTTTAGACAGAAGAGAACTTTTAAGGCATAGCTAAATGAAATTCTTCGCTGGTACTGACATTAGAGGATGCTACATTGCTTGGAGAGCCAAAGCCAACTGAGGTTAAGTGGGGGGAAAGCTTGGGGAGAAGAAAAAATGACCAGCAGGAGGTGCTGTGCCAGCAGAAGTAACAATAGGCCTGAATTCCCACCCTATTTTCTCTTCCTGCCCCCCCCCCCAAAATCTCTCAGGTGTTGGAGCCAAAAGTTCTCCTGAGGCAAAGCCAAATTATAAATGTAATAAAATGCAGGCACATATTTCAAATCATTGATTCTAAGATGGCAAAGTCCAATTTTCCTAAAAATTCACCACAGCCAAGCACCCACCCCCAACAAGACTCCTATCCCAGCTCAAAGCTAGTGATACCTGATAGTTCATGATGGCTCGTAAACACAAGATGCACACGTGGACGTCATCTTTTTGGCTCACCAGCCTTGAGTTCTTCAGAGCTTTTCTGCTGGGAAGGGTGGTGTATCTGGCAAAGAGAAGAGAGCCCTACATTTAGCAAGAAACAGTAACCTCTCCAGAAGAATGCTGTCACTTGCCAAGGATGAGGTCACAGCCACAGCTAAGAAGGAACACTGAAATTAGAACCATCGGCTTCTGTCAGGAGATTTCCCCAAGATGCATGTTTTCCTTTGAGATCAGAAAAGGCTGGGTGGCCTCAGTACCTTCCTTGCAATCTGATAGCAGTTGTTCTAAAGACAGAAGGCTCCTAGAATTGCCAATCAGAAGGCATCCTGCAGCTATCCCCTCTTTTCCTATTTTGCAGATCTTGGTAGACAGAGAGGTTTGGGGCATGAGGGAAATTAAATAAACGGTAGAGGGAAAAAATTCCCCTCAGAAGCAACTTCAAGCCATTCAGGGGATTTTCCCCGTGCTTTATTTCCTTAGTATTATTATCTGTTTCTATTGGGGGGGAACCCCTTAAAACATCCCAGAATGTTACTTTAGCAAGATGAAGGCACATGGTTTTTTTTTATCAGCCCAAATCAGGAAAACCCAAACCAAAGCAATTAAGCAAAGCAATTATAATTTAAAAAAAAAAAACAGAACCAAGAAAGCAAATTAGATTTTTGTTGCTGGAAAATGAGCCAAATTTGGAAGAAAATAATGTCTTCCGCGAGGAATAGAGAAACTAGTTACCGTAGTTCTCAAAAATGTGACATGTAACCTAAACATCTGAGTGGCAGAGAGAAACTAGAGGTGAAAGCTTCAGATGTCATCGCTAGACAAGAATGTTCAGCTAAGAGAGGACATCCGCAGAAGTTATCAGGATAAAGTTTACTTTTTCTCCTCAAATATTCAATTTTATTCCTTTCTCTTCTTGTAAAGGAAGATGATCCAACCTGTAGTCTTGACTGAGATGCAGGAAGACACTGGACCTTTCAGAGCTAGTATGCTTATTATCCAATACGGCATTCTAATGCCTACCATATATTTTGAATTGTGGTCTCCACAAACCCTTGCTCATCATGCTTGGTTGGGATAGATGAGAGTTGAAGACCAAAATGTTTGGACGGCATCTATTTGCCTATCCTGCATATTATCATTGCAGCAACAGTTTACCTATTGACTTTCTCTCTGAGGGTACCAGTGCCATCACAGCAGATGGCTAGACTCTGTTTTTTAAATTGCCCCTTCAAGCAAGAATAAACCAAGGGTGAAATCCAACAGATTCTGACAGGCTCTGGAGAACCGGTAGTGGAAATTCTGAGCAGTTCGAAGAACTGGTAGCGGAAATTTTGAGTAGTTTGGAGAACCGGCAAATGCCACCTCTGGCTGGCCCCAGAGTGGGGTGGGAATGGAGATTTTGTAATATCCTTCCCCCAAGAGTGGGGAGGGAATGCGGATTTTGCAGTATCCTTCCCCTGGAATGGGATGGGAATGGAGATTTTGCAGTATCCTTCCCCTGTCATGCCCACCAAGCCACACCCACCAGGCCACACCACACCCACCAAGCCAGGCCCACAGAACCAATAGTAAAAAAAAATTTGGATTTCACCACTGGAATAAACTCCCATGAGGGTTCGATCTTGTAAAAGCAGCTGATTTTCTTTGGGCTTTTTCTAGCCTGAGCAAGTTGGCTTTCAGGCACAAGTTAAACCTGTCTCCCAATCCTTATGTGCCTCCTCAACTACCCACTTGTCTTCAAGCCAAAAAGCTCTGCCATGGACTACTACAGGGACTCTTGTCCACATGCCCACACATTATATCTGCATGCACACAGGCCAGTATCTGGCCTGAGATGTACATCACTGTTTGCTGCACATGGCACCCAATTCAAGAATACTTACCAAGGTAATAAGGACAGAAAAAAGAGAGAGAACAGGAGACCCAGCAAAGACAGGCAAACAGAGCAGGGCAAAGGACAAGGCCTGGAGCAGAGAGGAGACCTGGCCAGCTACCCACAGAGGAACATCAAGGGGGAAGAGTGGGAGTGGGAAGAAGAAATCAGCACACGGCATCCCCTGGAGGGCAGAAAGCAGGGCAGGTTTATTACTGTATAAGTAGCGCCGCTGAAGAGGATAACATACTGGAGGTTGGCGGCAAGACAGAGGTACATACCGGAGAGCAGACTGGCGCGCAGAGCGAGCAAGACTGTTGGCGTAGGGTGCAGACAGGGTGCTGGGGTGCTGCAGATCCTCTATGGACCTGCTCCAAGATTTCAGCTTCTCTAGCGCTCCATCCTCGCTATTTTCCAGACCCTCAAAATCAAACCTGGAGGGCAGACAGGGAACATACACCATACACACAGGGAAGCTTTAGGGCAAAAGCTGGCACGGATGGGTCAAAAGCTCTGGATTCCCCAAAGGATGGATGTTTCTGCAAGCCACAAGTCAGCAACATGGAACATGACAAAGGTGTGAATCAAATGTTCTCTCTGTAAGTAAAATCTCAATATGCAGAAATCACTGCTGCACACAAGAAATTCCCAGGGCAATTTTACAGTATGGTTACACCAATACAGAAGCAACAGTAAGTATATTCCCCACCATGAAGGGTGAATTTGTATTAAATACAGTCTTTTCTGGCATCACCTTGTGCTATTTGGCCTGCAATCAGTTGTCTTTCATAGACTATGATGTTTGCATTAGGATACGACTAAACAGCTCGATTTCAGGCATATATCTTGGGAACAGCTGGTTCCATTTGTGCTGAATTCTGGATGGAGTTACTGTTTTATCATAGATTTCTGGAGCAGCTGAGGCTGAAGGAAGTTCCTTGTTAAAGGGAGGAATAGTTTTCCCAATGGGATGCTTTTTTGTAAGTCATTTTTATGATGTTCTTTAAATCTGTGAACAGCATTATGTCAATACTGGCTCCTGGTCTATTTAAAAGACCAATTCAAAAAATGAACGTTGCAGTTCTAAACAACCTGGAATGAAGATATATGAAAAATCCTCTTGTCTCAGACTATTTCTGAGTGTGAAGATCTACAAATCCTTTCTAGATTTCTGTCTTTTTCTAGTCACAGCATTCAGACTTTAAGGCTTTCTGATAGAGCAGCTCTGGTAAATCCTGTATTTTGATGAAGTTCAATAATCCCCCTAAATCACACTTTTTCTAGTACAATTCAAATCCAAATATAAGCTATTTGCACAATGGTGTGTTCAGTTAGATCTGCTCAATTCTTTTATATTTCAAGAATGTAAGAGCTAAGAATGCAAGTTTCAGCTATCTACTTTTTTATTTTTTGGCTAGATCACTGATTTAAAAAATGAAGATACTAGACAATTGGAAGAAAAACAGTCAATCTCTGAAAAAGAATGCTTTTCACTTACCTCTGATACCTCCCAATATCTGAGGTTTTGTCCTTAGTCAGGGCCCACAAAAATGTCTACCTGACTAGGTCAAACTATACCTGCTCAGATCATTCTCTCTGTCATGAAATCTGCTTTTGTTATGAAACACAAGATCCTATTCAAGCATATAATATGTGGTTAAATTGTTGGGCGAATTTATTGAAAGAGGTTTGGATTTTATGAGATGGGACATGGATCTAGTTTATAGAGTAAATTCACAATATGCAATTTTACATAGTGTCCCAAGAGAGGTCCACATTAAATTTGTGAGAAGGGAAACGAGAGATGAAATACTGAGAACTCAAAGATCGGGGGCGCTGATATACAGGGGCAAGGAGGTCACCATTTTGAAGCAGATCCCTAGAGAGGTACGAGAATTAAGAAGAAATTATTATTTTTTATCAAGTAAATTGTACCTTAAGGGAATAGGCTTCAGGTGGTTGATGCCGGAAGGTTTGATGATTTTTAGGGAGGGCAGTAGGAAGAAAATTAATAGTGTGATGGAGGCTCAGGCCTATCTGGAGCAACATAAGACCCTCCTAGAGGGTGAAGATACAGGAACCGAGGAAGGGGAGGTATTAGATGATCAAGGAGCAGGGGCGGGCAAGGCCGTGGCAGTCCGGGAGGAAGGGGGTGCTAAGGCCAGAACCTTGAGATCTAGAACCAAGAAATGATGAAGTGAGAGGAATCTATTATTTTGTGCCTTTTATGATATCTCTTATTTTTGTAAACTTTAATATTACTCTGGATATTGAACTGATATTTTTATATAAATCCGGTTGCTAAATTTGTAATTTTAATAAGGGAAGATCTGCTGTATGTGAAAAAAAGTAATTATATATTATCTTTGTAAAAGGATAATGAAAATTCTACATATTGTAAGCGATAATATTGTTTATTTTTAACCAATAAAAACTTTTATAATAATAAAAAAAAGCATATAATATGTGACTACCTTAGTTCTATTTATATTTCTAAAATGATTTATACTATGGGCATGATTCAGTGGTGGGATTCAAGTAATTTAACAACCGGTTCTCTGCCCTAATGATTTCTTCCAACAATCAGTTTGCCAAATTGCTCAGAAAGTTAACAACTGGTTCTCCTGAAATGGTGCGAACTGGCTGAATCCCACCACTGGCATGATAGTTATTTTCCCTTGCTTCTTCTGTCTTTTTTTCCCAAATTAATTTCTTCTTACATATGGACATCTCGCTGTGCTGTTTTAAAAGCTGAGCTTTGGAATAGAACACCCAAAAGCTTTTCCTTTTAACCTGTCCTAGACCTGGATTGACAGGCATTGGTGAATTTAAGGGAGACCTTGAGGATGCAGTTACAAAAACTGCAACAGATTCCAAACATGTGAAGGTATGTATGTATGTGTAGGGGGGCAGGGGAATAGGGGTGGTTGGGTAGATGGATGGATGGATGGATGGGAAAAGAGACCTCACCATTAAAGCCAGAGTCTAAAACAGTGATGGCAAAACTATGGCATGTGTGTCAAAGGTGACATGCTACAATGTTTTGGGTGACATGCCAGAGTCCACCAACACTTGACAACTATTCTTGAAAGCATGCCCCATTCTCACACAATTTTCAGAGGCTACAGACAGAGGCCATGCAAGAATGAGATGTGCTCTCGTGCAAACTTCAGAACCTCTCAAAATCATGCAAGAACGGGGATGTGCTTTCGCACGGTTTATGGAGACTGCAGAGGACAGAGAAAAGCATTCCCAGAAGCTGCTTCGAAAATGAAGGCCTTGTGCAACCTGGAGCAGTCTTAGATAGGCCACACAGGCCTGTGAACAGAAAGAGAACATCACTTGAAGGGAAGTGGCATGGCAGAGCCTGAGAAGTGCTAGGCCACAGGAGCAGTTGTTATGTTCCCCAAGGCACACACCTTGGGAAACATCATGAGTTAGTCTATTTTGAGTAGCAGCAGTGGCAGTTGGGGCTGAAGTCAAAGTCTGGCCTCTACTTCTGGTCCAGTCTTGGCATGCTATTGAGTGCTGCTCTTCAGGGTGGCCTGGATGGGGCAGGGGAAATAGATAACAGAATACCAGAGTTGGAAGGGACCTTGGAAGTCTTCTAGTCCAGGGGTCTTCAACCTTGGCAACTTTAAACCTGGTGGACTTCAACTCCTAGAATTCCCCAGTCAGCTTTGCTGGCTGGGGAATTCTGGGAGTTGAAGTCCGCCAGGCTTAAAATTGCCAAGGTTGGAGACCCCTGTTCTAGCCCAACCCCATGCTCAAGCAGAAGACCCTGTACCAGGGATGACCTGTAAGCAGAGTCAAGTTACACATTTTCCAAATGTTTGACAGTCTGAGCCCCAAAGTTGCAATAATCACTGATCTAAAATTATCTAGCTAAACCACTGCTGACAGGTTGAATCTGTTTGGCCTAAAAGCTTAGCATTCCTCAGTTGGATAATAAATTTATTATATGATTTATGGATTAAGGGGTTAAAAAGGGTTAAAAAGGACGGGGAAAGAGTAAGATGGCAATTACTTGATAGAAAGAAGGGCTAAAATAAAAGCCCAGGAACATGAGCTGATGGGAATACAGATTTAAGAAAACTCATCTAGTATCAAAAATCACAAATGTACAAGTTACCCTGAATTTCTTCTGTTCACCTTTTTCCTGCTGTTTTAATCCAGTTTTATTCCGGCTTGACCTACTCCCTATTTTATATTTTTGGATTGTTTAAAATAATTCACTCCAAGATCCCTGCTTCCTGAGAATGGGATAATTTGGAGGAAAAAATGAAATAAACAAGCTGCCAAGGCAGAAAGATCAAGATAAGAATTTATGAGGATAAGGAGACAACTTCAAGAAAATTCAACTTCCAGTCAGAAATAGCTTAGGATAGAAAATGGCATCTTTGCAGATTGCCTTATGCTCCACCATTCCTGATCACGAGATACGCTACATGTACATACCATGAGCTCCTTTGTCTGCTCAGCCCTTGGAACTTAACTAGCAAAGATATTTGGGCAAATTCAAGGTGAAAGTATCCCGACAGAAGCAAGAAGAGCCAGTTAGGTCTCCTCAAAACAACTGTCAGGAATTTTTTTCCCTCTTGTTTTGATATCCTTTGGTCTTTCTTTTCATGTTTCTGTTAGGACACCTAAATATTATTGCAAAATGGAATTTTATGGCCTTTCCAACTAATTCTCGAGGACTCTGGGGACCAACTTACGCCATCTGTTGGAGGCTTCATGAACAGTGGGATCAAAGCAATATGCGGTTTATTATTGTAACGGCACAGCATCTCCCCAAACCCCTTTTCAAACCATCTTTCTTATATTCTCTTGTCTCTCAACCAAGCAGCAGACGGAAGAAGAAAAAATTTACATAAGCCTTGAAATGAAGCCTCAGAGCCACACATATTGTCCTACATCTTCAAGCTGCCATCCCTAGTCTATGCCATCCTGTGTGGATTATGCATTAATAGAACTCCAGATCCTTTTTTTTTTGAAGCAACAAAAAGAAAAGTAGACAACAATATCTTTCACTTGCTGCACTTTTGGTTAGTATTTCCAGTTTCAGCTCAGAAAAGTGGAACATAATTATAATGTAATTAATTAACTAATGAAATGCCAGACAATTAGCCAATTCTCATTTATTTGTACCTGGCATTTTTATTTATGTTGTTAGTCTACCAAGACATACATGCCAAGCAGCCAGCAATTTTTTTCTCATAAATACCTCTAATGCAAACTACAATCTGCAAGTGCTAGCTAGCTAAGGTAGGGGTCTCCAACCTTAGCAACTTTAAGACTTGTGGACTTCAACTCCCAGAATTCCTCAGCCAGCAAAGCGGCTGAGGAATTCTGGGAGTTGACGTCCAAAGTCTTAAATTTGCCAAGGTTGGAGACCCCTGAGCTAGGGAGACTTCCATAAGGAACAGAAAGCCTGGCACGGAAAGTGCTGAAAGCAACATGTAAATTCTTCTCTGTCTGGGAATCTGAATGTGATTAAGGGCCCCACATATAAAGCCAAAATGTCACTATCCACTCGGTATGCAAACCTCATGATGTCTTCTTATAACTGGCACTTTTAAGAATCTATACGATACCAACATGAAATAGCTACATAGGTAGGGGATATTGTGAAGAAGGAAGAAGAACCAGGGCATCTTGACAATAACACAATACTTACATCACTGCACATTGAGCGAACGAGAGGTAGTCCACCAGCACATCCAGGCCTTTGTTTTCATCGTTGAGAAATTCACGCACCCATCTGCAAAAAAAAAAAAAAAAGACCAAATTGACTCCAAAATGTTATTATTACAGATGTTTTCTGATGTGACTTACTGACCGTGCTCAAAGTCAAACTGGGGCACTTTTTAAGGTCTATCCTTCCAACCAGCTGTCCTCAACCTAATGGGACAGGGGTCTGCAACCTTAAACACTCAAAGAGCCATTTGGACCCGTTTACCACAGAAAAGAAAACACCGGGAGCCACAAAACCCTTCCCGTGCCTGACTATTTCCTGAGTGGCCACAAAACTATCATATGTAGTTGAATTAAACATTCTGTTTTCTTTTGAAACTTTTCTTTTCTTGGACTTATCCATGGTTGGCGTACCAGGGATTGAAAAGCTCAATAAATCACATGCCGGCAGGTGTCACACACATTGGTGGTTGTGACGCATATTTTGAGTGACAGGGAGCCACAGCAGAGGGGTGAAAGAGCCATGTGCGGATCCAGAGCTGCAGGTTGCTAACCCCTGTAATGGGACAACAATTTCCAGGATTTCCAGCTGATGGAGGATTGCTTCTTTATACTTTCAAATAGTATTTAAAGAAAGTCCCAAAGATACTTCCCCACCCCCCCCGAATGCTGGTTTCAAAGAGGGGTTAAAGAGGCTATCTATGTCAAAATTGAACAGCCCTCTCTCAACAGAGGGGGAAGGACATAGACAACATCTATCTCCAATCTACAACATGGTCCTTTCCACGGTTCCAAGAAGGCTCCACACCAATTTTCACCACTCAGGTGACCCTGATGCCACAGATAAACCTTCAGGTGACCTTAAAGACCCCCGTTAAAAGAATGCAAATGATCAGCTGTTTTCAAGGAGTATAAATCTTTCCATTCCCCACCATCCAGTCAGAGCTGAAGAAGAGAAGAGAAAGGTCTTCAAAGAAAAACCAGAAAGTCCAGTTGCCTCTTGGTGGGGAAAAAGCATCTTTGGGATAACCATGACCTGGATGACTGATAATCTCTATAGACATTTGTTTAAAGAAAGTTGTATCCATCCAATTTTGAAGCCATCTGATTTCTGGACCACTCTGGGCAGCCTACAGATAAAGAAAAAAAGCCATGCAACAACGATGGCCTTCTTGACATTTAAGCATAGAGCTGCCCTAGAGATTAACTTGGAATCCTTCAATGGAGTCACATCCATGCCTTTTATTTCCTTGAATGGTGCCTGCTAGCCAATGTAATTTTCTCCTCTTTCCTTCTCCTCAGTATCTTTAGTTCATAGGTTCACACTGCCATTTCATCCATTTGATTGTGGCAATTCAAGTAATTGATTGCAACTCTCAGGAATGAGAACCTGAGTTTAAATGCACACTGAAAATTGTAATATTTTGGCTAAAACTGATCTCATCCCCTTCCTCCTTCTTGTTGGTTCTTCTGTTTCTATGTTTTTTTAACCACTGTTTATGCTTTATTGAACTCAATCTTGTTTTATATTAAGTTTTCAGGGATGGATTATGCCTAAAAAGGCAAGATATTAATTAGTTATAAATTAGACCAGCGTTCCCCAACCTTTCCAGCTTTGGGGACAGGGTGGGGATGGGGAGATGGGATGGTTCCATGTAAGTGGCGGGCAAGCATGTGTGTGTGCACAGCTCCATTTGTGTGAGCGGTGGGCACATACACCTGCCACTCGCATAAACGGTGCGTGCACACATGCAGTTGCCCACTGCTCATGCATGCCCATGCTTGCCAGCCACTTCAGGCAGCCCGCTTATGAACAGCTCACAGCCCAATAATGGGCCGCAGCTTGGGAAGTGGGGACCCCTGAATTAGATGGATACTTTGGGCATATAGAATCTTGCATATATACATCATTCTGTCCGCCTCAGCGCACTCTAATACTTTATTTATAATTTGGGCACTAGCCGGTATCTCTTTTTCTTTCCACTGTTGGGCGAATACTATTCTAGCTGCGACTAAAATATGTAGAGTGAGATACCATTTTTTCTTACTCAGCCCCTCTGGGCGAATACCTAGTAAATATATCTCAGGTTTCCATTGGAGGTCCACATTAGTAATTTCCTTAATCCAATTCCTAATCCTTTTCCAATACTTCTTTGCCATTATATGTTGAAAGAAAAAGAGGATTCTGAATTTTTTCAAAGTTGGGACAGTTCGTATCGGTGGTTGAATAAAAGGATTGAGATGAAGTGAAGGCCTAAGTCAGTATGAGGAGAGATATACCTATCTAGATTGAAAGATAATTGTATGAAAACCATATTTGGGGATTATTTACTTTATTCTGTGTTGTGGGCATAATTATTTATTAATGAGGGCAGGAATATTATCTGCCGGGATAGACGTGTTTGTAAGTTTAGTGTTATGAATGGGGGAGGGAGGGAGGGGAATGTATGGTTTTTGTTTTTATGTATAATCAATGTTTTTGTCTCATCTTGATTTTAACCTGGAAAACTTAATAAATTTTATTTTTTAAAAAAAAGAATCTTGCACAAAAATCAAATTCACTGTCTCCTGCAAAGTGCTGAATTAGTACTTAAAGCAGGGTTTCCAAAACTATGAGGTATATCGTCTTCAGGGAGGTGGAACAGGCTGAGTTCAGGGCAGGGATGAAAAACCTTTTAGTTGTACATTGTTATAATAAATCCACATTTCCCATTAAATTATTTTCATTGTTCATTTAGTTATTTGGATTTTTAGGGGAGGTATGAATATTAAGATCACACTAAAGGGAGATATGATGGCAAAACGTTTAAGAACCCCTAATTTAGATACTTGAAAACTCACATAAATGACAACGGTCTGGGAGGGCAGCCTATTCAATGAAGCCCAGTTTGAAGATTCATGGAATTATAACTGGAATTGTGCATGGAAAGCAAACATGCTCCAATGGGATGTCCCTTCCCAATGGGAAATTCCCTCTGAAAGACTACATTTAAGTGAATGCCTATCTCCAGCCGAGACATCAGACATCAACACTTCTCATTCTCAAATAACCACTCAAACTCAGCTTATTTTTAGGACTATGTCCAGTCTGGAGTTTTGGACTGATGTATATAAACTGGACAGGGTTCAGAGAAGACAGAAGAACATGATAAATTTAGAAGGAAATCAGCAACTATGGCCCACCCAATGTGTGTTCGGGGAGATTGTGGTAGCCCCTAGTTGTTGTAAACAAAAATATTGTAACTGGTACGGCTTTATCTTTCCATAGCAGGGAAGGGAGTGTTTGCTTAGGTTCCAAGACATCTGCTGGAGATCCCTCCCCCTCCGGTGGTCTTTGATGCAAGGAGGGAAAATGGCATGGGAAACAAATCTGACAAATCTGTAGGTAAAGAATCAAACTCTACTTTTTTGGGTAGTACCAAACGAAGCTGTGAATGTGTGTGACTTTGGAGATGTGCCAACCCAGGAACAAGTACTGTACATCACAAGAGAGAGAATGCCTGCAGCTAGTGGTTTCAGTATGTGCTGTTATTTCCTGAAGCAGCTTTGGCTGACTGCAATTTTGACCATTAATCATCCAGACCCTGAAATGGTGCCTATGGTCTCTCTCTCTCTCCCTCCCTCTCTCTCTCTCTCTCTCTCTCTCTCTCCACCCGCCCATTTCCTGCCTGTCTGAACTTCAGCCTCCAACCCCAGTGTGTTTCCTGTCTGATTTCAGTGGCTGCACTACTAATTTAGAGTCTTCAATGCATTTGTTGAAGGCTAAAGGATGTGGAGGAAGGAGCAAAGGCTCTCTAAGGCAAATCCCATCCTGTAGTCAGGTAAGGAAGAGGAATTATGAGCGGGTGTGTGAGTTCCTAACAGAAGAGGAAGCCACACAATCTTTTTTTTTTTAGGGTGTGCTTATAGAGAAGCTTCTTCACAAATGCATCTGCTGCTGTGCCTATTTAACTACAGCTGATTGGCAAAGCACATGTTTTGTTTATGGGTGCCCCAAGGATTTACACCAAACATTTCTCAGTCTCTGACCTGGAGCGCCATTGTCAATTACAGCAAGTAGCAGACTAAATCCACCAAGCCTTTGACAGTGCACAGTCGTTTTATGCCTTCATTGGAAGGAATAAATCCTCAAGAGCATGTGAGAGACAAGGCAGAGATGTGAGCAAGCACCTGCATGCACCGGTATTCATTTATGTACATGATGCAAACTGGGCTTAGGAAAATCCCACAGACTGCTTCTAACCCGAAATATCACTAATACCGACAATGTTTCAACCCCGTCTGTATTAAGAGCAGAGAAACAGGGAAATGAGACGCAGCTGCCTGTAGGGAAAATATACTGTATCTCCAAGGACTCAAAAAAGTAGCCCAAGAAGGGAGGAAGGAAGGAAGGAAGGAAGGAAGGAAGGAAGGAAGGAAGGAAGGAAGGGCATGCTTGAGAAATTTTGGACAGATCCCTGCTGAGTTACATTATGGCATCTCTTTTTTCCTCTAAAATTATTTATTTGTTTGTTTATTTTTTTGTTTGTTAAACAAAAATTACAACTTCGGACGAACAAAATAAAAAAAAATTAACATACGACAGGGACAATAGGCACATTAGCGCACTTACACATGCCCCCTTAGGAACCTCTTAAATATGGGATGAGGTCCACAGAGGTTGTTAGAATTAAAATTGTAAAAGTTAGTAGCTGAGACAACTGAATTGGGAAGATATTTCAGACTTCGACAACTCTGTTACAAAAATCTTTTTTTTTTATCTGAATAGGCAAGCCTGATGTTTACATGAAAGCAAAAGAAAGCTTTAGAAAGATAGAGGAAATTTTATCAAGGGCATGTGGATTAATTGTAGCACTTGAAGATTGTCTACAAGAAGCAGATTACCCTCCAAGATTGCATACATGAGGCAAGAATTGTCTTATGTCCTTGTGTGCTTCCTTCTCCCCCAGAGAACCTGTTTTCCCTATACCCAACCCTGTCCCTCATCTCAATCATATCCTTCTAAAGTCTCTGCCAAAAATTCTGCTGTGTCCAAGTCAGGGACACACTCCAAATTATATTCTTATCATTGTTGTTCCTTTTCTTAAAACGAACAAAGTAAGCCTTCTGTACCAAATTATCTCCGATTCCATTCCCAGAAATGTTGAGTTCTGTGGCAAATTGTGCCTATTGCAAATATATGTTTTTGATAATCACTGGGAGTAGCAAAAAGTAATAGCTGGGAATGATGGAAATTGTAGTCAACAATATCATGATGGCGTGATATTTGTTCTACATTGGTAAGCCTCACTGACAACCTCATCGCCGCAATGGAACCAGGTTTTCATTGACACACACGTTCAATTCTATGTTTTGTAGACTTAAGACAAGAAAATGTTGGAAAATTATTATGGGCAATTTCCAGTTTAGTTTGCACCCAGTTCACTCCCAGTCACTTCCTTTATCCAGATGGGCGCAAGTACACCTATCACTCAACTCAACCAGCAGATTATATAAATGTATTAAAATAGGTACCAGGCAAAAGCAAGGGAAAAGAGAGAGATGAACTACAGGCAAAAATTTCTATTAACTATACATCTATCTGTAACAATCAAAAGGCAACTTTCAAAACCACTAGAAGCTGCACTGTGGGTAACTAGCATGGACAATTCCAAGGGGAATGACCTTTGGGTATTCCGGCCTTAACTATTTTATGTACATAAAAGCAGCAAATTAGAGATAGAAAGGAAGACACTGAATAATCCCTCCGTCATTCTGCACCAGAGGTGGTATTCAACAGGTTCTGACCAGTTCTGGAGAACTAGTAGCAGAAATGTTGAGTAGTTCGGAGAACCGGTAAATACTACCTCTGACTGGCCTTGCCCCCATCTATTCTCTGCCTCCCGAGTCCCAGCTGATCGGGAAGAAATGGGGATTTTGCAGTAACCTTCCCCTGGAGTGGGGTGGGAATTGAGATTTTACAGTATCCTTCCCCTGCCACACCCACCAACCCATGCCACGCCCACCAACCCATGCCACGCCCACAGAACTGGTAAAAAAAAATTTGAATTGCCCCATAAAGGAAACAATTGGTGGATGGGAAGGAAGTATCCAATAGAAAAACTGAAGCTTATTGACTGTTGTTCTACTCAGCCAACATAAATTTCTGAATTTTGTCTTGCAGAAGAGATGCTGGCCCAGTTATTCATGTCTTTTCATTATAATGTTTGGTTCTTAGCATAACTGTTGTCCCATAAATAGCTTCCATGACTCACTAATTATGAAGCAGAAAAGATTTACATGTAGTAATTTTCAGTAAAAGCTGCACATATAATTTTTTCTCATTCTTGTATAGGGTAACTAGAGATTGAAATATTGTTTCAATAAATAATTATACAACACTTTGCCATTTTTCATGTCACATAGCAAAAACAATTACAGTTGTCATCATAATAGAACCTGAATCTTCATTGTTGCTAATAATAACAACTGAAAGTTGACATTTATATTTCCTAATTGCTGAAATAATTCATATCTACTATGAAAATACTGTGTTTTCCCAAAAATAAGACCCTGTCTTATATTTTTTTGAACCCTGAAATAAGCGCCTTATTGCCATGTGCTCAAAAGCCCGATTGGGCTTATTATTATTTATTATTATTTATTATTTATTAAATTTATATACCGCCCTTCTCCTACTGGACTCAGGGCGGTGCACATTATCAAGGGATGTCTTATTTTGGGAAAAACAGGATAGAGGAGAGACTGCTTGGTAAACTCTTAAAAAACCACTTTACATTTTCAGCGATCTCGATACATTCCTTCACCTTGACCAGTGCTATGATTAGCAGAAGGAAGAGAATACCATTTGGTGCCAGAAAATTATTTGTTAATAACATTCTGGTGCATTGGGGGAGAAAACTGTGCTGTCTTCCAGGTGGCTGGGAGAAAAAAAAGCACTCATAAATAACAGCACACCTAGCTTTCTTATCCAGAACAAACAGATTTTTATAAAGATTTTTATAAAGGGCTGACTGATGCAACATTTTCAGTTTTCATTGTTCATATCATAGACTGCATGGCAAATTTTCTATCCCATTAAATAAAATTAGTGGCTTTTAAATAGAATTGATATGCTGCTTAAGAGGCAGTTGGAGTGAAGTAAAGAGGTTAAAGTCTTGGATTAAGATCAGAAAATTCCAAATTCAACTTCCCATTTCGTCTGAATGACTTTGTGTAGGTTATTGTCTTTCAGCCCAATTCTATGTTTCAGAGTTGAGCTGAGGATAATATGGCTGAATCATACCTCTAGCTGTTTCTAAGGCTATGGAAAAGGATGTGTTTATTTTTAAGGCGCTTCTAATGTTCTTTTTCCCTTACACACACACACATATGTACACATACATATAGACAATATTTATATCTGGATTTCCAGATTTTAATCCTTTTTTATTTTATTTTTTTATTTTTTTATATTTATATGCTGCCCTTCTCCGGAGACTCAGGGCGGCTTACAATGCATTAAGCAATAGCCTTCATACTTTTTGTATATTTATACAAAGTCAGCTTATTTCCCCCACAATCTGGGTCCTCATTTTACCCACCTTAGAAAGGATGGAAGGCTGAGTCAACCTTGAGCCTGGTGAGATTAGAACTTGCAGTAATTGCAGGCAGCTGGATGTTAAATGCTGCCTTAATAGGAGGCATTAGCCTGCTACGCCACTCAGGCTCCTCTTTGCACCCACAATTCACTGTCTACTGCAATTCAGCTGGTGGGATGGGGTGGGGTGGGGAATGTCCTTAACGCTGAACTCTGTGCTCTGCAGAACAACTGAGTATTGCGTTAGGGAAGAATTCTGGATTAGAAAGGCTCGATGTTTTCTTTTCTGACACTGTATGCACTATGATTCTCTTTAGAAAGTCATACATGTAACTCATTCCACCTGATGTAAAACATTTGATTCTGCCCCACACTCTTAGCATTCGACCTTTTCTCATCCCTTTCAAATTTCTGAATCTCACACCTCTTGTTACTGTTTGTTCAGACCTCACCAAAGGATAGCGCTGACTAAGCATCACCCTTGGTGTCAGTTCCAGCTGACCTGAGGAATTCCCACCCAACCAGGCCCAGAAACCAAGGACAGGAACAGTTCAGCTTCCTGCTCTTGTTGGTGTTTCCCTTCCAGCTGGAACCAGGACAGGTGAGAAACAGGAACACATTTCTCAATTCTCCATAGCAGGCTTCCAAATCTTTTAGAAACGATAGGAATCTCTTTGCTAGGGTGTAGCAATCTAGATGTGAATTTAGGGAGTAAGGAAGGCAGGGGATTAAACGTTTCCTTGTACAAAATACCACCGTTGAATGGGAATTGGCTCCTATCTTAAATCCAGCTTCTTGTCAGACTGAAGGGCTGAATAGAAAGAGTTCAAGTGAGAAAAGACCCAGATCAACTTTCTTCCTTTTGACAAATCATCTCCTGGCCAGATTCTCACAATACGGTAAACCCTAGACTGAAATGAACAGAACACAAATGTTGTGTTCGCACAGAATATTATGCCCTCTCCCCACCAAAATAATCCTTTTTATAGATTAATGCGAATTCACAGAATATATTTCTCAGAAATACTGGCCCATAATCCGTATAGACTGATCTGAGATGTTGTGCAAACCCCACAATTATATGATCCCTGGATAGATCTCTGTATTATAGTTTTGGCTTGACTACTAAGGATCAACCATTTACTGCTATTCTGTATTGGTTTAAAGACCAGCTTGACTATGTAAAAAACGGTGTGGATCACAGCATGAATTCATGCAATCCAGCAGCCAGAGAGAAAAGACCCCAGCCCTGTAAGACAACACACACCATCAAATGTAATGCCTGTTCAAATGGCACTTTCTCAGACTTATTTTGTGGGCGTGGCTTGATGGTCATGTGACAATTCTTTAGGATTTAGCAGAGGTACTGGTCTACCAGGCTTTTAACTGCTTGCAGAGCTGTACCGGTCTACTCATTTGTTTTTGGAGGTACTGGTCCACCACCACACTGCTTTTTAACACTGATCAGCTGTAGGGTGGCCCTTTGAAGTCCCACAGCAAGAGTTTAAACAGCTTTTTCCTTCTAGCCAATCAGCAGGGACTCAGAAGGCAGCAATAGATTGGGGGTGGGGCCAAATAAAAGGTAAGAATAACGTGGGGGGGCGGGGGGGGAGAACCGGTTCGGTGATGTCATATCGTCACCGCTATTGGCTCGACGGAACCGGGAGGAACCCACCATTGATACACTTGTTCAAAAGCTTGGTTAACAATAACTTACCCAATGTGATTGGTCCTTAAAGAGATCTCCAACTCCCTCAGCACTTTAGTAGATTCCTGTACCCTCCGACGGAACTTCTGTAAGCATAAATAACTCCTTGTTCTAGCAGTATACAGCACAATCATTTTTTACACAAATGAACCACAATTGCAGGGTCAGGATTGTCCATTGGGTTAAGTGTGCTGGCATTTCCTTTTCTATCACTTTTCGTATTCCTCTACTTCCTTTTTGCTTATAAAAATAATAATTTTACCATTAGTTATAGATAATCATCAACAAGATGGATATTTCCATATGTTAGAAGGACCTGGGCTTAATTCAGTGGTCACTGTATCTTTTTTTTCCTTGTTGTTGTTGTTAAGTACAAATAAAATATCTCTCCTGTAAAGCAAGGCCTGCACTGCAGCCATCCAGAGATGCTTTTGAGTGGTATGAAGACTGTGTGTACAAGTGTCCACAGAGTCTAGTTTGCGTGTTCAGCACTGCCAAATTGCTGCCTGCCCAGTGAATTAGTAGATAGATCACCACAACTTGTGGGGCTCTAGGGTATATTTATTTTTCACAACTACAATTGTGGTAGCTTCCACTCCAATGACTTATCTCTTATACAGGTAGTCCTTAACTTACAACGACAATTGGGACCAGAATGTCCATGGCTAAGCAAGGAGGTTGTTAAGTGAGTCACCCTTGATTTTGAGGCCTTTTTTTGCCACAATTGTTAAATGAATCACCACAGTTGTTAAATGAACCAGGCGGTCATTAAGCTAATCCATTCCCCCCCCCCCCCGTCCCCCCATTGACTTAGCTTACTGGAAGTTGGCTAGGAAGATCACAAAAGGTGATTGCATGACCCTGAGACCCTACAACTGTTGTGAAGTACATGCTGGTTGCCAAGTGCCAGAATTGATCCATGTGATTGTGGAGATGCTGGTACAGCCGTAAGTGCATAAGCTGATCATTGCATTTGCAGTGGATTGTAACGTTGAATAGCCACTTGATTGGTTTTAATTTGCTAACAGATAATATTCTGCTTGGGCCAATGCGTATCTTTGGTAGATATATTTTGGTATTCCAAAAAATGCTTTGATATACCATAAGGTGTGGGGGAGGAGGGGAGCTGTTTCTTTGGTCACCATTCTCCAAACATTGGAAGCCATTTTAGACTTAGAGTAACTTTATTGTCACCTTAAATGTACACTAATTGGCATACATTAAATTGAATTTTCATTGCATACAGCTCTCAAAAGGTCGCCACCTCCAATATATGCCACATAAACATGACAAGAAAAAAAATACGCATGTACCCACATATATTATAGGACACAAAGAAGCAACCCAGTCTAGTTTGGAGATATATATATATATACCCTGTTTCCCCCAAAATAAGACATCCCCTGATAACAAGCCCAATCGGGCTTTTGAGCGCATGGCAATAAGGCCAAGCGCTTATTAAAATTCTTTTAAGGCTTACCTTTCGGGTAACACCTGGATCAAGGAAGCTCTTCAATTTCTGTATATATGTATGGGGTGGATTCTTCACTTGAAACCTTTCCTGTTCCACGTTGGGTAGGGAAAAAGAAATGGAGGGAAGAGGTAAAGGGAATTATTGTGCATGCAAGAAGTCTTTGAAAGCCAGCACTGGAATGCTGCATTGTGGATTTATTCATTCAAAAATTCTACCTTCAGCATATAAAGGAGAGCCCTCACTTGCATTGAAAGCATGCCAGCCAGGGACTCAATTTAGCTACCTACTAATCCAAATAGCAGATGCTTCTTTGTGTCTGCTTTCCTAATAAACTTGAAAGGAAAACCATTTTCATTTTGTGCTCCACCCAGATATTTTTTGCTCTGGCTCCTCAACAGCCCTTTTCTTGTGCTCACATGTTAGAAAAGTCTGTCTCTTTAACTTCAAGATTGTAAGACTAAGCACAATTGCTCTGTTGAAGAGTTTTACCTCTAAGCACACAGGAATATAGGATCAGGTTGTAAATAATCAAACTGGAAACCGTTTTCTTATCAAAATGCCTGCCTACTCACAGACCTGCAAAAAGAATATTCTGAATCCATGAACAAATAAATTGATGACGTTTGGGCATTTAAGTTGTGGCTACTACTGCAAGATCAAAGGCCTTTGTGCATGAGATTGGTGATTGTATTAATGTTCTACATTTGGCTTTGATCAAATATAGTTATCAGCCTGATCCAGCAGCCTCCTTTAATTCTCTGTAGCGTCCATTTGTATGCATATGTTTGGGTGTAGGAGTTTTTTACAGGAATTGTTTTCCTCCCCAGATGGTTTCTCCTGATAGTTCATCTCATAAAAGCAATTTTTCCTTTAAAATAATCCAAACATTATCTCAGGGATTCTGTGCCCTTGTACCGCTCTTGAAAAAAAATTCTGGGCTGAAGCACACAATCACTTTTCTTGGCCAAACTTTTCCAGTTTGAGAGTGGCACTGATAGATGAGTTGCAATTGTTTTACACTTACATCCTGAATTACTCCAGGTTTGACACAGCCTTCAGCATAGGCTCACTAATTAGTCATTTTGTATATTGGCACCGTCCTGTTTATTTGGCAGCTGGGTCCAGGAACATGCTAAGATAAACCTTCGTAGGGTTTTTTTTTGATTGGTTGGTTTGGTTGGGTTTTTTTTTAGGGAAATAAGGAAAGCCATAGCAATGAAACCTGTTTGGTCTCAAGCAGTATTTTAGGGATACTCCATGAAAAAGCCAGGCCTCTCTTGCATCTTTTAAGTGTTGTTCTCTATACTAGTGTTCCTTAAACTGTTTTCTGGGACCCCTTCCCAGTTTTGAAGATTATAAATATAATAAATATTTATTGATATTTACCAAATTAAACATTAACATTGATACAATTGCTGTCACTACACTTCTCGCAATTGTTTGGACTGGACTTTACTATCACAATATCTCAACATAAACTGGCAAATAATTTTGATTTTGCGGGTCCTTGAGAAGGTCTTGGAGGACTCCCAGGATCCTCAGACCATACTTTGAAAAAACACTGCTCTAAAGAATATCAAGTTGACCAAAAATGTCCAGAAAATAAAAAGCACCAGAGCATTTTTTACTTCAGTTTGTAACGGAGCTTTACCTAGATCAAGTGTAGAAATTTCCCATTACTTACAGGGATAACAGGGACTATTCCTAGCTAGATGCCAAAGATTTCAGCAACCATGTATAAAGAGCCTTCAGATAAGGAGATGTTGTCTGCTCTTTTAAAAGAAATCAAAGCTCTTAGATCAAGGGGACCACATGTTATTTCTGGCAATAGTCCTCTTGCCTGAGTCATAAGCTGATGTGCCCTGACATGTTATGTCTCTTTCATGTTGGCAAAGTCAGTCTCCCTCTCTCTCTCCATCTTAGCTCCTACAGCCCTCTTACCTGGTCACAAATTAGATCCCATTTCTTTTCATTGTCGTATTGCCTCAGAAGACGGGCCTTGTCAGGAGGGAGATTCATGGAGCTCTGTGGAAAGAAGCAGAGGGACAAGTAGCAATGCATCTTCAGAACTGGGTGTGTGGTAAAATGTATGCATTATATGGTTTATATTCTGCAATGGGCTGCTGGGCAGAAGGTAGGGTTTATTTTATTTTATTATTATTTGTATCCATCCTTTGTTTCATTTTTAAGAGGAGCTCAAGGTGGCAAACATATCCAACATACCGCCCCCCTTCTATGTCCCCCACAACAATAACCCTGTGAGGTGGGTTGGGTTGAGAGTCAATGACTGGCCCAAAGTCACCCAGCTGGCCTTCGTGGTCAAGGCATGACTTGAACTCACCACCTCCTGCCCTCCAGCCTGGTGCCCCAACCACTAGATCAAACTGGCTCTTTTTTTAAAAAAAAATGCATTCATTCATTCATTCATTCATAGCATTTATATAGCTTGTATCAAACTCTGGATGGGTCTCAGGCAACAATTAAAACAACTTCAATAATAAAACAAAATAATACATACATTTATTAAAACCAACATCATTAAAAACCTGGCACCAAAATTAAGCCTCCACATGCATTCCTCATAAAATCCTCTCATCCACTTCTCCCTAACCCAGTACTTGGGGGATAAAGCTGGATTTTAAGTACTTTTTGGAAGGCTAAGAGGGCAGAGGCCTGCCAAACTGCAAGGAGAAGGGCATCCCTTGGGCAGGGGTTGCCACAGAAGCAGGCATGGTTCCTAGATCACATAAGATGGCAATGTTTACAAGAAGGTACCAGGAGCATGTGGGTTGGCAAACTTTCAAGACCAATGGGGACTGGATAGCAAAAGAATGTACTGGCTTGTCGAGAGTCCAGAATTTAAATCAAAACCATAGATCATCCAGGACATTGTAGCTAATAGCCTTCGACATCTTTGTGCAAAGACCAGCCTTTTGTTACAAGCTACAACTTTTAAGGTGCCATCCTGAGCATCTCTGTTAGGAAGCCAAGCACACTGAGTTTTGTGGGATGTCTCGGGTGACTGCATATTGGAGTGTAGTTCAAACATTTCATTTTGTGCAATTTGGGGGAAAGGGTATGTTTAAACACTTGTAAAGTTTGGGACGAACCTGTCTCTACCCTCCCCCTCAACATTAATTTCTCCTGTATGTCCCTAACCAAATGTTTTTCTGAGCCTTGCTCCAATATCTACCATCAAACAAAGGGAGATTCTAATCCCTGGAGGGGGTTTTTGGGAGAAGAGGCAGCTTGGTTAAGGGACTATTTTCCCAGGCAGCTTTGCTAGTTCCCTTTTTCATTTTTTCACATTTATTTACTGGTGCTATAGGCCATTCCTATTCTGAATATATACTTATCTGACATCCATAAATCTGTAAATTTCTCAGCATTTATTACCCATAGTTCCCTTAAACAAATTATGTCCTCTTAGATTTCTGTTTTAAAATCTGCATTTTTACTGGTAGACTGTTTTCTGGCTTGTTTTGGATATCTTTTATTATTGTTTATCTATTAAATTTATAGGCTGCCCATTTCACTCCACAAAGCAACCCTTTTATGTTTATGTACTTTTTTTATGGCAGCCAGTGTAATATTGTGTTGAAGGCATTGTACTCCGACTGAAGAAACTTGAACCCAACCATGGAGTTCAAGGGATTATTTTAGGCCAATCTTTCTCAACCAACTTCACAGTGTTGTAAAAGGGATAAAATCAGGGAAGGCCTTATGTAAATTACCTTGAGTCCTGCCTGTGAAAAAAAATATGGGATACAAATGCAACAAAAATATAGTTGGATTTTTGTATTTTGTATTATTTTATTAAGTATTTATCATAAATTGCCTGAAGAACATTGTGTTATTGAGTTGCAAAACAAACATCTATAAATTGCCCTGTAAAAAGAATGGCTGACATTCAAATACTCTAAACAAACAAATATTTTGTCTTCCACTTCCTTTCTCCTGTTTGTTCTGATCTAGAAACACGGGGTTCCAACTTTGGAATATCTGTTAAGTTTGTCAAAGATAACTTAAGTGTTATCTTTGACACCATCCAGACAGATCATCCCAACTTTACTGGAGTGATCTGACCGCCCCATGGCAATTCAAACTGTGAAATGGAAGAATAGTACATGTCAAGATTAGATCCCTTCCAATAAAATCAAACATTCCATGACAGCAATGGATGGATGGTTAGAATAGAATAGAATAGAATAGAATAGAATAGAATAGAATAGAATAGAATAGAATAGAATAGAATAGAATAGAATAGAATAGGCAATGCTGAGATTATAACAGGTGGAGTTGCTGGGCTGGGTGGTAGAAAGTTTTGACCTTGAATGAGTCAGGCTGGTCCAATGTATCTGGAAGAAACCAGTTTGAGGAAGCCTGGCTCTCATTTCTCTTTCCCTTAAGAATGATATCAAAGAACAACATCATGGAACAGAAAATTCTGTTCTGTTCTGTTCTGTTCTGCTCTGCTCTGCTCTGCTCTGCTCTGCTCTGCTCTGCTCTCCTTCTATTCTATTCTATTCTATTCTATTCTATTCTATTCTATTCTATT
>WNWU01000036.1:10220212-10267846 GCA_012654045.1 Ptyas mucosa
TCTATTCTATTCTATTCTATTCTATTCTATTCTATTCTATTCTATTCCATTCCATTCCATTCCATTCCATTCCATTCCATTCCATTCCTATCCTATCCTATCCTATCCTATCCTATCCTATCCTATCCTATCCTATCCTATCCCATATTCATCTCTGATCTCAGTGTATAGAATAGATATGATAGCTTTAAGGCTTAGCAAGAAATAATAACTCAAATGAGAAAGAAATGAAATTCCCTTACTGTAAAGTATTCTGAATCACACCACTGAAACCTATCTATTAATTTGTGCTTTGACTAGAAACACTTTTCCCCATCCTGAAAGCTTCAAGCAAGGTTTTCTCTTAACAATCTGAAATAATTATACATTAACTCAGAACTGCTATGGATGGATCCAACATGTGCCTTTATTATCCAGGTTTGTTTGTTTACATTATGGTAGGAAGTGAACTGAAGGTAGTTTGAAAAGAGAAGAATGTTTCTTACATCTGCACGCTTCCTATTCTTGTACTTTTTAGTTGCTATATAACACAGTAAGACAAAACTAGTTTACCTACATATAGTACTGGAGGAAGCTAATCATCTCTCAAACCATGTATACCTTTTTAAAATTACAACATGTCACACTCGAATCTCAAAAAGGAGCCTCTGGTGTTATGGATATACTGTCCATGTAGGCATGAAAAATGTCTTGCGTGCTGTCAATGCTTCTGGCTCTAGTTTTCTCTAGATCTTAAAGCTGCTAGACTTAAGACTGATTTCTTCATGCTCAAAATAAGACCTAGAAGCTTTCCTCCAAAGGTCTGCAACTGGTGGCATACAGTACATCAAAACCATCTGTTTCTGAGATTAGGGCGGGTTATTTATTTTTTTTCCCAATTCCTTGCCTCATTCAGTGGTAGAAATTTCCAGTGTCTAAATCTGTGTCTGTGTGTAAATTGCATGTAAGCGTTCAAGTCAGTTTTGATTCTTGCAAACTACAAGGACAAGTCCATGCAACTTTCTAGGCAACATTTTCAGAAGTGGTTTATCTTCGCCTCCTTCCGAGGATTAAAACGACTGGCTCAAAGTTACCCAGTTGGCTTCTATATAGGTGCAGGACTAAAACTCAGGCCTTTCCACTCCAAGGTCAGCACTTTAACCACTACGCCAAATTGTCTTTTTACATGGATATTTGGCTAGTCTTTGACTTACAACAGTTTGCTCAGTGACTGTTCGAAATTACAATGGCACAGAAAAAAGTGACTTATGACCGTTTTTCAACTCAGGGGTGAAATCTAGCAGGTTCTGACAGGTTCTGGAGAACCGGTAGCGGAAATTTTGAGCAGTTCAGAGAACCGGCAAATGCCACCTCTAGCTGGCCCCAAAGTGGGGTGGGAATGGAGATTTTGCAATATCCTTCCCCTGCCATGCCCACCAAGCCATGCTCACAGAACTGGTAGTAAAAAAGTTTGGATTTCACCACTGTTACAACACTTGTATCAGTGATCAAAATTCAGATGCTTGGCAACTGAGTCATATTTATGACGATTGCAGTGTCCCCTGGTTCTCCGATCACCTTTTGTGACCTTCTGACAAGCCAAGTCAATGGGGAAACCAGATTCACTTAAACAACCGTGTTACTAGTTTAACAACTGCAGAGATTCACTTAGCAGCGGTGGCAAGAAAGGTTGTAAAATGGGGCAAAATTCACTTAACATATGTCTCACTTAGCCAAAGAAATGTTGGGTTCAATCGTGGTTGTACGTCGATGACTACCGGTATTGTACATCACAAGTTCTCACTGATCCAGGGTTTTACAAGTTTTGCAAGAGTTTCAGGCATGCTTAATGCTATACAGCTGTACAGGAATGATCCCCAAGCTACATACTTCCCCTCTCACGTTCAGTCACATTTCTTCCCTCCCGCCTTCTCCAGTAAATAAGTAGAGAAAGTAGAACATAATGCTTTTAGCCAACAATATTTGCCAGAAGGAGCCTCTTTTATTTTTCCTAGGCAAAGAAGCATTTGCTTTCAGGAAATGACAAAAAAAGACCCTAAAAATAAAATCAAACATGACTCATTGCAGTACTGTCGTGCCCATGTGGTGGTCAGGCTATGATACACTCAGCAGTTGAAATAATTCCAGTTTCATACTGACAATACAAGAAGTAGCTTCTGTAAATGCAAAAAGCTAAAAGTTGAAGACATATTTTGGGTTTAGGTTTTTCCTCTTGCTATCCCAAAAAAAACCCTGAGTTTGAAACTGTACAAACTTTTAGATTGGTTTCAACTTTAGAGAGGCAGATGAATAGGCATGATGCTATCAGAGCATTTGTGGAGGTAAGGGAAGACTCCATGTTTTTTGGAGCATGACTTGATTCCCATTGGCATGATTTTCATTACAGGTAAGTCCTTGATCTACAACCACAATTGAGCCCAAAATTTATGTTGCTAAGTGAGACGGTTGTTAAGTGAGTTTTGCCCCATTTTACAACCTTTCTTGCCACCGCTGCTAAGTGAATCTCTGCAGTTGTTAAACTAGTAACATGGTTGTTAAGTGAATCTGGTTTCCCCATTGACTTGGCTTGTCAGAAGGTCACAAAAGGTGATCGGAGAACCCATTTCTTGCCACAATTGTTAAGTGAATCAGTGCAGTTGTTAAGTTAGTAAGTAAAGCTGGCTGCAGTTTGACAGTTCGATCCTTACCGGCTCCAGGTTGACTTGGCCTTCCATCCTTCCGAGGTGGGTAAAATGAGGACCCAGATTGATGGGGGCAATATGCTGACTCTGTAAACCGCTTAGAGAGGGCTGTAAAGCACTGTGAAGCGGTATATAAGTCTAAGTCCTAGTGCTATTGCTATTCTCCATTGACTTTGCTGGTTAGAAGGTCGCAGAAGGTGATGACATGGCCTCAGGACACTTTAATCGTCATAAATATGAACCAGTTGCCAGGCATCCAAATTTTGATCAAGTGGCCAGAGAGTTGCTGCAAGGATCGTAAGTGTGAAAAAGTCATAAGTCCCTTCTTTTAGTGCCGATGTAACTTGGAAGTCACTAAACGAACTGTTGTAAATCTAGCACTACCTGTACTGCAAATTATCTTTGATTTTTTTTAAAAAAAGGTAAACCCTCTGGGGTCTAAAGAAGACTTTAGGACACAGCTTTTATATAACAATAGCAACAGCAGTAGCCTGTAGATTTATATACTGTCCCATAGCTCATTACAGCACTCTCTGGGCACTTTACAATGTAAGCATTATTTGCAATTGTCCCCAACAATCTGGATTCTCCTTTTACTAATCTCGGAAGGATGGAAGGCTGAGTCAACCTTGAGCCCTGTCAGGACTGAACTCCAGGCTGTGGAGCTTATATACTATGGAATAAATACTAGCAATCTGTATTAAAATGTATTATACTCCAAAGCACCAAATTAATTCTGCTGCCTGTGTGATATCCTTCTCTGACCTTGCTTCTATTCAGTCTGTTGTAGAGCAACACCACTTCGTCCCCCTAAACTTTGAAAAATGTTGGAGTTGGGATGACCAACCTCCATTTTTTCTGGCATAAGATAAAGTGTGTCTCTCAACTGTGAATTTAGAGAAAAGGGGATATCTCCGTTGCATATGAGAACGACTTGAGTAGAATTTTTCTGAGGTGTGTGTTTATTTTTAGATACTTGCTTTGTGCACACCTGAGGGTTAGCTGCATCTTGGCAACATCAGTCATAAAAGGAAAGCAGAAAGGGGAGCAAATATTTCAAAGAGTGATGTCAATTTGTTTTATGTTTTCATGCTGTACAGGTGCAGCACTGTCTTAAATCATCCATTTTTTCCAAGACTGGAATCTCTTTAATTCTGGTATTCACTCATCCTGCATGGAATTTGCCTCTTAAGAATATGATGGCAGAACATGTGACATTTTCCAAGTATTCTGTAATGCAAGTGAACATGTACAGATTTCACAACCTGTCCCTCAAACCTACATTAGAGAAAATCTGATGGGGCCATATTTGTGTGCAATGAATAAAAACAGTCTACACAGCTCCTACCAGTAGTAGTTCAAATAACTTTTTACCTGGCCATGCCATCTTCAGACTAGCATTAGTGCCAAATCTTTCAATACAATCAGAGGTGGGTTTCAACAGGTTCTGACCAGTTCTGGAGAACCGGTAGCGGAAATTTTGAGTAGTTTGGAGAACCGGTAGTAAAAATTCTGACTGGCCTCACCCCCATCTATTCTCTGCTTCCCAAGTCCCAGCTGATCGGGAGGAAATGGGGATTTTGCAGTAACCTTCTCCTGGATTGGGGAGGGAATGGAGATTTTACAGTATCCTTTCCCTGGAGTGGGGTAGGAATGGAGATTTTACAGTATCCTTCCCCTGCCAAGCCCACCAAGCCACACCCACAGAACTGGTAGTAAAAAATTTTGAATCCCACCACTGATAATGTCCTGGCTACAATTCATATCCACAAACCACAATGGACAGAAAGTTCAACCAAGATTTCTAGATAATTTACATTAGACAGCAATAGCTTTGACATTCAAATATTTAAGAACAGTGGTATCAATTAAGCTGCCCCTGACTACCAGATTTAAACTGCAGAGCTGTAGGCAGCTTTTTGTAAAGGGATTTTTGTAGACTTTGAGCTTACTGTTGAGAACAGTTTTCTCACTGAACAAGCACTCAAATTGGACTATGTTTATTGGGTATCTGTGGATTATTTTGAGCCACTCTTTATTTCACATCTGAATCTGGTGGGATTGAATATTCAAATCGTGCACGGGGGAGGGGGGAAGCAAAGTACATCCCACAAACCAAAATAAATATTTCAAATCCAATCGCTAGTATAACACCTACTCTTTGTTGTAGGGTTGCAGCACCGTTCATTGGGCTGTTTAGGAAACATTTGCTAATTAGGGATCCTGATTGAACAAAGCTGATGAGGGAGTTCCCACAGATAATACCATCAGCAGAAAATTCTGGTCTCCACCCTTAGGAGAGCGACTGCATTGTGGATGGGTAAAATTAGGTCTCGGATTACAAGACCAAATCAAATGACAGGAGAAGCCTTGACATCATGTTATAATAGATTTAAGAAATTAGTCCTTCCAAGTCCTGAGCACTTTTAATTTTGCATTTTTAACGTTAATTCAAAGTTATCACGGGAAAATATATATATAGTATAAATACATATCCTTGTACAAAATGTACAGCATACATTAGAGAAAACAGCTTGCCAAAACTGTACACATTAGGAAAATGGTTTGCAAAGATGCATATATTAGGAAAATATGCATAAAAATGCACAGGGCAAATTTCAGCAATTCTCAAACCAATAAAGGAAATTGAATGAACCAAACTTAAAATGGGCGGGGGGAGGGGACGAGAAACTGGACAGATTTATCCATCTCTGCATTTTGTTATTTTTAAATGTGCACACACACTTTGCACCAGTCACACGTTCCCCAGTTCTACACCTAGACATTCCCATGTATTTTGTGCCAAATTCACAAACTTGCCAGCCCAATCCCCTATACCAGAGTTTTTCAAACTGGGCAACTTTAAAATGCGTGGCTTCAAAATCCCAGAATTCCCCAGCCAGCATGCATTCATACATCGTAAAATGGTCAAAGTGGACAAACCTTGTGCTACCTCATAGATACCCCTTTCTTCCATTCTATCATTCCTACTACCATGCGTGTCATGTTAACTTTCCCCCACAGAGGCAGGATTGATTTATAGTGGACAAGCTCCATTTACAAAATGCAGGCTACCTGCCAGATTTAAAAGCCCACAGTCTCTGACTCAGTGGCTCTCTGACTCCTTGGAAATGTAAGGAGGATGGAGCCTCAACAAAGTCACTTTTGTTCTTATGGGGGAGGAATCAGAAGTGACAGGAGTTGCCACAAGAAGGCGAAAAGGGCCCACACTGCATTCCTAAACTGCTCCCAACCCAGCCCCTTCTGGATTTTCAACCACCAGTGCTAAAAGCTTCCTTCCCCATGTTAGAACAGAGAAAGCAGCTTGGACCAATGCAGAACTTTTATATCCAAATGGGAAGACGTTCTACCTTAAGTAGATGACCAGGAAGCACACTCAAAATATTTAAATAAAACTACTACTTATTAATCATCAGTTCTACTTCCATGAATAATTAAACTTTGAAAAGAGAGAGGGAAAAAGATTTTCCTCCACTCCCCCCCCCCCCCCCAATTTGTGGCATGCATGTCATCTGGTCTTAATCTTTTATAAATACTCCTGTTCCCAACCAACATTGTCTTGCATTGCTAATTTTGAGGGAATGAAGAAGAAAAGCTGGAGATGTTGTATGCAATAGCAGCCACTTATAAGTCAACACCCAGAGGATGTCTTCCTAATCCTGAAATAGTTCAGTCATTTCTGAGATATGGGACAGGAAGTCAAGAGATATTATGGCTCTAAATATAATAAAACTCTCAAGATTTATTTAATCCTTGATCTAGTAAAGTACTAAAGACTGGGCTTGAATAATTTTGTTTTGTCTAAATAAAAATGAAGCTAACAGTGCAAAACAACTAAAACCACAATATATTGTGATTCTATCTTTTGGATTTTTAAGGAACAGTAGTTGTGTTTCACTTTCCTTTAAGAAGACAGAAGCTTTTATTAGTGCTGACTAATGATGTGTTGACTCTGATAGGAACTCAATTAGCATGGATTTTTCACCAAACTTTGCTTCAAAGTTTTGCTTTGCTTGCTGTTTTACTATGAGTTCATTGTCAAAATTATTGGCACATACTCCAGGTATCACAAAGCCTTGATGTTTCCTGTCTAAACCAACTTCCTGTCGTTCATTAACCACAGACATGGAACAGCGCCGTCACTTCTTTCCTGAACTCATCAGCTAAGCATTCTGGGGGAACATATAGTCTTCTTCTCTTCTCTTTGAGTCCTTTCTGCCTGACAATGCATGACATGGATCTCAGGAACAACATCTAAGCCCTCCTGGATAAAAATCACTCTTTAAAAAAATAAACACGTAACTTTTATTCATTCACAGAAAGTGGACATAACTTGGGCAAATCAAGATATCATTTTTGGCATTGATGCAGAATGCTAATAAGATAGCAATTTCTTATTCAAGTGGACCCTTCGTCAGCCTGCAATGTGACTCCAGCAACTGACAGCCAGTATCAAATACATGTAGATCTTTGTCCCCTTTTATGAGAAAAATGGACTAAGCCAGCGGTGGTATTCAGCCGGTTCGGACAAGTTCGGGCGAACCGGTAGTGACGACTGCGGGCGAACCGGTAGTGATGACTGTGGGCCCACCCGCCTTAGCGTAATACCGTCCTATTTAGCCATGTTTTCTAGGCCGGGTGCATGCGTGGAAGGCATGCGCGTGAGCAAAGCACATATGCGGAAGGCCAGGCGCATGTGCGAACCAGTGTAAGAATATGTGAAATTCACCTCTGGACTAAGCATCAAGCTTCTACATTTGCCTCCTTTATAGACTTATACAAAGGATGCTCTATTCTGAAGACACCTCTGCAGTAGGACATCTTTCCCTCTCTCTCTGAGAGGGAGGGAGGAGGAGAGAGAGATGCATGTGTCCAGGCTTATTTTCCTGTCATATCTCTGAGCATGAAGATGGAAACAACTGTGTAATTTGCACACACACTATTGCAGTGATGGCTAACCTTTTTGCCTTTGCGTGCCAAAAGCGAGGGGAGCGAGGGGGTCATGCACGCGTGTGCTCACACCCATAATTCAATGCACCCTGCCCCTGCACATGTGCACATGATCCCCGCTTTTGGCACGTGATGGCCCGGTGGGCCCATTTTTCACCCTCCCCAGGCTCCAGAGGCTTTCTTGGAGCCTGGAAAGAGTGAAAATGGCCTTCCCAACCCCTCCGGAGACCCTCTGGAGGCTAGAAACTGCCTGCTTCCTAACTTCCTATGAGCCCAGAAGGCCCGAAAATCAGCTGGCCGGCGCGTGCATGCATGCTGGAGTTGAGCAAGGACAATGCTCACATGCCCACAGGTTCGCCATCACGGCTCTATTGCTTCTTTTCCAGAAGTGCTGATCAGCACTGTGGACAAAAAGAAGAACTGGCAGATTTTTGATTATGCACAAATGTTCAAAAACCTCCTTGTTATGGCAAGATTTGCCCAAGTATTACACTAGTCCACAATATTACTGGAATCAAGAACATCAAAGCAAGCCTCATGTTACCAACACCCTCCTCAGATCTAGATTCAAACCTTAACTTCAATGGACCATCAGAGCAATCCTCTATGACACATCAGACTTCATTCACTGAATTAAAAAGAAAATTGTCCAGTGTGAATCCAACTATTGTGATTGTCTCCTATTAAAGTAATTATATCAAGTTATCAAATTGTATTCACCAAAACCTACGTTCAAAATATTTATAAGCAAAAACACCAGTAAACTGGACTATGAATTATATTCACAGAATGTTAAATATCTGGGAAAAAAATGAAGGAAGTTGAGTCTAGGACAGTGATGGCTAACCTTTTTGCCATTGCATGCCAGGAGCGGGGGGAGCGCGGGGGGGGTCATGTGCGTGCGTGCCCACACTCATAATTCTATGTGCCCCGTGCATGCGCATGTGACCCTACCCCCCACTCCCCACTCTCCTGGCACGCAATGGCCCGGTGGGCCCATTTTTCTCTCTCCTCAGGCTCCAGAGCCTTTCTAGGAGTCTAGAGAGGGTGAAAACGGCCTTCCCCATCCCCCTGGAGGCGGAAAACGGCCAGTTTGCCATCATGGGTCTAGGATAATGTTGGTAGGAAATCTGATCGGCTACAGTCCCAACATAGAACAATATAAAACTTCAGTGTCAGTGACATTTAATAACCAGCTGGCATTAATATTTATATAATAAGATTATAATTTCTGATAGAGAGGTCTTCGACCACAGGATGATATCATGGATAGTACTTGGAAGTGTTCACTTGGCATTTTTTATAAGATTAATTGTGGGGGGTTTTCTGAATGCTATACTCTTTCACTGTCTGTTTAAGGATAAGTAGCAGAAGAAGTTTATTGTAAGCTTACTGATTATAGCAAATCTGTTAGATAAGCAGAAGATTCTCCCCAAACCCTGCAATGGTTCATAACAATAATAATAATAATTTTGGCATTGATAAAATCACCACTGGTTAATTGCAAAAGGCAACTTTACTTGGAAGAGCTTACATCCTGTGATGATACCTGTAATACCATCAAACATCAACACCTACCTATCCCAGATCCCTGGGGTGGGAAGGACTCAGTAGGTAGATGAAAATGCCAAATCCAATCTTAATATCTGGCTGACTGTACGACCAACCATAATATTAATAATTTATTAAATTGATATGTTGCCCCAACTGCCAGCAATTCTGAGAGTGGCATGAATATCAAAACTGACATGAGGAAGAACAGCATTAAAACACATTTATTTATTTACTTATTTAAATTTTTAAGGTCGCCTATCTCCACCTCTAAGGTGACTCGGGGCGGCTTACAAATTATAGAACAAGTAGAAAAATAATTAGAATATTAAGATATTAAAACTACACAGATTAAGATTTTAAGATTTTAAAACTATACTAATACTATGCTAAACTATGCTAAAACTATGCTATATTAAATTTATTAGCAGTGGGATGATGAGTACTCTATAATGGAGGTGCTGCCCCATATGTTCTATAAAAAGGGTTGGATGGTCATGGTGTTATGATACAATAGGAAAACATTAAACTTACAAATAACTACATTTAACATTCTTTGATAGTGAAGATGGCAGGCCAGTTCTAAGCACAGTTTATCTCATAGTATACTTCAGATATGAAGCAGTGCTCAGAGAACAAAGAGAGGATTTGCCTCTTATTTTCCTAGGTGATATCTGAAGGCAGTTGCAAAATGATAAATTATGGAGTGTTGGATTAGCCATATGGAAGGCTTATTTTCCAGAAATAGCTGAAAACCTAGCAACCTGACTAGTTTGGAAGCAGCACAAGAGCTGCCGGCTACAAAGAAGAAAATTGAATCTCTATATGGAACCTCTGCTTTCAATTATTCAAAGAAAAGCATGTTGAAGGAGGGGGAAGAAAAAAAATAGAGACATGTGACTTCAGTCAGCTGCTCCAGATAGATCACCGGATCTATTTATTTCTTGGCACATTTTCCAGCAGAAAAATTAAACCAATCAATAAAAATTTAGGATTATACTGAGGAACGTTTAAAACAACGTTCCTCAGCCTGACTCCAGAGCTACAGATTCCTACCTTGGCTTTTAGTATTTTTACTGGGCAGTGGTGGGTTGCCACCGGTTCTCCCCAGTTCAGGCGAGCCAGTAGCGGAGATGGGGGGCTGAGAGCGAATCGATTCGCTCCGACCGTCAGTTGGGCCTTCCCGCCTTCCCCTGCACTATACCTACCTATATTCGTTCGTTTTTAGTCCATCTGATAGGCGCGGCAGAGCGGACTGCCATGCCTCAGCTGTTCTGAATTCAATGTGCTTTCACAAAGCGCAAAGCACGTGCAAAGCATGTTTGCGAAGCGAACCAGTGGTAACACCAATTGAAACCCATCACTGTTACTCGGAATTTGAGGAATCATAGTCTTAATGCATCTAGAAAGAAAGAAAGCTTCAATCATTGCCAATCTTCACTAAAGGAACTTTTGCGGAAGTCAATCCAGGAATAAATATTCTTACATATTTTTAAAATGTCCTTAAAATTTGTAGCATTACTTTTAACTGTACGTAAAGTTCTCTTAGGGCACAGCAAGATAGCAAGTTATGGGTGTAATCCCCTACTAGGAGCTAGCAGAAAAGTATGCCTCTGTAAAATTTGCAGCCCTGAGAGCCATCCCTTATAACCAGAGTAATGAGGCCAGTGAATGGTGCTGTCCTTCCAAGCTTCTTGCAGACCAATTACAGAAAATGATTGGAAGATCCTTCTGACTTCATTTACCTTCCCATCAAACATTACCACTAATTCCTCTCCTTAATCTGAGGTAGTCAAGGCCAGGTGAATGTAGGGAGATGTTTTGAATAGCCAGTGCAGCCCTTTGTTAAGTCACCTGTCTAACAGACTACAAGCACAGAAGTGTTCCGTCTCTGACCTGTCAAAATAATTTCTGAAGGTAAGTCAAACACTGAACCCCTGTCCAAATATAGGCAGCTGGGCTCCAGGATTGGAGGAAGAATACAGGATGAAATCTGGAGTTTTCCTGGTATATTCAGCAGGACTACTACGAAACACACAAACACACAACACACACACACTTCACTCTCCATTCCCAGCATTGCTTGTGACCTAAGGTAAAGGTAAATATGACATATGTGCTAGTCGTTCCCAACTCTAGGGGGCGGTGCTCATCTCAGTTTCAAAACTGAAGAGCCAGCGCTGTCTGAAGACGTCTCCGTGGTCATGTGGCCGGCATGACTAAACGCCAAAGGCAGACGGAACACTGTTACCTCCCGCCAAAGGTAGTCTCTATTTTTCTACTTGCATTTTTTACGTGCTTTCGAACTGCTAGGTTGGCAGAAGCTGGGACAAGTAACAGGAGCTCACCCTGTTACGTGGCACTAGGGATTCAAACCGCTGAACTGCCGACATTTCAATCAGCAAGCTCAGCATCTTAGCCACTGAGCCACCTATCGATCAGCTAATAGGCAGAGATGTGGGGTGAAGCTGAACAGGGGCATCACCCGAGGAAGCAAACAATAATGCATGAGCTCCATCCATGACTATAGACAGCAGCACCCAGGAATAGCCCACAGAATAGAAAAAAATGAGATAGAAGAAATAGCATTTCCACCCCCACACAATAAACAGTACACCCATGAGAAGCACCTTGTTGGCATAAGTAGTGAAAAATCTGTAATACACAGCAACATTACAGGGTTTGGGGCATCAAACCAAAATTAAATCATTGTTATATGGGAATAGAGGCTTAGTAACTTCCTTTTAATAAGGGCCCTTTCAATTGAATAAGGCTGAAGTACAGTGCCTCCAACACAAACTCTATCCTGCAATTCATTCCAGTGCATGCAGAGATCTGTTGATCCCCATCAACAATCCAAATTCCTGGGATTCCCAAATTCACTTCCCATGCCAAGTCCCTGAAGGTGCAACAGAGTTCTAACTTCCTCCTAATTTAGTTCTGGAGAGCAGGTCTGGGATTATCCCTAAAACTAATAGTGCATTAGAGGTATGCCAGTGGCCGGGTGATTTTGTGCCAGTCACTCTCTCTCAGGTCACGTCACCTCACAGGATTGTTGTAGGGAAAATAGAAGGAGGAAGGAAAATTAGGTATGTCTGCTACTTTGAATTACTTATAAAAAATAATAAAAATGGGAAATAAATAATGGGTGATCCGAGTGCTGGGTGTGGTTTCTTGAACCCACCAGTTCAAGAAACCTCTGCGCTCCGAATTGTAAGCACAATCGCTTTAACGCACTTCCAGGCAACAGTGATTTTATAGCATCACACAAATGAGCTCCTGAGATTATGTGAATCAGCTCTGACTAGCATATATGCAGAACTCCGTGTCTGCAACTATTTCAGTCAGACATTTTGCAGAAATTTCAGGCATCTGACCAATAAAGTCTATCTAACTTTCTGAGAAAGTTATGATCCGGTCCCTAATGTCACCGTAGAAGTTCCTTCCCACCAGCATCTGGGAACTCTTCCAGTTTGACCACCTCTCTTACAATCAAGGAGAAAAACCAACCGTGGCTAAGCCAGAATCCTTGTTATTATTTTTTTCAAAAAAAAGTTCCATGAAGAAAAGGAAAAAAGAGCGTGGGTTGGGCGAGAAGGGGGGGCGGGGAAACAAAAACAGGACAGCAGATGGTTACTTTTTTCAAACTGCTTTTTAAAAATGAGGAAGGGAAAGGAGGGAGAATTGGGTATTCCTGTTAGGCAGAGACAGAAATTGCATTGTTATGAAAACCATGTTGCTGGAGAGGTAACAAAAAGACATGAGGTGATCAGCTGACATTCTGGGCTAGGAAGTTGTTATTTTTTTTAAAGGAAGAAATTGCTTACATATATTTTTAGCTGTCCAGACTTCCTAAATCATGAAGTGGTTATGATTTGATGTCTCTCTTGCCTGCCTGCTGAAAGTCTCTAATAAAAGGCAAAAATGGGGCTGGGTATAATTATTGAGGCTTGTCTCTATATCTACTGGATAGCTAAGAAAGGATCTTCTCGTGGACAAAAGAGACCTACACTGCCTGCCACTTTACAAACTGGGATTAATCCACCATGGAGCATCTCCTGAGAGTTAACACTCTTTATTGGAAGGCAATAGGCAAAGAGAATGAGAATGAGCTGGAAAGAGCAGAACAGCTTCCAAGAGAATCTCAGGCATTACAACACAGAAATTATTAGGGATTTGAATACATTTCACCATAATTATTCAAATTGTACTAAGTAGCTCAAATTGAGCTACTATGAGAGGCACTGTGGTCTAGTTGTTAAAATACTGGGAGAACAAGATTGAAATCCATCTCAATCTGGAAGTTTGTTCTCTCTTTCTGTCTCTCTGTCTCTCTGTCTCTCTGTCTCTCTCTCCCTCCCTCCCCCCCCCCCCTCTCTCTCTCTCTCCCTGGATGATTGGGAAAAAAATTGGAGGAGGGTACACTATGCAAGCTGTCTTTCAGCGAGTCACATCCCCTAACTATGATACACATATGCCTGGGTAAACATTGTTCTACCACATGTTTTCCCATCAGCAAGTGATACCAGATGCAATAAGGCCTGGCAATGAGGATAAGTATCCTGACACATTTTCTGTCAGCTCTTAGACAGAGAAGCATTTTAATGTAGTGATTGTCCAGCTGTGTCCTTAAATGCAGAGGTCACAGAGTCCCCTCTGTCCTATCCCACCCCTTGCCCTGTTCCAACTATCACAACACGTTAGTCACATACAGGAATCCAAACATTCTCTCTGTAATCGTTTGTTAGTACACAATTGAAGTTTTGATCCTTTCATTCTGAATCTGAGCGTCTCAGTCCAATGTCCCCAACTTCAGTGAAGAGATGTGCTCAAAGAGAGGAAAGAATGCTTAAGATTAAAAGAGGGAGATAAAATCTGTAAAACAATTTTAATGTACGTTTAAAAATGGTTTGGAAAGTGGAAGGAAAGGGCTATACAATGAGACTCCAATCAGAGTGAGTCTTTTATTTTTATAAAAGCAATGAAATGATTTGGACTGAAACTATAAAACAAAGGACATTTTAGATGGCTGCATGGGAATTACATATGGAACTGTACCTTGCTTGAGAAAAAAAGTGATAAAATTACATGTGATTATACTGAAAAATAATACAGCGGGCTTAGATAATATAAATGGTGAATATTAAAATACGGGGGTACATTTTGCCCACAGAATGGCTGAGCAACTGGTTTAACATGTGTGTGAAGCCTGCACTTGTACCTGCTGATTGCAAGAATGGCATTTCTGTTCCTCTATTCAAAGGTGAAGGTAGCAAAAGTGATTGCAAAAACTTCAAAGTAATTAGTTTGTTAAGCAGGAAAGTGCTTGGCAAAAATTCTGATTGAAATGGAAGCAATGGTATTTGAAAAGTAAAGTGCAGGTGTGCAGACCAGAGTTTTGCTCTTTAAAGCAAATCTGAGAAATGGGTGCATGTGAGAAAGTAAGGGGGTTTTGTACGTTTGTTCATTTTTTTTAAGAAAGCATGTGATAATGGTGAACAGGTTGAAATTAAAGAATGTTTTGAGTGAATATGGAATCAAAGACAGACAGCTGAATCCAGTGAATGCACATGGTGGACATCATGAGTGAGTATGGAGTACTTAGTAAATGGTTCAACATTGAGCAGGAAATAAGACAAAGATTTCTGATATCTCTTTGGCTGTTTCATGTATTTATGGATAAATATATAAGGAATGCTTGGGGTAACATTAGAAGTGTGTTGGCTGAGGACAGGAATGTGAGTGTAGCTGTACATGCAGGAAATGTTGTGTTATTGGCTAAAACCCTGAATGATGTGCAGGGATCATCAGGTTGCTTGCATGATGTAACAAAAAAATAAGCATCTGAAAATGTATCAAAGACCAAGGGACAAAGAAAACTTGAATGAACAATTGTAAGTTGTATATAAATGCTGAAAAACTAGAGCAAGTAGATCAAGACAGAGAAATTTTAGGATATGCAAATGCTGGTAGAAAGATAGACGGCAATATGTGATTTATTGTGAGGAATGATCATTTGTTGAAATCAGTGAAAATATTGTGTATAAGGTTGTGTTTCTACTCACTGTGTTATATGAGCGTTGGGGATGTCTGCAGAAACATAAAACACAAAAACAATGTGACTAGTATATGTAAGAAATATGTGTAGTAAAACCATCAGGTCAAGAATGAATGGTTGCCAAATGAATATGGTAATGTGAACAGTGAAAACTGAACACCAATGAGCATGAAAGAAGAACGTGATTTGTTCATGCAAAGAGAATGAATTAGGGACACAGTACAAAACAACATATGAAGAAAGAATGGGTTGGGAGGAAGAGGAAGGCTCAGAAAGTCATGGCTGCATGGAGTGAATAATACACTGGGAAAAAAGAGAGGTGAGAACAGAAGGCAATCTATAAACAAACATACAGATGTGGAGAAATCACAAGTGGTTTGCAAGAATAGAAAAGCATAGAAAGGCAACATGAGTGGAGCTGGTGCCAAGTAGTCTCAGCAAGGCTGCCTTTTCTTTTTCTTATTTTATGCCTTTAATTTATTTGTCTTACTATTTGCTACTCTTTTTCTGCACTTGGCATAACGTTGCTTATCCCCAAAAGGAACTTGTCTTTCTCCAATACTCTATTTTTATCTATGTAATAAATCCCTATGTGTGCATACGTGCTTGCAAAGAATTCAAAGATGTTATTCTACACAACTGAGTGGTGTAATCCAGAAATAGATTTAGCATCATCAATTGTTTCTGGATATTCAGCATAAGAAACAAAAGCTAGGCAGAAACTAAATTAGAATGAAGCAGGAACACCTATAACTATAGCGTTACAGCCAAATCCTTTTGAGTATTAATGTTAAGAATATTCTTTTTAAATTTCAAGAACCTTCCTCATCCTAATATCCTATGCAGCAATTCTAAGCAAAGACAAATTTCAGAAGTAGCTGAAAATATTATATATTTCACTTTACTTCTGTTGCATTCTATCCAAACGTTTAACAAATTTTCATTAAAAAAATAAACTCTCCCTTGAATAAACTCTTAATGAATTTTATAATTTTCCTGACAAGATTTTAGTGGTTTGCTTTTGCTTTCTTTCTGGATGTTTTTTCTACTTCCCAAACTAGTCTTGAATTAGTCCTCCGTACAAGGACAAACAAGAGCCACTTGATCTAGTAATTAACACACCAAGCTAGAAACTGGGAGACGATGAGTTCTAATCCTGCCTTAGGCATGAAAGTTGACTGGTGACTTTGAACCAGTCACTCTCTCTCAGCCCAAATCACCTCATAGGGTTGTTGTTGTGGGGAAAATAGGAGGAGGTATGTTCGCCGCCTTGAGCTGTTTATGAAAAGAATAAAAGCAACAAGCACACGTAACAAATCAAGATAACCAAGCTTTCCTGGGGATCACAAAAGATAATCTAGAACTAGACACCTAAGCTAAAAAAAAAATAAAATAGGAAAATTCAAAGGATCATAATTTCCTTAATATTGCTCTGTCTAGGGATGCCCAGCTGAAAAAAAAGGCTGAAATACGAGGCGATGGGGTAACAAATTGTGGAATTCAGTCCTTTCTAAAATGAAAAAGGAAGCAGAGATATTGACTGTCTCTCTGGAAATTAAATGGAACCAAGATGGTTTTTTCCCTGTTCTTGTTCCCTGTTTAAATCTTTGGGCAGAAAATGATTCTCTGGGTGCCATCAGTTAGTCATCATAGCAAGGAAGTGACTCGGCCCCAACACTTTCCCCCCAATACTAAGTTTCCAATGCATGCAAGTTCTATGGAAGATAAATTCATTACACAGGAATCACTCCAGAGATTATATAGTAGCTTATCCTTCATGTCCACCATTTGTTTTGCCTCTTTTGCAAAATAGTTGTGCTAGGCATGGCAAAAAACAGCCACTTGCAAACAGCAACCACTACTATCCCAATTTTCCAAACTTTTACTTGGATAGCATTTGTTCATTTGTTTATCACACTTATACAACCAGTCCTTTCATCTGCCATAACTGTGGGCAGTTCCCAGCAGCAGTGATAAGAGTATACAAACTAATAAAACAAAACAAAAAAAAAAACCAACATCCACCCCCACCCCAAAATTCTTGGGTTTTGTCATATATGGCATCTACAAAATACAGTTCGTAGAGTTCATATGTTCATAACTTCTTCAGCTTGGTAGCCATTACTTGTACTTAATTAGAGATACAAGTAAAGAGCCATGGTAGCTCAGTTGGTAGAATGAAGTATTGCAGGCTAACTCACTACTCACTGCCAGGAGTTCGATCCTGACCGGCTCAAGCTTGACTCGGCCTTCCATCCTTTCGAGGTCGGTAAAATGAGGAACCAGATTGTTGGGGGCATTATGCTGATTCTGTAAACCACTTAGAGAGGGCTGTAAAGCACTATGAAGCATTATATAAGTCTAAGTGCTAGCGTTAATTACAACTCCCATCATTCCCAGATAAAATATCCAAAAGGAATACTTGCACAAGAAAATACAGTAACAATAAATATCCAAAACATAACAGTTAGTATAAACCAGTGATTTTTTTAAAAGAAAAAATTGGCAACTTTAAAAGTGGTGTGGAATGCTGGCTGGGAAATTCTAAGTCCACACATCTTAAAGCTGCCAAGTTTGAAAAACACAAGTATAACCTATAAAGGACATCCATGAAGTGTAAGGGGAGGGACAGGTAGAGAAAAAGTGGGAAAAAATCCATCTGTACTGTAGCATTCACACAAAGAAAGCCTGGGGATTGAAGATAGATCTTCAACATGTGAGTAAAGCATACAGGGGTAGCTGTTTTAGAAAGTGACCAGAGAATGTTCATATGGAGGGCAAGGAGGAATATTATAGGAGCCAGACAGACAATTTAGTCATCACAACTAGCTTCCTTGCTTTAAGCACAGCTATGCCTTGGGGGAAATGGATCAAGGTCCTCATAAAACATTTCCTTCCCATCTGTATGACTCCAAGCTATTAGCAAACGTGCTCCTAGCCTCTTATTTCCTAAGCTGAAAAGCCATGATGAAGTAGCCAGAGCTTTTCCTGCTAAAACAAACATCTGAACAAAGATTCGGGAGAATAGAGCAAGCAAGATGTGAATATATTTATTTATGGATATAAATATATATATTTAAAGCCCTGGCTTGGGACCAGGTTATCTGAGGGACCATGTCTTGCTGGTCACATCCACCTGACTCGCTAGAACTGAGAGGCAAGGAATGTTGCGGGACCCGTCCTCTAAGGAGATACATCTGGCGGGACCCAGCTGAAGGGTCTTCTCTGTGGTGGCTCCCTCCCTCTGGAACACCATCCCTCCAGAAATTAGACTGGCCCCCATTCTGACACTTTTTCGAGAGGCCCTGAAGACGGGGTTCTGTTAGTGGGCCTGGGGAACCCAGAGCAGGATGGAGTCCATTAAATGGCTGATATCAGCCTATGTTGTCACCAGGGGTGGGTGAGTGGGAGGTTGTTGTTTTATGATTATTTTAATTTATTTTATATTGTGTTTTTATTTCCTGTAAGCTACTTTGAGTCACTGTGAGCGAGCAGGCAGCAATATAAATTTTCCAAATAAATAAATAAATAAATAAATAAATAAATAAATAAATAAGAACATGGTTGCTTCATCTTTGATCATAGGTTGAAGAAGTCACTTTCGTAAGAGTTAATTTTATTAATAGTAATATCGAAATGATAACTAACACTCCTTTCATTATTCTTATTTATTTCAGAAAGAAATCTGTGTAAGTGGCGGTTTTGCAAGATTCTGAACAAAAATGAAGAAGGTGACCAAATTTTGAGAGTCCAGCGCTTTGAATGCTTGTTCATTTTCTCATTCTGCATCACTGGTTTTGCACATATGTTCCTAGCAAGCATGCAAATTTCATCTCTAGCACCCCACTCCTCTCCACGTGCTACTTGGCTGGAACCCGAGATCTGTAACTTCACTTCCAAAAGGCCCAGACAATGAAAGAGCCTGTTAACTGAAGCCAGCTGGGCTCAGTGTCCCCACCACCCGCCTCTCTCGTTTGTTTACCTCCTATTTTGCCTCATTTTAGCTCTTCCTGAATCAGATCAGATTTCAAGAGGCTAAAATTACATACCACTTCCCCCCTTTTTTTATTCCTCCGGTCCCTCACACAAATGTGTAAACAGACGTACACAGGCACACCTACAGACACGCAAAGTTGAAGAGGATACAGGCTGGAATTAATTCCCTTTCTGTCCTCACTCCAAGAAAAAGGAATATTTAATCTTGCCTTCCAGATCAGCCAGGCTCATGAAGCAATGCCTAGCTAACATTTCCAGTGTCTGTAAAGCCCCTCTCTGCAACCATCACTGCTTTGGTTAGAAGGAGAATGGCTTCAAGCATTTCCCACTTGGACTTAATCATAGTTTGAACATCTCCTGGCCACTTGTTTTTAATGCCATATCCATATTTGTTTATTTATTTTTATTTTTATTCTTATTTATATGCCGCCCTTCTCTGGAGACTCAGGGCGTCTTACAATGCGTTAAGCAATAGCCTTCATACTTTTGTATATTTTATACAAAGTCAGTTTATTGCCCCCACAAACCGGGTCATTTTATCCACCTTAGAAAGGATGGAAGGCTGAGTCAACCTTGAAGAGCTATGAAGAAGGGATGTGGTGGCTCAGTGGCTAAGATGCTGAGCTTGTCGATCGAAAGGTCGGCAGTTCAGCCATTTGAATCCCTAGTGCTGCGTAATGGGGTGAACTCCTGTTACTTGTCCCAACTTCTGCCAACCTAGCAGTTCAAAAGCACGTAAAAAAGGCAAGTAGAAAAATAGGGACCACCTTTGGTGGGAAGGTAACAGTGTTCCGTGCGCCTGTGGCATTTAGTCATGCCGGCCACATGACCACGGAGACGTCTTCGGACAGCGCTGGCTCTTTGGCTTTGAAACAGAGATGAGCACCGCCCCCTAGAGTCAGGAACGACTAGCACATATGTGCGAGGGGAACCTTTACCTTTTACCATATGATGGGCCCACGTCTCATCCCCAGCCCATGAGTGGGCCAACTTTAAGAAATCTATAGCTGTACTAAAGTAAAATACGGTAGTCTTGGACTTATGGCCACAATTGAGCCCAAAATTTCCACTGCTAAGCAAGACAGTTGCTAAGTGGGTTTTGCCCCATTTTATGATCTTTGTCTTTCTTGTCACAATTGTTACGTGAATCACTGCAGTTGTTAAGTTAGTAACATAGCTGTTAAGTGAATCTGGCTTCCCCAGTGATGTTGCCTGTCAAAAGATTGCAAAAGGCAACCCTAGGATCCCACAATTTTAATCATATGAATTTTGATCATATGACCATAGGGATGCTGTGTGAAAAACAGTCATAAGCAGGGGTGAAATGCTACTGGTTCGGACCGGTTCAACCGAACCGGTAACGATGACAGTGGTGGTTCCAAGAACCAGTAGCGATGGCAGAGCGAGGCTCCGCCCACCCACCCCGTTGTCATTACTTCCTGGTTTTAAGCAGGAAGTAACCTGTTTTTACCCTCTACTCATGAGCAGGGGGGTTTGCACATGTGCAGAGGGTCCGTGTGCAGAGGGTCCGCAGTGCGTGTACTTCCGAACTGGTAGGGAAGGTAAGTAGATTTCACCCCAGTCATAAGTCATTATTTTCAGTGCCGCTGTAACTTTGAACAGTTAAACGAATGCTTATAAGTTAAGGAGTACCTCTAGTGTTTTCCTTTTTAAGCTACTAGCATCCAAAAGCAGCTGCAAAATGCACTTTGCCTTGCCAATCTTAGACTGCAGGTGAAGTTAGGGAACCAGTAGTAATTAAAATGAGAGAAATGCCAATTGGTCTTCCCAGACTGAAAAGAAGAGAGCCTCATCCACTCTGATCCTTGGCCAACCTTGTCTGCTATCAGTCTTCTGTTGTCTCTTTATAAAACTGGATACAACACCACAGAAAAAGTAAAGAATACCACTTGCTGGAGTTTGAAATAGAAAAATGATAAAAGCACGGCAATGAAATAGCACAACAGGCTGCAATAGCATAACCCTGATATTAGAGGATCCACCCCGCTCCCCCACATTGTCTCCTCAACCAAGCATAGTAGAATCTGGAAGTTGGCATTGTTGCTTGTATAATGAAAGGAAGGGAAGGGAAATCCCAGAGAAATGTATTGCTTGTGACTCAGTTCCCTTTGTGACTGCAATGACTAATTTTAGTCAATCTGGATGAAGACAGAATGGGGCGTAAGAAGAGCACAGAAGTCTTTATGCCTTGCAACTAGATGGGCTCCATTCCTGCTGCAGGGATTACAGGAATGTTCCCATCTGGAAGCCAATGGGGATTGGCACCAAAGCCAGAGGAATTAACCAACTGCTTTGCTTATTAACCGTCACTTAGGAGTATGTTCATAATGAGGACTGCACTATTTGGTGATGACTCAAAACAGAAGCAGAATAGGCAAGAACAGCAATAGGGTAATAAAATTTCACTCTGGTGCAGTTGTGCTAATTCAACATTGGATGGATATTTTTAACCATCATTTAGTCACGACGACAGAAACGTACAGCATCTTAAGAGATACAAGTTTTATGTGACTAATTAATCGTTTTAACTGCACTGGCTTCCACCCTGGGAACTGGGTTTGATAAATCTAGGGTACAAGCAAGTTTTTATGTTAATATACAGCAATTCCCTTCTGTAGCGATCTCTATGCATCAAGATGGATTAGGGAGGAAACATGGACCAAAGCATTTAAACTGTGCATGCTTATTTTGGGTTTCTTCCATCTCAATAGGTTAATTGTTCATGCCTTCTACAGAACATACCGTGGAAGAGATTCAAGCCAAACCCTCTTGCTCTTTGCTGGTAATGTGTAATTGCCCATCCATACAAAATGGGGAGAAATAACTTGTTTGTGTAAGTTAATTCATTTACAAAATGGCTCATAATTAAGAAGGAAGGAAGCAAGTCAGGAAAAAAGGAAAAGGGGGAGAAAACCCAATATAAGAAAAAAAAAGAACAATTTCAAAGTATGTGAAATTATTGATTTAGGCAAAAAAATATACAGGTAGTCCTAAACTTACAATGACAATTGAGCCCAAAATTTCTGTTACTGAATGAGACATTTGAGTTTTACCTCATTTTACGACCTTTCTTGCCAAAGCTGTTAAGTGAATCAATGCAGTTAAGTTAATGATATGGTTGTTAAGTAAATCTGGCTTCTGACTTTGCTTGTTAGAAGTTCACAAAAGGGGATCACATGACCCCAGGACATTGCATCCATCATAAATAAGGCAGTTGCCAACTGTCTGAATTTTGATCACATGATCATGAGGAGGCTACAATGGTTGTCAGTGCCAAAAACGGTCATAACTCACTTTCTCGATGCCGTTGTAACTTTGAATGGTCACTAAACGAACTTTATAAGTCGAGGTCTACCTGTATTTCATTACACTCTTTGTGAAAAATATGGCATGAAGCCAAATAGTCTCTATTTGTCTAACTAGACGCAAGAACAATTTTTTCCCGAATGCCATCACTCTGCTAAACAAATAATTCCCGCAACACTGTCAAACTAGTTACTAAGTCTGTATTACTATTAATCTTCTCATCGTTCCTATCACCCATCTCCTCCCACTTATGACTGTATGACTGTAACCTTGTTGCTGGTATCCTTAAGATTTATATTGACTGTTTCCCTATGACTATCATTAAGTGTTGTACCTTATGATTCTTGACAAATGTATCTTTTCTTTTATGTACACCGAGAGCATATGCACCAAGACAAATTCCTTGTGTGTCCAATCTCACTTGGCCAATAAAGAATTCTATTCTATTCTATTCTATTCTATTCTATTCTATTCTATTCTATTCTATTCTATTCTATTCTATTCTATTCTATTCTATTCTACTCTCTGGCTGTAGTTTTATCTGAAAATTATTTGAGGAGTATCTGTTCAGGCACTTAAGAAGTTCTCCATTGTACCAGCAACTTGCCCAAATCTGAGTAAAATTGTCTGACTGTTAACCTTAGCCACATGGCGGAAACCAGTTGAGAAATATGGCTCTGCAGCAGATCGTGCAGAAATGTCTAGGAAATGCTGTGAGGAGGGTCACTGGGTCATCCTTGGCCAATCTGTTTCTCAGGTATCTGAGTGACAGTTGTACACACTCTTAAAGCAGGCTCATCTGCTATGTAAAATAGGGAGTTTTCCTTGAAGACAACCTCCCACGAGAAATCCAACCGTCAAACACAGGTCTCACCTTCCTGTGCTCTGCAGTCATATGTTCATCACTGCTTTGACCCCACTTGTAGTCCTAAAGCTGGCCCAGCCAGCAGATTTATGCCAGTCACCAGGTACAACAAATAAATACTAACATTGCTCCTTTTTCAGCCTAATAAAACAAGTAGCTGCTACATCTGAATTCATGGTCCCTTTGGTGGTATTGGAAAACAGAAGGATGGAGGCAGTAGTGAGAGAAAGCAAAGCTTAAATTAAGTTAGGTTTCATATATGCTTGGTCCTGAAGTTTTTCTTAACCAGGGTTCAGCTGTAAAACACACAGGGGTTGGGAGAGGGGGAAGGAAAAAAGAATGCTAAAAGTATTTTCTTCACCAATTAAAAAAAAACCTACTCTTATATCTGGGGACAGGAAGAATACTTCAGGATCATGTAGTATAGTTTCTAAACCAGATGTGAGGTACATGTAGTACGTTTTATCTTCTTAGCATTTCCCCATGAATGCAGGCACTTTTTTTTTGTTATGCCAGGAATTAATTGACCAGCTTTCATCCAAGACTAACATCAGGGCTGAGAGAGGATGACTGGTTTAAAGTCACTCAGCACGCTATCATGCCTCACATGGGACTAGAACTTACAGTCTCCTGGTTTCTAGCCTGATGCCTTAACTTCTAAACCCAACTATGAGGAATATACATGTATTTATAGAATTCTTTGTATCCTCATGTTGGTGTTGACTCCCAGGAACTCTTATGGACTAGTACAAACGCAAATATACATGACCCAGGATCATGTTGCAGGATCCAATCTGGATCAGTCACTGGGTCGTGTCACACTCGGCTACAGAAAAGTTTCCCGAGGGTGGGCTCCAGCACGAGTCCAAAAGCTTGGAAGACTAAACCTCTGGTACTGGTGACCGAACCAGATTGGATCCCACTACATGGACTAGCCTCTGCAGTTTTCTGGACAAGATTCTGGGATGTGATTTGCCACTGCCTGCTTGCTAGAGCTGAGAGAAAGGGAGCGGCCCAAAGTCATCATGTTCGTGCCTAAGGCAGGACTAGAATCAGAGGTGGGATTCTGACGGTTCTGTCCAGTTCAAGCAAACCGGTAGTGGCAACTGCGGGAGGCTCTGCCCACCCGCCCAAACATAATGCGCGAGCACTGTGCATGCGCAGAGGAGGCATGTGCTCACATTTGCGAACTGGTAGCGAAGGTAAGTGAATCCCAGCTCTGACTAGAATACAGCATTTCCTCCCCATTTCAGACATGATACCTATAAGTACACCCCGAACTAGTGGCAGTTCCTTGTTGGGTGGTACACATCAATGTTAAGACTACCTGGCACCCTCCTGACGTAAGTCCAGTGATGGGTTTCAAAAATGTTTACTACCGGTTCTTTGGGTGTGGCTTGGTGGACATGGCATGGCATGGCTTGGTGGGTGTGGCAGGGGAAGGATACTGTAAAATCTCCATTCCTACCCCAATCCAGGGGAAGGTTACTGCAAAATCCCCATTTCCTCCCGATTAGCTGGGACTTGGGAGGCAGAGAATAGATGGGAGTGGGGCCAATCAGAATTTTTACTACGGTTCTCCAAGTTACTCAAAATTTCTGCTATGGGTTCTCTAGAACTGGACAGAACCTGCTGAAACCCACCTCTGTGTAAGTCCCATAATTCGTGGCCGTAACAAGTGAGATTCATGGGACAGCACCACAATGGGGAAAGTGTTAAACCAGAGTTGATTTATGAACTGAGCGGAGTTCAGTGTATTATCTCTAGAATCCTTCTATACTACAGGAGATCCTAAGAGATGTTCTGAGCTGCAGAACATTCCTGTTTTAATTGCCCAATATTTCCTAACTCTAAACTGTGAGAAAAAATCCACAACAGAGGGAAAGCAGTCTTTCAGTTTCACAGGGCCCCAAAAAGCTAATTATTATTATTATTATTATTAATTTAATTTGTATACCGCCCTTCTCCCAGAAGGGACTCAGGGCGGTGAACAGCCAGAATTAAAAATACATACAATACAGAAGTTAAGATAATCAAAAATACATTAAATCAATCAGCCTCCCAATTTTAAAACCCCAAATCTTATAAAGTTAAAATCCCATTAAAAAACTATTTAGGCTAGGCCTAAATCATATGGGAGAAGGAAAAGGTGGAGAAAAACATTCTAACAACATTCTCAACTCCATGTAACCTGTTTCTGTCTCCAGCAGGACAGGATTCTGCAGAGCTAAATATAGATCATTTCTAATTGAAAGCTCTGCCTTGGACAATGGCTACTTTCTATCCTACATATAGAAGTGGTCTTTTTATTTTCGTAACAAGTCAGGCCACAAATTACTGTGTCGGTAGAAACTGCAAAGCGCAAGTTAGGCCAGGTCTCTTTGCTCTTCCCTCCTCCAGTGAGCAGGACACCCATAGCCAAGATGCTTGGGGGCAAGGAGGAAGAGAGAGACAATGGAGTGTTTAGATAGAGCCAAAGGCTTTAACGCAAAAAAAGAGAGCTGTTTAATTTTCTATAGTAATGTTTAGCACATTACCACACAATGGCGAAATAAGTTTTCCTTCCCTGGATGCCACTAAAAAAAAAATCTTTCCTCTTCCTAATGTTTTTTTTAAACATAGCACAAAATGACTATCCTACTTTTTTTATGCTAGTGTATCAAGGAGCAAAACAGGATCCTAACATTTTCAGTGAGCAGTTACTAGGGTGGTGCTAAGACAAAGTTTGAATCAAGGAAACAGCAGCAAAGGATCCACACAAACACAACAGAGGGAGGAAATCTCTCTTGCTTAGGCAGGAACCCAACACAAACAGGAAGCCTCTTACAGCGCTTCCTGGCCGGGAGGGTCCGGTGATCAACCCAGATTGGCAGGGCCAGGTCGGAGCCTAAGAAATCTTTCGCTATGAAGATTTGGTTCCAAGTTGCAATGTGGACACATCACCACCACGTGAAATAGCAGCATGCAGAAGTAAAAGTTCAAGTTCAGGATTCCCAAATAGAGAAGTACACAAATTCTAATTTTTGATTAAAGATTTAGTGGCCTTTGGCAATGGAAGATGAGGGGTTCTTCAAAATGCAGTTGGCCAAACTTGTTGTGTGGGTGGTCCCAGAGGTGGGCTGCTGGGGGTTCACAGGAGTTCGGGAGAACCTCTAGCTAAGATTCTAGAGAACCCCCATGCCACTCCTGGCTGGCCACGCCCACTCCTCCGCTCCCCTCCCAGGAGTCCCCACGCAGCCCATTTTGGATGGAGGTAAGTGCAGGGCGTGTGCGGATGTTCAGAGAGGGCGAAAAACGGACCGACTGGAAGTTCAGGAAAGGTCTCCGGAGCCTGGGGAGGCCATTTTTGCCCTCCCGGAGGCTCAAGGAAAGCCTCCGGAGCCCAGGGAGAGCAAAAATGCCCCCCCCCGCCATGGTGCAGAAGGCCAACTAGGCCACACCCACCATGGCCACTCCCACCCAGCAACCAGACAGAGAACCCCTTGCTAACATTTTTGAAGCCCACCCCTGGGTGGTCCCTCTCTTGAAGGGGCTCTACAACTTGTTCCTCAATGTTGTACCATAACATTCTGGGGTATGTGACAAATAGTGGGGAATGGTATTGTGCCTCAATTCAATTGTGAGGAAGGAGAAGGAATAGTCTGCAAACTATGGTTATTTTTAACTTGGTTCTGTCCAGATATAGACATTCAAGACCTCCCAGCTAGCACTACCAACAGGAATGGGTTTGGGGCACTAGTTGCATCAGATCAGTATCTGAGGACTGTAAAGGCAATCACAGCAGAAAGTGGAATGGAAGACCTGAAACGTCCAGAGAAGCTTTCAAGCAAATGACAGGGGCTGGGATTTCAGCTAAGGGAACCACCAATCAGAAAGTTGCATATTAAACCTGCACGGGCAGCAGGGCAGCATGGACTTGTTCCAAATGCATTTTGGGGGCAGCAAGATATAAAGTGGCCTTCTGCATAATGGGGGAACCTGGCAAAACATTGTGTAGATGTGGGTTTGATTAAAAGGGGTGAGTCTTGACATATTTGTTGAATAATGCAATTTTTGCTGGGCAAAAACATGTGAAAATTTAACATGGTGATGTGTGCACCACTAATTATATACATGTGGAATATATTCTCAAAAATTCGGAAGGTTGCTATATGCACACTGTTGAGTACTTCTTATAATGGGTGAAATATTTTCAGTGGTATTGTTGCATGTTTATTTTATCATATATGGTCGGCAGAGGGATTTTCAGAATTTAGCTCTTCTAGAAATTCTGACAGAAGTGGGTTCTATGAATGTCCAGGGATCAGTTTCAATACTTGCAATTATCAGAAGATACCAATTGAAAATAGTGATAAATAATGTTTTAATTCCACAAGCTTATATTGTGAGATAACCCTGTTTTTTAAAAAGTGGATAAATCTTTTAGGGGCAAAACTGAGCTTTCCACGCTTCATCACTGTAGAGCAACTTCATTTGGAAGAAGCTGATTTATCAAAGCATGATTTTTGGCAACTTACTCAGTATTAAGAACTTATTATTTGGACTATGTTGTCCAAATGCTTGTCTGATGCTATTTCTGCTTTTGAAGTCCCACACTTAAGAGTTTGGAAGGAATTAATTGAGGCCAAAGCCAACCGTCCATTTTTATCGGTTGAAGGAAGTTGATAAAATCAATTATTTATGCAATCTTTGGAACAAGTTTGAATATTCTGTTCCTGTAAAATCAGTGGAAGTTTTCTTTAAATATAATTTATTTTATTTTGATCTTAAAATAAAGTTAAGCCACAGGGATATAAATTGAGGTATGCTCCACATCTTACAGAATGTTTGGATGGTTCAAAAGCCAATTAAGACAGTTACACCAAGTAGATAGATGGGAAGAAGAAAGGGGAAGAATTATATTCAAAAGTTCAAAATCTCCATCTTCAAAAATCTGAAAATTTTCTTCCATATTGGACAATAGCCAAAGATGCACTGTTTGAATTATTTCCATACAGCCACCATATCTTAAGTCTTTATATAAAATAAGCCCAAGCTGTCTTGCATCTTGTACTTGTAAATCCCAGCAAGTTAGTATACTGGCAGTGGTATTAGGGTTGGGAGTTTATTCCCCATTAAGAATATTTGCACCAGAAAAGTTGAATGTTGCAATTTGTAAGAATTAGACTCACTGATCAAACAGTTGCTTAGTTAGCATACTATATTCATATAAGGATAGCTGAAGGGGGGAAAGGTCTTTGCATACTCTTTTTTTCTCCTATTTTTTAATTCCAAAAGACACCACTTCAGACATTTTCAAGTTTCCCTCTCCTTGAGGGCTGGAAAATTTGCACTGAACCTGAAAACTAAGAATTGCAGAGCCATATGCAATCAGTACAGCCAATACCGAATCACTGAACTCACTTCTCACATTTTGCACTTTATGAAACCGGCCTACTGGCTGGTACTTTATGTCGTTTCTCTGCAGGCTTAGCCAAGTTGAGAAAAAAGGGAAAAATAAAAGCAAGAAGAACAAAGGTGGCAGGTGTGGCAACGTGCTGGTGTAAAGATAGCAGCAAAACTGTTGGGAGGTTGCTCTCACACCCCAATTCCTGTGGGGTCAAAGAGAATTAATTTAAACTGCAGGAGGAAAGATTTAGTTTAAAAATGTCAGCAGAAATTTTCCAACCATAATAATAGTCAAGCAATGGAACAAATTACCAGGGGAACTTGTGGAGTCCCTGTGATGGGAAGCTCTGGAAAATAGTCACACTGGCTTCTGTCTGGAACGGTTTAATTGTAATTCATGCTGGTCAGAGCAAATGTTTGGAAAGGATGGTTTCGATTCATCTATTTATTTATATAAAGATTTATTTGTCATACTCTACAAACGTTTTCAAGGCACACTATAAATTACAATTTGAGAAACCTAACAAAACCAATTGTTATCAGTCCAAAAACAACCAGCACGGAGGAAAAATGTGTATTTTTTTAAAAAAAGAACTATCTTGTTAAGAACAAATATTAATTTGTTGTCATGGCATATAAAACCATGGAAACCCCTCCCTGAAACGTCTTAAAAATATAGACATATTTGGAGGCATCTGTAGCAGAGGTGGGTTTCAGCAGATTCTGACCAGTTCTGGAGAACCAGTAGCAGAAATTTTGAGTAGTTCAGAGAACCGATAGTAAAAATTCTGACTGGCCCCGCCCCTATCTATTCTCTGCCTCCCAAGTCCCAGCTGATCGGGAGGAAATGGGGATTTTGCAGTAACCTTCCCCTGGAGTGGGGTGGGAATTGAGATTTTACAGTATCCTTCCCCTGCCACGCCCACCAAGACATGCCCACCAAGACATGCCACACCCACAGAACCGGTAGTAAAAAAAATTGAAACCCCCCACTGATCTGTAGGATCTAATGCTTATTTTGTCAAGCTGTCACAAGGCAAGCTCAGCTCCTTTTGTATGCATGTGCAACATCACTCACAGCATTGTTGGTGTGGGGGAAAGCAGGAAGAGGAACGCTATGTACACCAGCTCAAAAAAAAATAATCTGAATTTATTAAATAGGAAAATATAAACCAGGTGTATAATGGCTTAAGAACCATCCAATCCAGACACAACTAGGTACTAAAAGATAGATAGCTGAGCCAAGAACAAAATCAGAAATACTCAAACCCTAAAATCATTCGGTTATGAAAAAGAGGTGATGCTCAAAAGAACAACTCTCAAAATGTCATGAGACAGTACAGGTAGTCCTCACCTTACAACAATCGACTTAGTAGCCGAACAAAGTTACAATGGCACTGAAAAAATTGACTTATGACTGTTTTTCACACTTCCAATCTTTGTAGCATCCCCATGATCGTGTAATCAAAATTCAGCTGCTTGGCAACTGGTTCATACTTATGACTGTTGCTATGTCCCAAGGTCATGTGATCAACTTTTGCAACCTTCTGATGAGCAAAATCAATGGGGAAGCCAGATTCTCTTAACCACCGTGTTACTAACTTATCCCTGTGGTAATTCACTTAACAACTGTGGCAAGGAAAGTCGTAAAATGGGACAAAACTCACTTAACAAATGTCTCATTTAACAACAGAAATTTTAGTCTCAATTGGGGTCGTAAGTTGAGGACTACCTGTATTAACAATGGATAAGCGTTTGGCTTAAATTCTTTCTTGGATCAGATAGGAACCTGAGATCAGCGTGTCCACAGTCCCAGTGCAAAAGTTAAGCCACTAATTGATTCAGCAGGCATTCTTTGCTTTTAAGCCAGCCCAGATTATAAAATATATTAGTTTATATCAGAGGTATCCAACACTACTTATAGCACTCTACATCATAGAGCAATATTAGTTTGTGTTATAGCATACAGCAAGTAAATTAAAAGTTATCAAGCACAAAATCATCGTAGGCAGTCCTTAACTGAGGCAGTCCTATGACTGCAATTGGGACCGGAACTTCCTTTACTAAATGATGCAGTCATTAAGTGAGCCGTCATATGACCATACCCAATTTTACTTTCTTTGCTGTGGTTGTTAAGTGAATCCAGCCTTCCCCCATCTCCAACTGACTTTGCTTGTTGAAAGCCAGCTGGTAAGGTCACAAATAACGATTATGTGATCCTGGAACATTGCAACTGTCATAAATGCATTGATGTTGCCAAGAGCCCAAATTGTGATCAAGTGACAGAGGGGGACACTGCAAAAGTTATAGGCAGTGGACTGGTTGTAAGTCACTTTTTCAGGGCCATCGTAACTTCAAATGCACATAACTTCTTCAAATACCTGTACAAGCAACTTACATTTATAAGTGTCAACGGGCATGTTGAGCTTCTGATGAGCAAAGCCAATGGGGGAAGCCAGATTTGCTTAACTTTACTTATTTTTATTTAGCGTTTGGCATCTACTGAGGTCATACTATCATTGTTATACAACATTTGCTTAACAACTATGGCAAAGAAAGGAGGTCATAAAATCAGGTGGAACTCACTTTACAACTGCATCACTTAACAATGAAAATTCTAACCCCAACTGTAGTAATAAGTTGAGGATTACCTGTTGTGAGTTTCAAGGCTAAGGGTGGATTTAAATCTCATTCAGCACCTTAATCTCTATATCATATTTGCTTGTTAATGAATATATCTGCTGCCTAATTTTCATTCCATCAAAAGACCATCAAGAGTACTACAAGCCCCAGCCCCATAAATTCCTAACAACACACGCACACACTAGCTTTTACTTTGAAACAGAGAGCAAGCTGTGAGCATCGTACCCATATTATAAAGTCAGACATGAAATACAAAAATTGGTTATAATTTTGTTGCTCCCCAAATAAGATCTTGCTTCTTTTACTGCATAAAGAATTATGCATTTTTCCAGAAAGGAATCAGTCAGCACCCCCTATTTCACTGTCAGGGGCTCAACGCTATTGATAATCCTATTCCTTGTCTACAAAAAAACCCAAAACCACCAGTTTCAGCCAAATTAATGAAGACTCTCAAGAAATGCTTTATGGTACATACTGCAACTTCCTTTTAGCTTACGTCTGACATAATGTGAGAAGAGATTTTGGAATTATGCATATGAGGCTCATATATATGACTGGATGCTGTTCCAGTGTGAAGGTAACCTTATTTATTTATTTAAAATGTATAAGGCTGCCTGACTCCATGACAACTCTGAGGGCCTTACAACAATTAAAACAGTACAGAAATCATGTCACAAAAGAAAAAGAGAAAAGATTAAAAAAAAACCAGGCTCATTAAATAACCCTATAAGAGGCTTGCTTCCCACTTTAACCCCCAGGCCTGGGGAGAAAAACCATGTTTTTTGCAACCCTTAAACAAGATCAGGATAAGAGCCATATGGTTCTCTAATACAGGGGTCTCCAACCTTGGCAACTTTTAAGACTTGTGGATTTCAACTCCCAGAATTCTGGGAGTTGAAATCCGCAAGTCTTAAAGTTGCTAAAGTTGGAGACCCCTGCTTTAAGATATCCTGTTCCAAAAGGCAGATGCAAGAGAGAAGACCCCTTTCCTGAATTGCCTCAGGTATGATGAAAATGCATAGAAGTTCAGTTCTTAGTTTTCCCCTCTTCTTTTTTTTTAAGCTACATCATTTACCTTTTAGGTATTGTGATATTATCAGTTTAAGTACTACTCTTCTCCACATCACTGGCTGCTTAGATATGGCAAGAAACAACTTCTCTTCGTCTCCTGTGTTTCTCCTTACAGTGGCAAACTAAGGATTTTTATATCTAATAATCCATGCAATAGTACAAAGATGGTGGTATGCAAATATATGTTACACTCTGAAAATCTGTTACACTCCTGTGGGACTGTGATAAATTTCTAAATATAGAACGCTGCCTTAGAATGACTTTTGTTGGTTTCTACAGGCCAGTACCGGGTCTGCTTGGAGTGAAGTAACTTTCCCAGTCTTTATTCCTTGGTCCCACCACAAAATGCACCATGAAGATGGACATTAATAACTATAGAATGTATTTTGATTGCTCTCCATTTGCACACACATTTAAAAAGGATGCATTCTCTCCAGGAAGGACTTCTAACAGGACGTTTTGAAACTTTAAAAAGCCGCATTCTTATATCCAGTTGGAAAAAATAGCTCTAGACAATGATCTAACCAGTATCTACATTCCTAAATTTCCTTCTACATTCTTGACCGGTTGACCTCATCCATTCTTGTTAATAAACAAGTGTGAGTAGTCTTTGTGTGTATTGTTTGTTACTCCATTGAATAAGAATTTATGCTAATATTATTCTTCACCATTCCCCTCACCCATCCTTTCCACCACCAACCATTTTGGCAAATATAAAATTATTTCTGTTTTGCAGTGCAGTCCATCAATTCTGTTTTGCAATGATATAAAGTTATTGGTGAATTCTAGTAGCAACTGACAAATGAGGATGAACAAGAGCAAGTCACAGGTTCTGAAATTCAGCCAATATATGTGTGATGAATGATCATCAACTGTGCTAAAGGAAAAAAAAGAAGGAACTATCATAATATTCTTGCTAAATCATTTTCTTTCTTTCTAGGCTTCCCATCCTGGAGTACTGTATGCACTGGAGATAGGAATGTTCTCTGAACTTGTAAGCACCAAAATACTGTATATTAACCTTGTATTTAAATACCAGCCCAATTTTTAAAAGCAACAGAAAATACTACATAGGTAAGTGAGCTGTTGAAGGCTGAAATGTTAGCCTTTCCAATGTACTGAGCATCAGAAAGAAGTATCAGAATGGGAAAGCTCCTTCTTCCATGTTTAGCAAAAAATAAAATCGTAAAATCACATCTCTTTGATCTGTTTTTGCCAACTTCCAAAAGGCTACTAGGATTTTTGCAGACAAGTAGTTTTTATGTGTATATTTACAAAGCCTAAATATTGTTTGTATTCTGGCACTTCTTCCTTGATGGAAAACAATCAAAATCATGGGATTCGCAGATAGTTCTTCATCCACACATTAACCAGGCCCAACTCTATTTTGCTTTAGCAAACATGGTACATTAAATGACTATATTGTTAAATCCACTACTTCTATTCATATCAATGTACAAATACCATCTGAAACAAAAGGATACAAAGCTGACAATTACTAAGACAGTTTGCAGGTTTGTTAAGGCTCCTAATTCTTTGAATTGCCTCATCTGCTGTTACTAATACTTTTATTTGCCATTACTGAACCTACTAAATAAAGTGTCCTTCATACAGTACTAGATTATGTCCATCCAATCTCAAGTAGTACTTCCATCTGATGATAATTATTACATCCCTGCCTTAAAAACTGGATACCAAACACAAAAGGAGACTAACCAGTAATTTTTCACACTAGTTGGTAACTCTATTCTCTTTTGCTTTCTGTAGTGCTATGTCTATTCCATTCCACTTCAGTCCAATAGATACCAGATACAGGATAGAATTCACAATCCCAAGAATTTGAGCTTTGGTTTTTGAAAAAGCAAGCTTCTATCTCTTAAGATCACAAAATTAAACTCAAATATAAATGAGCATTGCCAGTTGAAATCTAAAAAGCCGAAGAGGAAGCTAAGCAAGATTTCCCATGACCAGAAGGTTAAACTACAGTGACATTCATAATTCTTTATTCCTATGTTTGGTAGAGGCAAATAAACTGTTCAAAGTAAGCAACTCTTAAAACACTACAAAGCTTTTTCTGATAATAGATGTAGATATTTATACTTTTATGAATATTCTTATTCCCACATAGGGCTGTTAGTAAATATTCCGTGCCCATGGAATATTTGATTTAATTTCTATACCTTCCTTTCTTCTCCTCACTTATTTCCCAGGAATATCCAAATGAAATCCTGTTGATAATTTTAAAAGTGAATCTTGAACCCCAAATAAATTATGCCAACTCACTGCAGTTTCATCATTTGCCCCAATCAAATGGTATGTCTGTTTAAAAAGGCTTGTTTGAAAAGGTAAAAAAAAAAGGTTGCTGAAATTGGGTATGTCTATTTCAGGGGTGTCAAACTCGATTTCATTGAGGGCCGAATCAGGGTTGTGTTTGACCTCGGGAGGGCTGGGGGGGGGGCATGGCCAGCTTGACATCCCTCGTGTTGGGAGTGCCTATGGAGGCCCAAGCACTCTGGCAGCAAAAATGGGCTCCTGAGCTTCATTTTTGGCTGTGACAGCCTCCTGCAACCCTCGGCTAATGAAAATGGAGCTCGGGAGAGCCGTAAATGGCCCCTGTGAGCTCCGTTTTCACTGGCAGAGGCACCATGGGTCAGTTCTTCACTGTTTCCAGGGTAGCCCCGTGGGCCAGGTCTAAGAATCCCATGGGCCAAATCCGGCCCCCAGGCCTTGAGTTTGACACCCCTGGTCTAGTTTAATGAAAAGAAGAACTAGGGGAGACATGATAGCAGTATTCCAGTATTTCAGAGGTTGCCACAAAGACGAGGGAGTCAAGCTGTTCTCCAAAGCACCTGGGAGCAGGACAAGAAGCAATGGATGGAAATTAATCAAGGAGAGAAACAACCTAGAACTAAGGAGAAATTTCCTGACAGTTAGAACAATTAATCAGTGAAACAACTTGTCTCCAGAAGTTGTGAATGCTCCAACACTGGAAGTTTTTAAGAAGAGATTGGAAAACCATTTGTCTGAATTCATACAGGGTTTCCTGCCTGAGCAGGGGGTTGGACTAGAAGACCTCCAAGGTCCCTTCCAACTCTGTTATTCTATATTCACAATAAAAATGCTAAATTGAGAAATAGTATTTGAAGACTGGAATACAATATATATCCCCTTATTGTGAATGGAACATGATATATAGGTTAGCAGCCAACTACAGCGTGATTGAGAGGCCCCCAGGTCTTATTTATGCATTTAATTTTAAAAATGTATTGTTGTTAGGGATTGCCACCATGCTTTCTGGCAGGAAATTTATACCCTTAAAAAGTGGAATGCATGACAAGGAGAAAGTCAACAAATAAAGCATTTTTTATTACCACACCTCTGAACTAAGGAAATATGTGCTGAATTCTGCCTGTTTGCTGAAGTTACAGAAGACTTGCTAGAGAGAATTTCCACTCTTAGAAAGCAGAGGAGATCAAACTGATGGAAGATGGGAATCAGGAATCCATTCTTGGCTCCCCTAGTTTTAAATCCCAGCACTGGGAGAAAAAAAATAGCAATCTGGCAATTATTAGAGGGCAAAGCTTGACAGGGTTTTTACATTTTTTATTGTGTAGATGGGTCTCTCTCGCCTTCCCATACAAATATTTCCAGAGCGGCTAACAATTAAAACACAAAATAATACCGGCTGGAGAAAAACCAGAATGTGTCCAAAAAAGAACAAGCAACAATTAGACGATTCAGCTTCTTTCTCTTTGTCCACCCCACACCATAGTTTAAAACATGTTCCTTGAAGATCCAAATACACTTTGCAACAGAAGAACCAAAGCACTGGAAGTCTCGATTTAGCAGCAGCTGCCATCTAATTATTCCTCAATTGCTATTTTCATGGCGTAATTACACCTTCATGACATGCTGGTAGCAGATTTGAGGCATTTAATGATGGGAGACCCAGAAGACCTCCATTTGTAAAACCCACACTAACTCACTTCGCTTTCTCCCCAGCTTGCTATCCCTTCACTGGCATTCTCTCAATATTCCCATATATCCTTCCATACAAGCTTTCCCTTCACGTGCCCGTTCTCACTGCTATGAGCATCAGTGCAGCAGCCATTTTGCCAGCCCCAAAGCAGGCGAGAGATTGTAGTACAGGAGTTGCTAAGCAACCATGACGGCAATTCTCTCCAATATCCTCCAGACTGAGTATCCAAATGATTAGGGCAGAGATCCACATTTTCCTCTGGTGTCCAATCCAGGAGGCTCCTCCTTTCCTCAGAACTGAGGATAAGAGCTCCTGGCTTCTTGCCTCATTCCCCAGCTCCCTATCTAACAACCACTTCCATTTTCCATGAAATAATACTTCCTAATTTAAACCCTGCCCCTTGATGAGATGCTGTTCCCAAGGAAGTGATGCAACACGACTGCAATTCCTGCAATGCTGCTGGGCTACAGCCTGAGCATTTGGGCCTCCGTGGGGATTTGGCAGCCAATCCTATCAAACCAAACCTTCCGAACTGGTTCCCCATTTGCTTTGCCAGGGTAGGAACCACGGTTCCCTCTTCTACGCCCGTTTCCATTCCCTCTCCAAACAGAAAGGCATTCCAGTCCTCCCCACCCTGAGAGAGAAAAAGGCTGGGGTGTTTCTTCCAGATGAAATGTTGCAAAGAAGCATAAGTTTCTCCCTCCTCTGCTGGAAATACGCCGAGAGGAAACCAATAACTATTTCCACCGCTTTTTTACCCAGCCCTGTATGGAATTAACTGTGCAGGGAGGGATGCCATATGCTTCTAAAACGTCATGCCGTTAGTAACTGTGTCTATGGCTGTATGGGAAATTCAGCCCCTTGCCAGGGAGAGCTCCCTTTGAAATCTCAAACCGGAAGTCCAAATGCTGAAACGCAACCTAACCAGCCAGCTGGATTCCATTGAACGAGGGTCTTCTTGAGTTCTTTTCCTTCAAATTGAGACCAACGCAGAATTGCTTCTCAAATGTAGCCTTCAATCTAACACAGACATGCACCAATTAAAATGAAAAATCTTCTTTCTTTTTTTTGCAATCAAAGCATGCTTAGAGTTGTTTGCTCTCTATATTCCGCAAACCTCTGGTTACTTCACTGAAAAAAATCCACCATGGTTCTAGCTTTTATGACAATTCAAATAAACCAAGCTTTTTGCAATGCTGAAGCCATGCCTATCAAAGCTGAAATGTTCAGAAAAAAGCAGCTTATTCTGTTTTAACCCAAGCTTGCACAGAGTTCTTTTACAGAACTTTGAAGCCTCAGGTAAAAATGAAGTAGTGCTCCTCATTTTTTAACAGTTCAAGTATGGATCAACCAAGAGTGGGGCAACAATCATATAAATTAAGATCTGTAAGTAACTGAGTGGTTTAAATTTACTTAGACTGTATTATCAACCCTGACTGCTCTTTAGAAGACCAGATCCTGAAGATGAAACTCAAATACTTTGGCCACCTAATGAGAAGGAAGGACTCACTGGAGAAGAGCCTAATGCTAGGAAATATTGAAGGCAAAAGAAGAAGGGGACAACAGAGAACAAGGTGGCTGGATGGAGTCACTGAAGCAGTAGGCGTGAGCTTAAATGGACTCCAGAGGATGGTAGAGGACAGGAAGGCCTGGAGGAATGTTGTCCATGGGGTCGTGGTGGGTCGGACACGACTTTGCAACTAACAACAACAACAATTAACCTAACCAAAATTCATAGGAATATAGAAAGTATTCTAGTCTACCAAATAATGTTAACCATGCCTTGCAACTACCCCCAAAACAGCCCTAGTCCAAAAAAGCCAAGCTTTGACAAAGGAAAACATCTCTTTCTCAGCAACTTCTTTCATATCAAAACAAACATGGTAATTTTAACATCACAATCAGAGATTTAGGATATGGAGCAACTGCTAAAGTCTAATTGTACAGAACTGGTAAAGCTTGTGGTATTGAATCATTTTTTGTATTCTTCAGGAAAGAAAACCCCTACCCTACCTAGAAAGTTAACATGTTGGGGAGAAAGCTTCTTGTTTCTTAAAGAGGGGTCTTTGATCCTGGGAGCCTGTACCTGAAATCAGAACTCACACTGCCTGCCACTTGATTGGTCATTACAGTGAGAACCAAACCTCAAGTGATTCCCAAATTCATATGTTATTATCCTGTTTCCCTGAAAATAAGACATCCCCTGATAGTAAGCCCAATCAGGCTTTTGAGCGCATGCGCTTAAATAAGCCTCCCCCCCAAAATAAGCCCTCCCTGAAAATATTTAAACACAGAGCTGGAAATCAGGTAAGACAGCAAGAGGAGCCCCATCTTGCTCCACCCGCCCCAAAATAATAAGACCTCCCCAAAAATAAGGCCAAGCGCTTATTTTGGGGTTAAAAAAATATAAGACAGGGTCTTATTTTGGGGGAAACATGGTATCAGTTTATCTACAGTAGTGTAAAAATATGTTTATAAATACAGATTGTAAAAGGTTGTATTCATACTTCAGTTATGTGGAAGGTAGATGTTTGCAGGCCTCTCTGAGAGATCATTTCCTTTTTTTTTTTCAGTCTCAGCAAACGCCTCTGCTTATGGAGTAACTGTAACATTTCAAAACATCACTTTCCCAGCCTGTCTCAGTGAAAGCTTGCTCCCTAAGGAAGGGTGGGCCCAGACCATTTAAGGTTTTAAAGGTCAGTAGCAGCTTCTTAAGCTGCATCTGGAAACAAACTGGCAAACAATGCAATTCACTTTCCAGTGGTGTTGTGGTTATGCTCTTCCTCCATCCTCCAGACAGCTGTGTCAGGTTTTTCATTCATTTTGTAATGTAGGAATCAGCCATCAAGAGGGGCAAATCAAGTTCCGTAAGGAACATCAGCTAACCTTACATTGCAACAACTTTCATTCCTAAAGGACCTCTCCCCCAGAAAAATAGAGAATAATTGTTGGTCAAGCATTATAGTTACTAAAATGCTGACCAAAAAGTGATATAAAAGTATTTTATAGTACAGTGATGGCTAACCTTTTTGCAATCGCGTGCCAAAAGCGGGGGGAGTGCAGTGGGATCACACACACGCGTGCCCACATCCATAATTCTATGCTCCCTGCCCCCCTGTGCTCCCCCCATTTTTAGCACATGATGGCCCGGTGGACTTGGTAGGCCCGTTTTTTGCTTTTCCCAGGCTCCAGAGCCTTTCTAGGAGCCTGGGGAGGGCGAAAATGGCCTCCCCCCAGAGGCCCTCCAGAGGCCGGAAACAGTGTTTTTTTTACTTCTGGAGGGCCCAGAAGGCCCGAAAATCAGCTGGCTGGCGCACACATGTGTGCCAGAGCTGAACCCGTGTGCCCACCAATATGGCTCCACGTGCCACCTGTGGCACCCGTGTCATAGGTTCGCCATCATGGTTATAGTAGATAAACAAACAACAAATACAGATTAAACATGCATTTCTAATAATACCAAAATGCAAAAACGTTGAAATGCAGTAACAAAATTCACTTTCCTATATAATTATCAATTGGTTTAAAAATAATTTATATGAATACTATCGACTGTAAAGTTATCACATAAGAATGACAACCATTATGGGTGAGATTCAAACTATTTAAGGCAATGTCTATAAAAGCAATTTTAGTATTAAAAAATCAGATCTGGGGCTTTAATTGCTACTGTACTTAGTTACTGTATCAGATACTTATTTTTGGAACAAATATAATTATTCCTACATTATTTTGGGATATTGTTAACCCAACTTTCCTTAATCTGCTGTCCTCTAGAAAGTCTTAAATCTTTGAAACAGGCCAAGCTGGACAAAGAAGAATTAACCCATGAAATGTTATTACATGTTAGTATTTAAGTCTACTGGCTCAGTCTGGACCTGTGATCTCACTTAATTGTCAGCAGTATAGGTAATCCTCAACATACGACCAAAATTGAGCAACATTTATGTTGCTAAGTGAGAAATTTCTTATGTGAGTTTTGCCCCATTTTACAACTTTTCTTGCTACATTTGTTAAATGAATCACTGCAGTTGTTAATTTAGTAACACAGTTGTTCAGTGAATCTGGCTTCCCTGTTGATTTTGCTTGTCAGAAGGTTGCAAAAGGGGATATTGTGCTCCCCGGGACATTACAACCGTCATAAATGTGAGTCAGTTATCAAGCATCTGAATGGAAATCATGTGATCATGGGGATGCTGCAATGGTCATAAGTGTGAAAAATGGTCACGAGTCACCTTTTTCAGTGCCGTTGTAACTTTGAACAGCCACTAAGCAAACTGCTAAAAGTCAAGAACTACCCGTATTCAAATTAGGAAAAGGAGATGGCAGAATAGGTCATCTTTTTCTACGCTATGAGAAAAGACCAAAATTAGATCAAAGGACAAGGATAATTCCTTGACAAAGATAGATCTGAGAATTTAAACCTCTGGTATATATATTCACAGACAGCACATAAAGCTATTCTACCTGTTGTATAAGGCAGGTTGCTGCTACATCATATTTCATATTTAATGAGAATTCATATTCATTGGAAGGATCCAATCCATAGTCTGTGGGCAATCCATAGTTTTTGCAATTGTCCAAGATTGTACCAGAAAATATGATGGCAATAAGGGAAGCATACTTTCCACAAATTTTCAGAAGAGAAATGTATCAATAAAATCCATTTCATATTGGTGAGATGTGACAGAATCTTTTTTTAAAAAGTTATGAACAACTATGGCGTGTTAAGCATTGAATGGACTTAGGTCATTGATCAATCTTTAAAAGGGCAATCTTTTCAAAACCGGAGAAAACAAGCCCAAAAATTCTGCTCTGCCCCTCCACAGACATCATTACATTTATGTTGTTGTGGCTCTTGGATACCAAATATAATTTTTTTAAATGTAATCTCTTACTACACAAAGGTTTCTCTCCTCTCATCTATAACACACAAAGAACAGGGCTACAGTTTCCAGAGTAATGTAATATATTTGCAGAGATACAGAGATTAATAAAAATCATAAACTCTACTGCTTTTCTATAATAATACTACAATGAACAAAAAAGAGCAGCAAAAGGCCCTAAGAGATCAAATTAAATTGTTCCAGCCTAGTATCTGAGATCTGGAACACATAACACACCATTCACACTGGAGAGTGGATTAATTTGATCAATTACTAGTTAGTTCAGAACTGTTGTATAGTATGCCATAGGAAAGCAGCATGGTTGACAGACTCGGTATGAAATGAGTGCTCAAATTACATCACAGAATGCCAAAATGTATCTTCTTCTGTATTACACTTACAGTGCTGCTTAAACCTGTCTCAAGGAAGGTTAAAACTGCATCTGCTTAAATTATGAACTGGAATTCATCAGCCATAAAGGTTGAGACCGTCATAAATACAGGCCGCTTTTATTTTTTTCCCCAGAACCATGTGTGCTCTACCAAGACCATCCCACACACATTTATGCATGTTAAACATTATAATTCTGCATCCAGTAAATTCAAATTCCATGTTTAGTTTGGAACTAGGAACCAGAGCAATTTATGCTAATTGATCAAACTTGCATATATTTACTTATTTTGCAGCATTTTTGTGTAGTATTTGCATTTTCTTCTACTTGTTAATCCTTCCCACTTCCAACAACCTTCCAATAACTAGGAATGTTATTATGTCCAAGCTTGTGGTTAGCTAAATCTCATTTTTATATTATAGCAGGCTTTCAAAAACATCCTCAGTAATGCTTTCAAAAATATCCTCAGTCATAAAAGCTAGCCAAAGATGTGCTTGTTTTTAAATCTGAAATAATCAAACTAAGAATTTCAGGATGCTGAATTCTGTACTTACATTTGGTGCTCCTTCTCTTTCTAAATTGCAAAATAGGACCTGCAATATTACATTAGTAGATTGTAGATGTTGTCATGGGCTGTAACTCAAAGATAGAATGATTTGCATGCAAAATTTTCTAGTGTATGGCCCCAGTATCTCCAGCCAACAAGACATGAGTGTGGAAAGCTACTGTCAATCATAGTGGACAACCTATGGGGCTAGAAGGAGCAACGGTTTCTTTAACAGTTTATAACTGTTTCTTTAATCCAGTATCATGCACTTTTGAATTACCATCTTATTTCCTAAAGTGGCAACATTCAAAGAATAACCTACCCATTGAGAAAAGATTCATAAAGTAGAAAACTATGTATCACATGCTGTCAACTTCCTCTCATTCTGACATCACTGGAGTGGAATTTTTTAACAAACAAACTCTCCATTAACTAAGGAAAAATAACTGCATGGAAATCCCATCCCCCAGGTACACAACTACAAGTATCACTAAAAGCTCACCAATTGTCTTGAAATCTTAAACACTCACAGTGAAAATGTCAATATTTTTATTTAATTTCTCAGAGAAATGTTCTTTGCAAGATCAATAAATGTACCTAACGTGTCTGTTAATTAGTTTTCCTTACTATAGAAGTGTGTTTTATACATGTACATGGATGACACAAAATTTTCCCACCTATATGAGAGAATGAGAATGAGATTCCAATACATATAGTAGGCACCAGGAAAAGGTTACTCTAGTAACTGCACAGAATTGATTTGTCTTCATGTGGAATGCTGAAGTGTTTCTTATCGATGTATCAGCAGAAGGGACATGCATGACTTTGCAAACTGTTTTGTGCAAAAACATCTTTAACGTGTAATTTTCATAATGGAAAATAAGGCAGCATTCCCTGCAGGGGTGGTATTCACTTACCTTCGCTACCGGTTCATAAATGTGAGCACATGCACCACCTCCGCACATGTGCAGGACCTTCTGCACATGCGCAGAGTGTCAAAAATGGGACATGATTACGTCTGGGCGGGTGGGCGAAGCCTCTCACCGCCGCCACTACCAGTTCGCCTGAACTGGATAGAACCGGCTGAATACCACCACGGATTCCCTGCCAGTGCTACCTGATTTTACAGGCTGAAGATGGAAGATATTTATATGGGACATTTTTATAGATCTTGTACAATTGGCCATACAAGCTGAATAGGTAGTCTTGAACTCAGCATCATCCTGCAATAGCCAGCAAAGTTTAGTAACTAGAGGAGGATTAAGAATGCAGTGAAGATGCTCAGATTCTAAACTTATCTCCTCTATGGCTCTGCCAGAAACTATAGATTCTTTGAGGGAGTGTATCTCAATTCATTCTCAGAATGCACCAAGGGAGGACATTTGTTGACTCTATTGACAAATTCTTATCCTCACTGTTGGCAGCCTTTAGCCCTTCAAACACTGAATCTGGAAGGGGAACATCTGTTCTTTTTTCTTTTTTTTCCTTTTTTTGAAGCTTACAAGTTTTTACAAGAAACTCAATGGGTGAAGAAAAGTTCACACACCAGACCTTCACAGTGCAGTCAAGGTGCAAAAGTCTAAGGCTACAAGATTGCATTTTTGCAAGTGACTTTGCTCTCCTTGCATTTTTGGCAAGTGACTGGTCAAGGCTCCTCTCAGCCTAATCTTAGGATAGTGGGAGGAACAAAGTGAACAAGAGCTACACAAACTGCCAAGAACTCCTGGGAAGAATATTAAATGTAACTTCTAAAAACACATCTAATTCCACATTCATATTTCACCCCAATATATTTATGGAAGTAGGAGGAGCCACACAACTCTTCCTTTCTTCTTTCTATGAAGCAGTCACAAGGTTATCCTCCAGTCTTTAAGATTACAGTAACACTTCCGAAACAAATTCCACCACATTCATTCTTAACATCACAGCTGTTAATACAGATTAGGAGTCTTACTAGAAATCTAAACCAATCCATAAATCACACAAACTCTGTATAATCCCATGTTGTTTTCTATTTGGATTTAATAGGAATTATAAAACCTCATTTTAGTAAGGTAATGCAATATTATAGCCAGCATCATCATCTCTTACATCAGGGATGCCCAACTCAAGGCCCAGAGGCAAGATTCGGCCCATGAGGTGCTTAGATCTGGCCCGCAGGCCACCCTGGAAATAGTGAAGGACCAGTCCGCGGTGCCTCTGCCAGTGAAAACGAGCTCCATTTTTGCTGGCAGAGGATTGCAGGAAGCCGTCCTGCAAACGGAAGCCCGTTTTCACTGGCAGAGTGATTGGGCCACCACAGGCGCCCCCCCTGACACAAGTGACATCATGCTGGCCATGCCCACCCTGGCCACACCCACCCCAGCCCCCTGAAGACAAACACAACCCTGATGCGGCCCTCGATGAAATCGAGTTTGACACCCCTGCCTTACATAGTCATGGTTTGATTAGCCATGGGGTTTTTTTTTTGAATAAACCATAACTGGTTAAGTTCATACAACATGTAACCCCAAATCCAAGGTTTAAATCTACAAAGGCTGGGTCCACAATATGTGAGTTAAACTAAAACCAAACAAAGCACATTAAGCTTTAGAACCTTTGTGTGAATTAGGCCATAGTTTTCCAAGCCACAAGATTCTGGGTTAACAAGATCAACTGGATTCAGATTAAAAAAAATAATAATGAAAATCCATCAGTTGAATCCATTGATGTCTTCCATCAAAGCTTGGGCAGGATAGGACTAGACCATATATATCCCAGACAATGTTGCTTCATAAACTTTTCCCATTCAAATCAGTCTTGGGAAGAAAAAAAACAAACACTGCAGCAGTTCTGTAGGTAAAGCCAGGTTAGCAAAAAAAAAAGAAAGAAAAGAAATCAACCAAATTCCATGGTTGCAAAGAAAAGTTAGGATGAACAATAAAGGGGAAATGGGAAAAAAACTTTTTTTAAAAGGATATCCTATGTGCAATGCATAAAGGCATGAAAGTTGAAGGAAATTAGAATCTGCTGACATTTCCCACTAGAATTGGAAAATAACAAGGGTTAGATAATAAGGATAAAGCAGAGGCAAGAAAAGAAAAAAACCCAAGCAGGATGATTGAACCCCCCCTCCCCCAGGCTCTTAATCAAAAGCCCACCTTGGGCCAGAACAGTGTGGTGCAAATCTGAAATTTTAAGAAAAATCTGCCTTCCAACAGTGACACATTCCAGGTAGATTAAAAACTGGGCATCCCTCAAAACCAAGCCTCCGTGGGATTTGAGTGGATACATAAAAAAAGAGATACCTACAGGACTAGCAGCATGAGCAATGCAAACTGGAGAGAGGAGGGGGGGGGAGTATCTAACAGAGAAAAAAATTCTAGCTGACAGATATGAGGCGGATGTGATTATCTCTGAAATGACATGATCTACCTGAAAGAACGGCCACCTCGCTGGGAATCTCACTCCGCAGGGAAAATAGTTGAGCATACAATTTATAGGCGACGGGCGCACAAGAGTAACAGGAAAAATCCGAATCACCAAAGAACAAGTGGAGAGGTTGGGGAGGCAAGGCTTGGGCTTCAATCCCAGCGAAAGAAAAGAGATCCAGAATGCTTTCCTGGATCTTTTGGGACCGGGGGGGGGGGGGAGTGTCTGAAAAAGTTGGAAAGCGGGAAAGGAAAGGGAAAAAGGAGCAAGGCTGGCGATCCATCTCTGGTCCTAGAGAGAGCGGCTCGAAAGAAACCGATTTCCAGCAACGTCGGAGATGCGGACGAGTTTATTTGCAATAAAGGCTGCGAAGTCCCCGGGGTAGCGGGGGTGGGAAGTGGGGAGAGGCGAAGAGGAATCTATGCAGGGATCTAACCGGGGAGGGGGGGAGAGTGGGGGGAGGAGGGGTCTCTCTCTCTCTCTCTCTCACCAGCACCATCGCGAATCGCTCTTCCAGCTCTCCCTGATCCGGCATGGGAACTCTTCCTGGCGGGGGCGGCAACATCCCGGGGCCCCCGCCCGGCTCCCCGCTCTCGGTGTTCCCCATCCCCGGCCCAAGCGGCTCCAGGGGAGGCGGGGATGGTTCGGCCCGTCTGGATCGTCGGTGTGGAAGTGAGCCGCCGTGGCCAGGCGGCGACAGCTACCTCCCGATCCCTCCCTCTTGTGCCCGGCCTGGGACAAGACGGGGCTGTCGGGACCGCCCCCGGCACCGCCCGCCTGAAGACATCGTCCGTCCAATAGAAGAAAGTAAGGACGGCTCCTTTTCCCGACCCTCCCTCTTCCCCGAGATGCGCTGCCCCCTTCCCAAGAAGCCTCCTCGTCCACACGTGGCGCCCCCAAATTGCAGGCGCGTCTGCAAAAGGTCTCTTGGCGACGCGAGCCGAGGTGGAAGTTCAGCACCTGAAGAGGGCGCTTTGTTTCTGAGGCGACACCCCGAAAGATTCCCGAACTTCGCCTCTTTTTCCCCTGCAGGCCCAATCCCGACACGGTTTGCAAAGAAGCCCCTTGATTGATGGCTTTCGATAAGGGTCGGCTCCCGAGACGGAAACGAATTGAAGCCCCAACTGATGTAACTTTAGCCACTCTTGAGGTTCACATTCATTCGGGAGGGAACTTTGGGTGAATAATGAAAACGCTTCTTTTAGACCCAAGTTCTACTCGGGACATCTTTTTACTTCGAAGTCAGTCCACTCCGTTCGGATTCTCCGTATTAGACACGGGCTCCGTAGTCCAAATGAACCCCTTTCTACTTCTACGATACTCTTTTGAGTCTAGTCCTTTCTGGTTCCAGCGAGTATCACTCGGCCATGTAAAAGGAGCACGTACAGGGCAACCTGCAGTAAGTACTTTAGGTATTATTTTTTTGCAGAAATGGAGAAGGGGGGAAAAAACAAAAAACTACGACCTACAATCTTGAACGTACTTCACACCGGGACCCTAAAACCACAATTTATGAATCCTCCAAGATTGCACACCCCTATACGAACCGGAGCATAGGAGTATGTGTATCTTTATACATAGACACACGTACACACCCCTAAACCTGAGTTCGGTGCAATGGTCTTCCCGAGCAAACTGAAAACTCAGGGTGCCTCTTTTTCTAAAAAGACGTTACTCTGAAAATGTACGCTCCAGTCCCCGAGGCTGAAAGACAGGATCGAGGTGGAACCTTGCCTAGAAAAATTACACGACTTTCCCCCGGGGTCTTGTGCACGCAGTAAATTGAGTCAAGAGGACAAAGGGAGCCGTTACTCAATCCTGCCCCTCCCACTGCGAGGCATCTGGTATTTGCGACTGGAAAAGAACGGC
>WNWU01000036.1:10267856-10328941 GCA_012654045.1 Ptyas mucosa
AAGAACGGCTGCCCCCTAATGGAGGAGGTCGGAATGGCGGAGGTCCTGGCCGTTCTTCGTTTCAAAGGACTTTCATCTTTGCTCAGGTTTCAGATAAGCACTTAAGTACGGATGGCAGAATTGAGGCGGCAGCATGGTGTTTAACTGGGTCAATTCACTAAATCAGACGCCTTGCTCTACTATGATGCCCATCGTGCCCAGCCAGAATCATCACTGTGGAGTCCTTGGTGCAGTCTGAGCTTGGTTGTTTAATTGCAGACCTTTCATTACCTGGCTAGGTAACACCATCAGTTTAACAAAGGATTTTTATTAGGGTGTCTATGTTACAGACATGTATTGATGATGTTAGTTAGTTAGTTGGGTAATGAAAGGTCTGCAAGCAGACAACAAAGCTCTGAGAGCACCGAGGACTCCACAGTTCAACTCTGAGCTACAGTGGCAGCACAGATGGAAATGATTGGACCTTGACTGATCCAACCAATGGAAAAGTCTGCACTGAGAATGCAGAGAATTCTGGTGTTGCAAATACAGTTCTTGGAATATAAGGAGTCTGATGTACCTGTGAAAATGCTTCCCCTAGTTTTTAGACTTGAACTTCTCAAATCCCCTAGCCATTGATCCTCCCCATTCTTCTCTGTTCATTAGAGTCCTCGACTTACAACAGTTCATTTAGTGACCATTCAGAGTTGCAATGGCATTGAAAAAAGTGACTTATGACTGTTTTTCACACAAATGTTGAAGCATGCCCATGGTCACATGATCAAAATTCAGGAGTTTGCAACTGACTCATATTTACGACGGTTGCAGTTGTCTGGTGATGGTGAGGTTACCTTTTGCAACCTTCTGACAAAGTCAACGGGGAAGCCAGATTCACTCAACAATTGTGTCACCAATTGTGTGACTCACTGACCTGTGACAAGAAAGGTCATAAAATGGGGCAAAATTAACTTAAGAAATGTTTCATTTAGCAACAGAAATTTGGAGCTCAGTTGTGGCCATAAGTGAAAGACCACCTCTATAGGCAAATTTCCTTTAAGTGTGTGGATAGTAGTAAAATCTGCTGGGAGCTGTCCCATACATAGAGCATACCAATTTATACTGTGTTTTACAGGCTTTTGTAAACTTAATGCATTATGTTAACAACTCTTTTAATATGACATGTTTGGTACAGTTAGAAGATACAAAAATCATGTAACTCAGTAGCAAAGAAATATAGGGCATCTGTATTTTCTATAGAACTCTCCCTACCAGTAGAACAATTTCCATAGAGACATCGTTTCTCATCTGTGCATTACAGAACACATCTGCCATAATTCCTTCATCTATATACTATTAAAAATATTTGAGCTTTTGCTTTGTTTTGTATTCAAGTAGTCTGTGATTGGGAATTGTGATCCATGCACATCTGGAAGGTACAAAGTTAGGACAGACTGTTGCATTCCCAGGAAGGTGAAACACCCCTCCTCCCGTACCTAGAAGAACTACATATTTACCAAACATCTTTCACATTATGATGAGGAAATAACCACAGCTATTGATTTATTTTACTAATGCCACCTTATCATGCAGCTATTAAGTGTCTCTGAGAAAACTGATATACCTAACTGGAGAAGTCCAATTTAACAGTTGATGAAGTAATCTCCCGCATTACCTAATTAACACCTTGGGGTGCTAAATTTTTACTAGGACTTGCTCCTAACTGACCAACATTATTAGATGTCAATGCTGAGCTCCCTGTTGTAAAAATCTGTACCTGCTAACTTCTGCAAATAAAGATTCTGTGCAAAGATTAGCCAAGGAGTATAGCTTCAACTATTATTTAAGTTTTGGTTTTGATTCAGATGTTTGTATAATTTGAAAAGTAACCATTACCATGGCAAATTACCTGGGAAAAGCTACTTTTAGAGGATCTTTTGAATATGAAAAACAAGCTTCCAAATTATTCGTATCAAATTTAACTATGCCTTTTCCCTACAAGCTGGACAAAAATATTTTTCTATTCAATTCTAATAATACAATACACACAGACAGATAATAGAATGGCTATAAAGCTAATTAAACCTATGAAAATAAATTATTAAATTCTATTGATTTAAACTAAACTAATATCTAATCATAATAGTAATCCCATTGCTTTAAAATGATATTTAACATACTACAAGACAATGATTTTAAAATGCAATATATCTAAGTAGCAAAAAACACTCTATGATCAGAAAATAGATATTGCTGGCTTGGTTAACATTTCTTGTCAATTAGATTGAGATCTTATCCAACATTGCTCAGAAATGGTTTCTTTGTAAAACTGGGAGGTCAGGCTTAAGCTGATTTACACAGTAACCTTGAAAGTAAGAGATGGATAAGGGTGCTAGGAATAAGCAGTGAAGAAAGATGTTTGATGGTTCACCATCTCAAGGGCCTGAAAGGTATCATTCCTCTAAGACAACCAAATAATATAACAGTGGGACAAAATAAATGTCCTCTGCTTAGGGACTTCTCTCTGCATGAGATACACTGTAGATACTCAAAATATTACTTTCACAAATAGGAAATATTAGAACTCTAACAAATTCGAATCAGTTATTCCATACCCATTATAAGCTACCTCAAAAGAGCTCTTGACTGTTTATAACCCATTAAGGATAAGTGGAAAAGAGATAACACATTTAATTGACTGTCTCTTGCATACGTAAGGTTTATTTCCATGAAGTTTAATATTCATCATCTACCATGAAAGGAATAACTTTCTACTATTGAAATAGGAGATTTTGCTGAATATAAAAAAGATGAAGAGGTTAAAAACATCCTAAGATAAGATGCTGTGTAATTACTTTGTCTAGATGAGGGAACCAATGGATATGAAAGGCTCTGTGATGATGGCAAATGGAATCTGTCATCCTAAGAATTTTAAGCCAGAGCACATCCTCTCAACTAAATTCTTGAGGGGGGGTAGATTAGAGAAGTCTGAAGTTCCACTTTCAGCTAGGAAATAGGGAACTGAAAAGATGTGTTGGGAGTAAAGCTCTGGATTCTTATCCAAGTATATCTTCTACTACTCAGAATGACCAGTTTAAGTAACGGTAATCTCAGCTGAAGAATCCTAGAGCTACCGTAATATCAGAAGAATAAACTGGAATGGTTGATTACTATATGTTACTAAATGCCAAGGAGCTAGTTTATCTAGAAGATTACCCAAAATTAATTTACTTCGCAATTTTAAGCAAATCTTAATACAGACTCACAAAGTCAGAGCTGAGTATTTTCTATTAAATTATCTAACAAAGGTAGTTCTAATGAGTACAGAGATGTACCCAAGTTGAAAAACTGTTTTATCAACAGCAAATGTGTGCTTTATGCAATACACAGTTGAGAAAGACTAAGATTAGATCATCTTTAAATTAAATAATAAAGATTAGTTCATAATTGTTTCCAAACATTGTCTCATTGACTGAGGCAATCCAGATTATCCCTATGTTTCATTATGTCACATTACTAAAAGAAACAGGGGAGTTCCAAATTAGGAAAAGGGTTGATGGTAGCAGAAATATAAGAAAGATCTTAAATTATCTAAAGCAGGTCAGCACAATGCCTGACAAGCAGCTTTGTGCAATCCACCAATGTTTTTTTTTAAGTAGCAAATTTAGAGCCTCCATTGCCTTCATGTCCAGCACTTCTGTCCCATTCCATTACTTGCAGAAGAGCTGGTCAGCACTCCAGGTATTTCTCTGGCCCACAAGGATTTTTAATTTATCACTGTGGCCCTGGATGACAGGTTGTTGCCACATGTAAAAGAACACCTGGTACATCTAAACTCAATCCTGGCTTGTTTGTCCGGCATGGAATCAAATAATTAATTCTTTCATCTCTAATAAACCTAGAACTATTAATAAAATAGTATGTTTCATATTGATTTTCTCTCACTCTCTTTCAATTTGGACTCAGTCTTTCTTTCCTGGTTTTGCTAGGCTCCTTAAAGTTTCTTATCTCAAACTTTGCATGTGTTTTATTCCCTTAGAACAGGGGTCAGCAACCTGTAGCTCTGGAGCCGCATGCGGCTCTTTGGGCCCTCTGCTGTGGCTCCCTGTCAGGTGATCCCACCACTGGCTGGCCCCGCCCCTTGCTCTCCCCTCCCAGTCACTCCTCGCCTGGTCTGAGAAGGTAAGGGCGATGGTGGGGGATGGGAGAAGCGGCCAGGGCAGAGACAGAGAGGGGGGGGGAGAGAGAGAGACAGAGGGAGAGTGGGGGAGAGAGGGAAGGAGGGGAGAGAGAGAGATGTCAAAAGGATTTTGTGGTTCCCGGTGTTTTTTAACAACTGGTTCGCTTCCCTAATGACTGGCTGGGTAGGCGTGGCTAGGGGGGGTCATGTGACTGGTGGAAGTGAGTGACATCGATTCGGCCACACCCACCCAGGTTTTGTGGCTCCCACTGTTTTCTTTTCTATGGGAAACAGGTCCAAACGGCTCTTTGAGTATTTAAGGTTGCAGACCCCTGCCTTAGAATGAAGAGCACTCAAGGGCTGATTCATTCTTTATGCTGATTAAACTAATCTATCCTGGTATGAACACTAGTAGAAAAAAACAACAACAGAAAGCTGCCTTCTCCAATTTGGCACCCTGCAAGTATGTTGGGCTTTTTATTTTGCATTGCTAAGAGAAGTGCTAGGTGTTGCCGTGCCAACAGAACTACAAGGTACCAAGTTAAGAAAGGCTACTATAAAGTGTGAAAGAGAGATGCAAGTCATTTAAACATGCCAACACAAACGCCAAAGTGTCCATTATTTTCCTGAAACTGGGAATCAAAATGAAACTTCTTCCTATGTTTGAAGTGGTTTGTCTTTAACTGTTTTAGAAGGATGTGAGCATAATCTAGCTAAAACCATAGAACCGTGATGGTGAACCTATGGCACACGTGCCAGAGATGGCATGCAACGCCCTCTCTGTGGACACGTGAGCCGTCACCCCAATTCCGCTCCGCTATGCATGCGCACACGCCTCCTGCCAGCCAGTTGGTCTTTGGATCTCTGCAGCGCATGTGCAGGGGGCGGGGCATAAGTGGGGGGCTGCATGTGCATGTGGGAGGCCACGCATGCATGTCGGCATGTGTGTGTATGTTGGCATATGTACATGTTCGTACGCACATGCAGACCTTTCAGTTTGGGCATGCGCACGCGTGCAGTTTGGGCACTTGGTGTCTAAAAGGTTTGCCATCACTACCCTATATGTATATAAGGCACAGATCTCTACTTCATAGATGATACAAACACACTTGGTTATATAAAAATTGAGCTTGTCTCTGGAGACATGGCTGAAGCAGAGCTTTTAATAGTTCACATATTATTTATCATTGTGACATAGTCTGGCTGTAGGCAGGCAATTATAGTAATTCTAAAGATATGCACATCCAGTACAAATTCAGCTGTTGTTGCAATGTATGTATGAGTAATAATATTTTTTTAAAAACTTGTATCCCACTTAATTCTTAACAACACTGGGCAGCTCACAGAGAAATTACAACAAAATCAATAAAAGATGAAGATAAAAGATGGCAGGTGTGATAAAGCAAGGGATCTCACTATCCTCTGTCAAACACTGGGTGAAAACCCTGGTTTTTACGCCTCTCTTAAACAACAACAGAAAGAGAGTCATCCAGATCTTGAGGGAAACCTTGTTCGAAAGGGCAGGGGCTGCTATAGAAAAGGTGTACTCCTGGAGCCTTTATATATGCCATTCTTTAATCAAAGGAATCCGGAGCCCTCAACCCTGCAGAATCAAATTGGCCAGGGAGATGTTATGGGAAACAGGCATGTAACCTGACCCTATGCTATGTAGGGCTTTATAGCTAACAATCAGCATCCTGAATTGCACCTGGAAACAAACTGGTGCAGCTTGTTAAGCAGATGGATTACATAGGCATTGCCCATTACTGCTTTCACTACTGCATTTCAGACCGGTTAAAGATTCAAGGACAGCACTAAATAAACCATGTTGCAGTGGTCAAGCCACAAGGTGACTAGGGCATAAGTGACAGTCTAACTCACAGGTGTCAAACGCAATTGCATCATGTGATGTATTGTGATGTATCATAACGGGTTTTTGCCTTTGCGGAGCTGGGGTGGGCGTGGCCTGCACACGATGCATCCGAACCGCGGACCACCACTTTGACCGGCCTGGCCTAACTCATCTAGGAAAGGGTGCAAATGATGCACCAGATGGAATTGTGGAAAGGCCACAGCTGACACCTGTTCTAATAGGAGCTGCGAGTCCAAGAAGATCCCTAGACCCTACCAATTCTGAAGGGGGAAGTGTTATCTCATCCAACATCAGAGATGGAATATCCCAAAATCTGGGCAGTCCCAAAACCCATAATGATCCGACCTGGGTAGGACTGATTCATAGACCCTTCCTCCCCATTCAAACTTGTACAGCCTCTAGGCACTGAAACAGAACCTTGATAACCTCACTTGGCTGGAGCAGAATTAAGAGTTATAACTGGGTTTTATCACCATACAGATAGTACTGAATTCCAAACTGGTGGACCAAATCACCCAGCAGTTTCATATAGATGATGTAAACGAAGGAAAAGAGAGTAGAATTCTACAGTACTCCACACAGGGAGAGCCTAGCTCTAGGGAGTGAAATCCCTCTTCCCAACCAACACCAACTGGAACTAGCCCCACATGAAATAAGAGAACCACTATAAAAACAGTGCCCCTCAATCTCCAGCTCACAAAGCCAGTTCAGAAAGATATTATGGCTGATAGTACTGAAGCTGCCGAGAAATCAAGAAGATAATAAAAAATATTATTTATCATTATTTACACACACATACAGTAAATAAAGCTCATTTATTATGAGCAGAAATGTTCACAGAATTTGATCTAGAAAACCAGATCATCTATATCCATACTAAATCAAATTACACTGATTTTAGACTTAATCTTTGTTACTTGAAAACGAGTTCCCTTGAGTTCAGGGATAAATAGTCTCTAGTAAATGTGATTAGAGCTGCTGCAGCTTTTCTAATTTACATTCAAGCTGAATTATTAATATGAATATTAATATGGTTTCTGAATATAGCAGTCACGCTACCACTCTTTCATAATTTTTCCAGGCTAAATATATAACATTCCTCTAGCCTTTCCCTGTGGGAGATGGGCATGACGTCACTTACTACTTCTATTGTCCCCCACCAAAGATATTGCAATTTTTTTGAAATCTTTCTAACCAAAACACCTCAGCCGAATGAGGCTCAGGAGTAGGAATGTATGGCCCTTCCTCCTTATTATCCCACATGCAAGAATCAAAGCATTTTAGAGCTGGAAAAAGCCACTTAAGTCAGAAAGCCCAAGTTTAGGAATCCAAATTAAAACATTCTCAACAGATGGCTGTGTCATTTCAAATGAGGAGCCTGCCACAAGCTTCAACTATCCCAACTATTTTTCAGTTTTTCCTAATTTTCAACAGCCATGTTCTGCAGAATAGAATGATAGATCTTAGCCTTCTGTGTGATCCACCTTTAGTATTTAATCTCAGTGGTGAAATCCTGCCGGTTCTGTCTGGTTTGCGCGAGCCAGTAGCACTGGTGGCGCATGGTTTGGTGAACCGGTAGCGGCGGCAGCACAAGGCTCCGCCCACCTGCCCGGACATCATTACTTCCTGGTTTTAACCCTCTGCGCATGCACAGAGGATCAAAAATCAGATGTGATGATGGCTCACGCACTTCCGAACCGGTAGGGAAGGTAAGCAGATTTCACCCTTGCTTAATCTCCCTTGAAGGTATTAGTTTGAAAATGAAACTGTAATGTCTATTTATTTTCACAATTAGGTACTGATTGTGGTATAACAAAAATTATTATGGCTGTAGATGTAATATTATCAGTATTACACCGATTACAGTATCCCACATGTGCTATTCAATCAGAGACTAGAGCTGGAATGAACCTTGGAAGTCATCTAGTCCCAACCCCCTGCTCAAGAAGGAGATCCTATAATATCATTTCAGACAAGTGGCTGTCCAGTCTCTTCTTAAAAACCTCCAGTGATGGAGCACCCACGACTTCTGGAGGCAAGCAGTTCCACTGGTTAATGCTTCACCTCACTCACAGGAAATTGCTCCTTAATTCCATATTCTCTCCTTGATTAGTTTCCATCATTTCTTGTTTTGCCTTCTGGTGCTTTGAAAAATAAGTTGATCCCCCCCCCTCTTCTTTGTGGCAGCCCCTCAAATACTGGAATATTGCTTTCATGTCACACTGAGTTAATTATTGCAGAGCGCCATGTTTTTTTGCAAATGCTTGAAAGGAAATGCAATGCAGGTAATCCTCAATTTACGATCACAACTGAGCCCAAAATTGCTAAGTGAGAAATTTGTTAAGTGGATTTTGCCCCATTTTACGACTCTTCTCGTCACATTTGTTAAGCGAATCCATGCAACTCTTAAATTAGTAACCCGGTTATTGAGTGAATCTGGTTTCCCCATTGACTTTGCTTGTCAGAAGGTGGCGAAAGGGGATCACATGATTCTAGGACACTGCAACCGTCATAAACGTGAGTCAGCAGTCAAGCTTCCAAATGTAAATCACATGATCCTGGGGATGCTTCAATGGTCGTAAGTGTGAAAAATGGTCATAAGTCACTTTTTTTCCAGTGCCGGTGTCACTTCGAACGGTCACTAAATGACCAGTTGTAAATCAAGGACTATCTGCACTGTAAATTTTGCGCTCAAAAAGTCCGTTGTCCGGTTGTGTGAGCAGAACGACAGAAAAATCATTACAGTAATAGATTGCCTGGCAGTGCACGTTGCCTGCAATGAGAGGCTTTCACCAGCAGGCTGCGCTCCAGGTTTGGATGCTTCAGGCAAAAAATAAATCTCCTTCCGCACCCAGCAGAGTCCACTCCTTCTAATGGCGCTGCGTGGCAGCCAGCACTCTGTATGTTGCACTCCTTCCGCTAGGGGTCGCGCGCCGCTTCTAGGTAAGGCGGGCTTACGACGAAGGGGCAACAAAAGTCTCCACCCGTCAGGGGCGCCGCCTATCGGTTCGATAACAAGAAACCAATGAACGTCGCGAACGTACGTATCCGTCTGTCTGTGCGTCTGTGTGTATGTGTGCGATGTGCTTCCTTTCGTCCGGGATAAACCAATCGCAGCTGCTTGGGCGCGGCCGTGGGACCAATAGCAAGGCGAAGGAGCCACCTCCCGTGGGACATATACCAAGTGAAACCAATAGCAAGGCGAAGAAGTCCGCAGAACTCTTGGGGGGGGGGGGGGGTTGGGGAAAACACCAATAAGAATCCGGGGCGGGACCTTAAGGCTGAAAGTGCCAATGGTAGGTGGGGAGGGGATAAAAGAGGAGGGGCGGAGGCGTTCGAGGCCAGAGACACGTACGGTTCGACCAGAACAGTAGCAGCAGCAGCTGTTGTAACCGTGACGGGACGGACGCCTTCTCTGCGGCGGGGTAAGAATACGGCCGGGGCCGCCTTTTTTTGGTTTCCGTTCCTATAGCAACCCTGTGACCACTACCCCCTCCCCACACCCACCCACGCCGCTTCTTGCCTCCCTCCGAAGGCGTCTTTTGTGGGGTTCCTCCGAAGGCGTCACCGTGCCCCTCCCCTCCCCCCTTCGGACTTTCCTCTTCTCCCAACGAGGAGTTGTTGGGGAGGGGAGGGGGGCGCGCGCGCGCGAGAGAGAGAGAGAGAAGCGGGTGAAGAAAAGGGACCGTTCCGGGCTGTTTTCGTGCCTCAGGGCCATTCTTACGTCCGCGTTCTGAGCGATAACGTCATAGAGATCTCTAATCCCCCCCCCCCTCCCGTCCCCACCACCACCAGTAGGGTCGGTGGGCGGGAGTTTCCTCGGTCTCGGAAAAGACAGCCGCCTTTGGGCTATTAAGATCCCGGCCTCCGGGGAAAGAGGGGTTGGAGTGGGCGTTTCAAAAGCCCTCGGGTCTCTCCAGGGGCCGAGCAGTTCCGTGTGTCGTCCCCTCCAAGGCCCTCGGGACACCCGTGGAATGGGAGGGAGGGTGGGCTGGCTGAAAAGAGCTTGGCTGCCTCTCGGCTTGCACCTAAAATGGTGTATCTGATGTGAGAGGGAGAGAGGGAGACGCCGAAGCGGAAAAGACGGCGGAAGGCAATAAGAATAATATATATAATATACATATATGTATGTATGTGTATATATATGTGTGTGTGTGTATATAGATATATGTATGTGTGTGTATAGATATATACACAAATACACACACACATATATGTATACATATATAAAACAATAAAACATACATCTACATACACACACATATATATATGTATATATACATACATATATAAAACATATCACAATATATAATATGAGATAACTATAATATGAGGTAAAATAATATAATATATCGTAATACTTGTATATTCGGTTTGTGTGACGTCGGTTTAAAAATAAAACGTCGCCTGATCTCTTTCGGTTTCCCTTGGAAGATCTGTCGCCATTCGGCTACGCGGGTTTCGTTCTTCTTTTTTTCTTTTTTTTTCACCCCCGTGTCTAGCTCGAAGGAAGTATTTCGGGTGGGGTGGGGAAGGGGAGGCGTGGGCCTTCTTTTTTTCTTTGCCTTTTTTTTTTCCTGGCTGTGTCTTGTTCGGAGTGGAGAAAAGCTTTCATTAAAGGAGAAGAATGGTCCTGCCTATCCGAAAGTTTTTTGTTTTTTTTTTGCGTTGGCGATTTGCCTTCCTGCTTCTGCTTCTGTCGTGGGGGAAACAGGTTTTATGCAAATGTGGGTTTGTGTGTTTTTTTTTTCAAAAAGGGGAAGAAGCAGCCCAGAGAGGAAACCAGTAAAGGTGTTTCTGGGTCTTCAGGGCATCCTAAGTTCCCTTCTCTTTGTTCAATGTGTGGGGCTTCACCATCACCTAAGTAGCGATATTTGCATCCTGGATTTTTGCTTCCATCAGAATGAGTTAAAATTAAAACTTCACACATCCTTCTTCAAGCAGAGAAAACCGCAGGGTATATACTCACTGATGTGTGTTGGGAGGCTGAGCCTCCCGGAAAATAATGATCCTGAATATTTTTTGGTATAATTTTGGTTTTTCTTTTATGGAATAGAAGTTTAGCTGGAATTTTAAACGTCTGCTATATAGTAGCAATGGTCCTCAACCTTGGAAGGTGGACATGAGTTCCCAGAATCCTTAGCGATGGCCTTTGCTGACTGGGTAATTCTGGGGATTGAGAATCATACCTGATAGGTGCCCAAATTGAATAAGGTAGCTCTAGAGCAAATTCCTCCAACCTTTAATGTCCTTCATGTTTTTTTAATAAACATTGATCACATTAGGTGATGTCTTCTAATTACAAATGCATCTCAAAGTCATCTATTTGATGCATTTAGAGAATATTTGGAGTGAGTTAGACCTTGTATTTGTACTGTTATTTGTGAAGGGAATGTTCTGAAACAAATGAATTCTGTAATGTGCACTAAAAGGCACAGGCAAACAAAGGAGAATCAATACTAGGTTGGAAGATCCATGTCAGGTAAATATAAACTACAATGTCTGTTGGGAAATCTGAACAATATAGGCAGAAACAACCTTCCTATGTTTCTGTTAGGAAACATACTTTGGACATTTTAGTTGTTTTTCCGAGTAAATAAATTTATTTATGCTGCTTTATGTGTGAATTGTTATAGTGTTTTAAGAGTAGCATTGGCATGTTTCTTGAATTTCAGTTATTTCATGAGTTGTCATCAAATTGGATACTAAATTAGATAATCTTCCACACACTTTGGGAGAATCGGGTTGTAAAGCCTGTGCCTTACATTCTGCTTTGGATAGTATTTTCCAAAGACAACCTGTTGTTTGACCACTACTCTGAGCCAAGAAAAACTTAACTGAAATGATGTGAGATTTGTCTGATATAGTATTTATAAGGAGGGTACAGACAACTGCTCAGTAGAGTTGGCTTTTGATGAGAAATTGAGTTTTTAAAGGTAAATAGTTTGCTACACAGGGATTAAAAGAGTCAGGATGAACTTTTTATCTTTAGTGTTTCTCCCAGCAGAGTCTGCACAGGTAAACTGGCAAAACTATGGCCATGACCACACACTGAAGCTTATTTATTTATTTATATTTTTGTTGTGTATATGTGAGACTGATAGACATTTTCAAAAAAGTTGGGGCTTCAGTCTTGGTGCTGTAACTGCCATTTGACTATTGACATTCCTCCACCCAGCATACATGTGACATTTGGTGTGAACCTTTTGGAGGTGGGATCAGATGAGTTTTTCAGTTTTTCTTTGTAAATTACTAGTCATAGGCGTTTCCTATGATATTGTCTCCTGGCTAGTTCAACAGACTCCTGTGGCAACAAGATGACTCGCAATACACAGCTTCAAAGCTAATTGGCTGGCTTTCTGATGTCATAGTGTTGGAGGAATGTATAAGGTCACGGTTCATTGTGTGACATTTCTCTCTTGCTATCTGGTGCTGTGAGGATTGGTCTGCTTTTTACAGGAGAGGCTATAAATGGGGGACGACCTACTTCCTGCCACCATCCTCTTCTCCGTTATTTGATAGCTAGTAAGTTCCTATTTGTGGATAATAGTAATGGAATATGGAGGTGTTTGTAGAATTGTAATAGAAATTCAATCTGGCAGGTTGGGTGTGCTATGGGTTTCATCAACCAAGGAATGTCAGCTGGTAGGTACTAGGAAGTGTGCCTTCCTGTCCTCTGGAACATTCTCCCCTCAGGACTGAGGACGACTTCAACCTTATTAACCTTTTCATAAGACTTTAAGGACCTAGGTATGTGCCTAGGCCTAGGCTAGGGCCTCAAGACTGTAAAGAGTCCCGTTTTCTGGTTATATTGATATCCAGGATGGTTTTTTCTCAACTACCATATATATTTAATTTTTTATTATATTGTAATTGTTTTTACCTGTTTGTTTGATTATTCACTGCCCAGAGTCACTTGCTTGAGATGGCAGCCACAGAAATTGAATAAATAAATATTAGCTCTTGGTGATGAAAGTCATATATGTGGCTAAGTATTTCTGGTTATTTATTTAAAAATGCTATGGGGTCCTCTCTCAAAAACAAACTGATCCTTAACCTAGATTACAGTGATGCTGCCAAGCCTGTTTGCATTCTCTAGTGGATTTCCTTTCCAGTTCTAGGGTTATACTGATAAGGTGTCTCTTTGGATGTATGTGGCTAAGGAAGAATTTCAGAATCAATATACTTGTTGAATGTGTCCTGCTCTGGACTTGAAATGTAGGCTCTAATTGTTGCTTCACAGAACATTCTTGATCAAACTGTGCTGCTAGATAATATGCACGTCATATTTGGGTGTACAGTGTACAGTGATGGTATGAGTTCTATTTTATACATTCTAATAACCTGGTGTTTATTAAGTATTGTCTTATAGTTTATTTTGGATTGTCCTTATCCAAGCAAGCTACCAACTAGCTCATAAATATTAGGATAAAGGGAATTATCATCCTAGGTTTATCATCCAAAAGACATGACTATGAGATTTTAAAGGCAAAAGAAAGATTGGGCAGGAGTAATGAGATCATGGTCATTCCTCAGAATATTTTAATAAGATTGTAGTTCTTCTGATTGTACTTCTACAAATAGGAGGGATGTTTTTGGATGATACTGGGATTGCAAAAGCTAAATGTAAATATGAACTAGAAGCCTTTCCATTCAATCAACAGTTAACATTCTTTTTGCTGGACATGCCACCATCCTTCTGTATTCCTGAACTGTGTTCCTTCCCTATGGCAGTTTTTTGGTTTTCCTTCAAATTCAATCATCCACAGTCTTACAGCATACCCAGGAGAATCAGTCCAAAAATTCTTTGTACTTGGTCAACATTCTAAAACTGACAAAATTCTTTTCTGTAGGCATGTTGCATAGATCCTCATATCTAAAATGCTAGTCTGTGATTCATAAGTTTCACATTACTGGATCTGATGTTAATGCTGAAGGAAAGATATATTAACGTGAAGGAGGCGTACATGGCCTTTCACTTTCTCAGATTTCTTTGTGACCTGCAAAATAGTTGAAGCCGTCTTGTTTTTAAACAATGCTAATTAATTTTCATTATTTATATTGAAAGTTAATTTGCAAGATGGATGGGTTTTGTAGAATGGAAAAAATTCAATGTAATTATAAGCATAATATATTCAATCAGAGCTAGTTAGTGCCTTGGGGAGCAGGATCAGAAATTTTTAAAACTCAGATGCAGATAACTAGTGCTACCATCTGTCATAAATGGGAGTAGAGATGTGCAGTATGTCTTTAGTTAAAAACAGCCATTTTGAATGTTGCAAGCATGAAAAAAAATCTCAGCTGTTTTGAGTGGCATCACATTTTGAGTGGGGCATGCTGAACATATTTCTACCTTGTGAAGTTGCAACCTTCAGTGGCCATTTTAATTGCTCCAAGCATGAAATAAAACACATGTGTTTCAAGAGTTTTATCTATGTGTGAAAGAAATAATATTCCATTTCAGGCACAGCCATAAATGGACTGCTCTCTGTGAACAAATGGTCTAAAATGTAATGTAAAAATTCTTTCCTATATTCTCTGTGGCTAAGTGGGCTCGGAGAACACTAATGAAAACCATTAGTTACTCCTGCTGTGGCTAAAGCTGCTGGAAAAGTATAAGGCTTTTTGAAACATAAAGGATGCTTATTAAGAGTAATCCTGAGCCTTATAGGTTCTCGTTTTGCTCTTTACTTTTCAGATGTGTCAGCAGTGACAAGTGTGAACTTATACTTACTTCTGGAATAGTTTCAGCTTTATGCTTTGTTTTGAAGAGGGTTTCCCTCCCATTGCAGAAATCTATATTTCAAAATGTTTCCCTAGTCTTGGATCTTAGATCTAAGCTCTTCCTTGAATAGCTTTTGGCATCTGGAAGAACTGGGTGCTGAGCAGAAAATATTTCTTCCACTCTTATGTGACCTATTTTGATGCTCTGATGTTGAGTCATGTTACCTAATACAAGCACCTAATACCCAAATTACATGCTGTGTAATTTTCAGGTTCAGCTTTCCAATTCAGGTTTATTTTATTTTATTTTATTTTTAGATTTCTATACCGCCCTTCTCCCTGGGGACTCAGGGCGGTGTACAGCCAAGTAAAAACACATAATATAAACAATTAAAATCCAATTTAAAAGAATATCTAAATTTGGCCCAGAATTTAAAAACACGGTTGTTCTTAAAGTGTGGCTTTTGATACCTCAAGACAGACTTCCTTTTTAGAGCTTTTCAGTGTGATCCCCCCCCCCCCCCCCCAATGTGTATGCCTCTGATAAATGAAGTAAATGTAGAGAAATATAAGAAGATAAGAGATGTGAGTTTAATCTCTCACAAGATTAAAGGCATTTCCTTAACACTAGTGCACCTTGTTAGCAAATACAAACCTACAATGCAAACTTCTTGCCAAGCCAGATCTTCCTGCCTATCAGAAAATAAGTATTTAGTTGCTGGACTGGTTTCCACATAGCTATGGCCATTCTTTGCCATAAGGTTAGAGCAACTAGTTAAGAATAACCTTTGGATGGAGGAGGGTAGAAATGCTTGTATTGTTAAGTAAAATGCTCATGCTGCTCCCCTGAGTGAGTAAAATACCTGTGCATGTTGTTACAAACAGAACAGTGGGGTGGAATCCCACCTAGAGAATAATAACCCAACATATTGGCCTTGACTCTCAAGCTGAGAGGGCTGCTTTTCTCTAACTCCACCCCATCCTTTCCTGGGAAGATCATTAAGGAGGCTAATGCTCTTGCTTTCCAGCTGCTGAGTTGTGGAGCAAGGCTCCCAGGTGAGCACAATTCCTCTAGGAGGCTTTAACTAGCCTTGCAAGAGCCTGCAATAATTGCACCATATACACCAAGCCAGTTTGGGTGCCTGCCGAACCGTTGCAGTCTCTAGATTTTTCAGAGTAGGACAAAGAGGAAGAAGCTTGTGGGTTACATATTGGACTAGCTGGTGAGTTTCAAGTAGAAAGAATAACTTTTTAGCAGTGGTGCATCAGGAGTTTATTTACTTAACCTGTGTCTTTTGGGTAACATCTGGATTGCATATTTTATACTGTAGCTGGAGATTGAATTGATGGAAACAGGAGACTACATGGAGAGAAGGATATAAAGTAGTCTGTGAAGAGATGTGTTTTCTGTAGGAGTATGCAGATGAAGCAAATGTATTTTTTCTTGGACCTGGAAAATCTGTTTTCTGCTTCTACATACCTTTAAATTACTGCTTTAACTTCCCTGTTCCCTTATATTGCTGTGATTTGTTCCTTGGTAATGATAATAATTCGATTATTTGAAGTTCCTTTTAACCAGAGGAAAAAGAAAACCTAGGAATTCTGCAGAAGTGCCACTACAAAAGATGGGAGGGGATTGATGTCATTTTAAAACTGCGCTATGGACTGAGGGTGCTGCTTAATGTGAATTGAACAAGCAGGTGGGAGGAGCTTGTCTATAAGAAGAAAAGTAGAGATTGAACACACCAGTTCTAAGGGGGGAAAATCTATTTAGGTCTTCTCCATTTAACGTGGCCTTCCTTTCCCTTTCTGCAGATTGTGTGTTTTGACATAGAGAATTGCACCTCACCAACTAGTGCTATGGATGTTTTCAACAGGAACATAAATTTTGATGCCCTCTTCAAGTTCTCCCACATGTGAGTACCTGTTGTGTGCTTAATCTTATTCTGAGAGGATTCAATTTCTTTCTTGGATGTTTAGGAACAGAGATGTGAGGTTAGGTAGGCTCCATCACCCATGAAAGATGGTGAGAAGGCTGGCAGGACCTGGGTTGCTGGAGCCAGACCACCTCAGTTGTTCTGCTTTCTTGAGGAAAGACTGTATTAAAACCATCTTTGTTTTCCAAAGGGGGCAGAGCTATTCAAAATGGCTCTTGATTTAAATATGTTGTGCCGTAGCCTGTTGCCAGAATGATGTGCTGTGCAAGTCAGAACTATATATCCTTGTAGATTCGCACTGCATTTCTCTACGACCAGACCCCTCAGGTGTTTCTAACTGTCCTAGAAACCTTCATATCTTTGGGAAATACTTGGTCCCCTCTGGAAGCAGTATTTCAGCACTAGAGATTCTGAAGTAAGGGATTCTTAGTGATGGTGTCAAGAAAATGTAAACTTTCTCTGAAGCAGGTTAGATACTATTGACTCTCTGTGGTTTGTGATATGGCTAGGAGCTGGCAAATGGTCAGTTTGGGAATGGCTGTGCTTCTAAGTATTGTGTAACAGAGCTTAATTTCCTTCCTTCATCCCTATAGCTCTGCATCAACTCAGCAGCACCTGAAGAAGGTGTATGCCAGCTTTGCATTATGTATGTTCCTAGCGGCGGCTGGTGCTTATCTCAATGTGGTAACTCAGCTGGTGCAGGTAAGAATTCTAAGGCATTTCTCCGGGACGATATTTAAGCTGAAGGTCATCTTGGTTATTGAGGGCTAAATGCCAGCAGGAAGACTGCAAAACAGTACATCCCGGCTTGTGGAAATAAGCAGGAATGTATCCTTTTGAGTGATTCTCAGCTGGTGCTCCATGGCTAGATGGCATATTCAGTGAAATTCTAAGCCTTTAAAAACTTTCCACAAACATATCCCAACAAAAAGTCTCTAAATAAATACATGTTCTCAGAGGCCTTTGTTCCTGTTTGAAAGAGCTTTTTGTTTCTATTGTGAAATTCAAGTGAGAGGTGGGACTATAGATATACTGCTCAGAGTCCTGCCAGATTGAAAATTTTCCCATTATCAGAATCACTTGTTAATGTTTACATTTAAACTAAACCCTACAGTAGTTAATAAAGTTTAAATTTGGAGAACGGCGTTCTAGTTTCCATTTCAGATTTCGAATATCTTTTTGCTAGACCTTTTTCTACATACCTATGTAGGATACCTGCATAATACCTACTTGCAGAGCAGAATCATTACAGATTTCACTTGTGCTTATAAAATTGTCGTAACGGAAAACTGATGAAAATCTAGCTGTGTATTTAAAATATTTAAGATTGAACGCATTCATGATTAAATTTAAAAATTGTCTGAACAGTGACAGAATTTCCCTTTCAAGAGACCGGCTATGCAAAATACTGATTCCTTGTTTCCTTTCAAAATCTGCATGGGGAAACGGTTCTGATGACCAGAATTTTCTTTAAAAGAGTGGGAGATGCAGCAAACGGGCTTAGGTTGAACTGGGTCTTTCTTCTGACCAGCCTGTGTTAATCTCTGTCTTTCCCACTTTGTTTTGCAGTTTGGACTGCTGACTGGCCTGGGAGCATTAGGCCTTATGATTTGGTTGATGGCCACACCCCACAGCCGAGAAACTGAAGAGAAACGTCTGGCTATCCTGGCAGGCTTTGCTTTCCTCACTGGTATGTGCAGGGCTGGAGACGCGAGAACTGAGGGGAGCAGCAGCAGTTTAATACTCCACATGTGCAAATGTGGAATTTCCATAAGCAAGAAAGACATTTTTATCTGCTTTCTCTTGCTGGGGTAGTGGGAGTTGTGCTGTGTAAGGAATGAAACGGTGCCATCAAGGCCATCAGAGGACCTGGCAGAATGGCAATGATTGATGGCGGAAGCACTGGGCAAAGTTTACTTCATGCATGAATGCAGCTGCCTGGTATCACACTACAGCAGAATGGCTCTTGTGTAATCCTGTGTCTGAAAAGGAAGCCAAATGGTTTTCCAGCCAAAAGGAAGAACGCAGCACTGAATGCTATAAAATGAGGGCTCCCTGCCTATCTGAAATGACATAGAGCACCTTATCACTTTCGGAATGTTTTTGTGTGGCATTTTGCCCCTCTCATGTCTTTTATGAAGGGAGTGCCTGTGTAATCCATAACTTATGTCTTTTAAATATGTACATGTAATGAATGGGAAAAGTATATATGTACATATGCATGAGCGAGAAACTTGTCTCTGAGGCTACATTCCTTCCTCTTCCAGGAGTCAACCTGGGTCCTCTGCTGGAGATGTGCATTGCCATCAACCCCAGGTAAGGGGAAACTGACCAGTTTGCTCTATCCTTTGCCACTTTTCACCTTGAAAGTGAGACCCAGATATCCTGCTCAGCAGTAATGGTGGGGGCACACTTTGGGGCTGTTACTTAGCTCTTCCCATTGAAGTATCTAGATCCGTTCAGAGACTTTTAAAAGTCAAGCCCTTTGAATATTTCTAAGGCAAATTCTGTTAGTTCGTAGTTCTGAGTCTTTCCATCCATCCATCTCCTCCTCAGGCATTCATTCTTGTCCCTTCCCTCCCTACAGCATCATCCCAACTGCTTTCCTGGGCACAGCAGTGATCTTCAGCTGCTTCTCCCTGAGTGCTCTCTTTGCTAAGCGCCGTGCCTACCTGTATCTAGGGGGTAAGCAGCAGCTGCAGCAACAACCACTGCCCACTTACACTCGAAGGAGCCGGGTTCACTTCGATCGGCCATTTTTGCTCATCATGATTCTGCTCCTTTTTCAGGTGTCCTTTTCTCTGGCCTGTTCTTGATGCTGCTGTTCTCCCTGATCAACATTTTCTTGGGCTCAACTTGGCTTTTCACAGTGAGTGGCTGCCGTTTTCCTGGTCTTGTCAGCTTGAAAGTTGATAGCAGCTCAAGCCCCTGTAGCAAACCTGCCTTTTTGGAACCTAGAACTGGCAGCTGGCCTACTGGAAGCAGTTGTTCAGATGTGCCCGGCTTCTCTTTTTTTTTAGCTTATTATTATACGAGCGAGATGTGTTCTATTAGAGTAACAGATTTGGGGGTGTATACAGATTGCAGTATTTTGCATTACGTTCTGTAATGGTGGCTGCAGATGAATACCATAATTATCAGACATCTTATTATACAGACACTCCCGGCATTGGTAAGCAACCTTCTGTGAGCATTAGGGATTCTAAAGTACCCCCCCCCCCCGGTACTTTATTGGATGCAGTGTTTAGGTAGACAAAATAACTAGAAAGTTATTGTCAGAAACAAAAAATGGAATTAATGCTGACATTGTGAACAATGAATTCATCTAATTCATGAAGAGATCCGGCTCTGTATATATTGAAGCCGGGAGTTAACGCAGAACCACTTCGGGCTTCTCAGTAGGTTGCAGGGCCAGGCTGTGCCATTGGAGTGATTTTGTCTAATTGGCTTTCTTTCTTTCTCCAGGCTAATCTCTACATTGGACTTATGGTTATGTGTGGCTTTGTGCTGTTTGACACTCAGCTCATCATTGAGAAGGCTGAGAATGGAGACAAGGACTACATCTGGTGAGTGTGTTGGTGACAGGCCTAGGGCTATGTAAGAGTTGGAGAGGAAGGAGCTGCCACATACGATAAGGATTTGTAAGTGAGGAGACTAAACAGGAGACACAGCTTCTTCTCCATTGGGTTCAAAATAAAAGAGACTTCGCTTGGAGGAAAGCAGGGAGGTTAAAAGCTTTATGGTGGAAAAAGCCAGAGTTAAATATGGAAGCAAGATTTTAAATGAACTCTGGCAGTAGAAGATGGTATACAAATAGTTGATTATGAATAAAACAATAGAGCAGAGTAGAGGCTCTGGCAAAGCCTCCCATTTGTAATTTTAGGGCACAGGTATCAACCTTGATCACGTCATGTGATGTATTACAGCATTTTTTGCCTTTCTGGAACTCGGGTGGGCATGGCCTGTGTGTGTCGCATCCGGCCCATGGGCCGCCAGTTTGACACCCCTGTTTTAGGGTATAATTTGATGTACAACACCTTTCTCTTCGTGCCAGGCACTGTGTCGATCTTTTCCTGGACTTCGTTAACATCTTCCGGGAGCTCATGGTCATCTTGGGCATGAATGAGGTAGGTCTGCACACATGGGGCTGTCTCTGATGCATATCCATTAAGTGACCAAGTGCACCATCTCCCACAAAGGCAAGCAAGAAGCCATGATTACAGAGTTTCATGGTGTGAAGAGTGTTTCCATTGAGAGGCAGATGCTTTGGGAGGGAAACTTTCTTCTACTTGGCAAAAGCAGGTGGTTTCTTACCCTGACTTTTCTAAACGGAAGGTCCTACCTCCTACCTAGAATGCCCCCATTTCTTTTCAGCACATAATCTTTTTTTTACTGCACATTAATGGGACTATTATAGTAAGTGTGTTTAGCTGGCGCCTCCTCCCGTAGGCGTATGTATCAAATATAAGCCCAAAAGGAAAGGGGAAGCTTTACAAAAATGGGGAGGACTTTTTAAAAATAATAAATATATATAAAACATAAGAGATAAATGTTCAGAAAAAATAAAGAGCTGAATAAAAGTTTGAAGAGTAAGTCATCAAAGATGAATCAAAGGAAAGCTTGGTCCGTACGCATAATGAGCCATGCAGGAAGTGAAAAGCAGAGTAAAGGGATGAAGGTTTATTAAGAGTAGGGAATGAAGATGGAGGGATGGAGGAATAGGAAGGCTTGGTTTCATGCAAAGTGGTAAGAGGGAAAAGATGGCGTTGGCACATTATCAATGTGAAATTAACCTCCCTTGACAGCTGGGCCATTCTAGAAACAGGCACTACCTTTGACTCCCAGGCATGTTTCAAAGTCCATCTTCCCAACTGAAGCCACAGCCTTTCCCCATCCTAGCTTCAGGCTTCATTGCTTGCTCATTCAGCAAGGAAGAACTATTTGCAAGTTGCACTTTCATACTATTTTCAGGATGGCACACAAAAAAAAATTTTTTTTGCAAGAATTAAGGGAGAGTGGGTGAGAACTTCTGAGTCTAGCTGTGATATAGGTGAGCAAATACCATTCATTACAAAACGTTCTCTAGCAATTAGGATGGCCTTGGTTCATCACATCTTTCATCCAAGTGATCACCAATTTCTCCAGGGGTCTGCAGAATTGGGTGTATATGGTTGCATCAGCATTCTAACCTAAAACAGAGCAAATATCTCTTTAACTGGCACGGGATCCCGATTGACGGGTCCAGGAGCACAGAGCACTGACAGTGATTTTTGTTTCCTTTCAGAACAAGAAGAAAAAAGAAAAATAAAGCGAAACCAGATGCCTGCGTGGAGATTCCTGTTTCTTACCCCCCTTTGCCTCTTTCTTGCTTCCATCCAACTTGATCTTCATTAAAGGTGCCCCCTGTTCTTCTGTGTGAATGAGAAGCATCTGTGACATTTTCATACTTTGTGGAAATTGGATTTTTTTCCCCTTGGGTTTTTTTTTTTTTTTGAGCCTCTTGAAAAAGCTAACTGGCTGATCCTAATGCTGGAGTCTGGCTTTGCCCCACTTCTACATAAACACATATCCCACTTCCCTCTTCTGACTATCAGAGGCTGAGTTCATATCTGTATTATTGGTAATGACATGGCAGTTTTCACTGGGGGGGTAGCATAAGTCCCTTCCATTTTTCTATTCACCTCCGATCACATTCAAATTGCAGTGAGAGCAGAGCAGAGGAGAACTTGCCTCTTGCTGGTGCCGGTGATACTCTGAAATTGTTTTGAAACATTTGCCTGATAATAAGGCTGACTTGTCTGCAGGGGTTTTAAAGAGATGGATGTTGCTTAAGTTCCTTCCTCTAGGATGGGTGGAGGGGGGAGGGTGGGAAGAAAGATACAAGGCTATAAAACTAGTTGCAGATTGAAAAACTCCTGTTGGAGATCTTCTATGATCTGATCCATCGTGCTAACTTCTCCACCCTCATTTTGCCACTGGTTAGCAAAAACTAACTTGTGCAGGTGAGAAATTTTGTCTGGCACTCATCTCAGTTTTTATCAACTGCTGACAGGTTTTTATTTGTTTGTGTGTTTGTCTTTAGATAGGTGTCAGTGTGGTAAGGTCTGGTCTGGTTTAATTGCATTCCTGATATTTAATTATTAGAGTTCGCTTAGGAGGAGGATGAACCCAGCACCTTGAACTATTAATGGGACTGAGCAGCCTTGGTCAGCAAGATGTCAGGGTGACATGTGGCTGCCTCTTCCCTTTTAACATCTGGGAATGAATCCTATCGCAAATGGGTTGGAGGGAATTGGCTGGATATTGTATAACGGGAATAGTATTCCTACATCCTGGAGAAACTGGGATCGGTGTACACTTGGTATTAAAAATGGCTCCCTCCCTTACATGCCCGTTAAGCTTTCCTTGCAGCTAACCAGATGATGTTTCTCCTGCTCTTCTTGGCATCTGAAGCCAGGCTCCAGTTTTGCTTGCTTGAGAAAACAAATTTTTTTTACGTCCTCCGTTCTTCATCCCTCCTTCCCCCTTGGAATAGTGCCAAGAACTTAAACTGCAAGAATCTACTTCATAGAGACCTTGTCTAACAGGGTTTAATAGAGTAAACTCTGTCGCTCTTTGGATGGCCAGCCCTGGCTGCATTCTTTAGCCGCCTACTGTGAAGAGACAGGGTTTTTGAACAAAAAAACAACAACGGTGTTTTGATTCAAATAAAATTTACATTGTCTTGCTTTGTATGGGAAAAATATTAAAATAAAAATCCTGAAACTTTACCATGTATCCGTTTTACTTTCACCTTGCAATCCGCTTCTAGTTGCTTGCAAATTATGGTAGTGAATTTTGTGTCCTCAGGAAAACTCTTCAACTTCTTTTGAGTTCGCAGTGAGATGGTGTGTAGTTTTTGTGCTCAAATAGAGCTGGGTCCCCAAGGAAGTTAGGCATTTTGGATTCAGGTTTGCCTCTTGGTACCTGATGGAGAATGTCCAGAACACGTGGGCCCTCCCACATTGCCTGTATGTTTACTGTTTACTGCCAAGACCTGCAACCTGCTTCTGCATACTATATGACTGAATATAATAGCTACTTCAGGCCAGGGAGGCACAAGTTTGGAGATGGGGATTTTAGAAAGAGGCTGTCATGAAATCCATATAAACAAACGAACAAACAAACAAATGCAATGGGGATACCTTTTTATGGACTGTTCTCATCTTGCAGAATACTTATGCTGAAAATGCCAACTCTGCTATATCATTAATGATGACAGACAAAAGCTTGAGACTCCCAATGAAGACTTGACTCTACCTGGCAATTTCTTAAGTTTTTTATGATATACTCTGGGATTCTCCTTCTGGTTCTTGAGGTTATCGTTAGGCCACTGCTGGGAAACCTTCGGATTTCTAAAATTGTCTTAATTTCAGTGAGTAAACCTGGATCCGACTGATTGACCTATCTCTGTCGAGGCCTCTGACTATAACTGCATTCCTTCAAATGGGTAGTGTAGAGGGAATGGTCTTGAGGCAGGAGGAAGAGCTGCTACCAAGATAATAGATCAAAGAGGACCAAGTCCAGGGGAGAAATGTAACCTGGGTAAATATCTCAGACAAGCCTCTTCCTAGTTCTCACAAAGAGGGAGGGGAAAACAAGTTTGAAAGCTGCTGTTACTATAGCTTTATTTTTAGTCCACCCATCTCATTAAGAGGCACTGGGCAGCTTTCAACCTTTTATAATAAAAGCTGCACTGGCCTACATGATGCGGTCTACTTTGAAGTGGCTAGCAGGTAGCTACATCTCAGTAATGGATACTAAGCATGCTAGAAACCTGACAGATAAAGCTAAGCACTGCGATCAAGTCCAATATTGGGTCTGTCTTATTGGATGAGTAATTGCAGAACAAGATCCAAGTGGTGAAGCATGTGGAAATAGGTCGTACAAATCTCATTTTTTTCTGCATTAGGAAAGCACTGATTATAGAAAAGGAGACTTAAAGCCCCCCTCCCAACCCCAACTAGAACTAATAATTCTATACTAGTACAGGTAGTCCTCTTAATCTGTTAAGAGACATTTCTTAAGTGAGTTTTGCCCATTTTACAAATTTTCTTGCCACAGTTAAGGGAATCCGTTTTCCCCATTGACTTTGCTTGTTGGAAGGTCAAAAAAGCATGACCTTGGGACACAGCAACGGTCATAAGTATGAACCAGTTGCCAAGCGTTTGAATTTCGATCACATGATCATGGGGATGCTGCAAAGGTGGTACCTGTGAAAAATGTCACAAGTCACTTTTCATTGCTGTTATAACTTTGAACGGTCACTAAATGAACTATTGTAAGTCGAGGACTACCTGTATTGAAGATAGAAAAATGAATAATTATGGGTGTCAAGAGGGCTTGTGAGCCAGTTATTTCTTTGTGGCAATTTTCCTGCCACTCGCACCAAATGGAGGTGGTGTAGGGAAGCAAGAAATGGATTCTGAGTTCCTTGGCATATGTAATAGCTACCTCAGCCCCCCCAAGTCAGTATGAATGGACAGCCATGACATTTTCCCAAACCTTTTAAAAACTAAGCTAACCCAAATCCTTCCATCCACTATTACAGGCAAGGCAGGGAGAGGCTTGCCTGAGGTTGCCCTAACCACATTGCTACCCACTTATATTTGTGCATAGTACTCAAATGAGCTTATTAATGGTATTGTTCCCTCTTGGGCACAGCAAGCAGAAGCCTGGTGCTGTTTTCCGCAGGGTAGCTAGCCACAAGGAGCTGAATTATTTTCTTACGTTGCCCTTCATCTTTTCAAGGCTAAATTTTCCCCATTTTTTTAATTGTTTGCTGTAAGATGTGATTGCCTCTTGTCTAGAAAGTTTTCATCGTAACCTCTTTCCAGGTTGTTTTCCAGTTCCTGCCCTTTGGGTGTTAATAATGAAAAGCATGTCTAGCAAGATTAAATATTTTAGAGGCTTTCAGCATCCCATCCAGAACCTACCAAAGAGGAGCCAGACAATAAAATCAGATGTGATGTAATGGAGGACAAGAGTGCAGGTCTCCACCCCCCCCTCCCAATTTTCCCCTCAGAGTCCTGCTCTGCTCAAACCTCACTGCTATTAATGCTGTTGATGAAATGGTCTCCAAAGGAAACCAACCTGCTTGCAACCTTGGTCACCAAGCTGGCATTTACTGGGTGGTGATGCAAGGGCTGTGCAATGCAACAATGCTATTTACACTTTAGATCACTAGGCGGTGCCAAGGATCTGCGGAAAGCCAGAGCCACCGAAGCAGGGGAAAAAAATGGCCTTTTGCCACTCTGACAATAATGCCATTGATTGAGCCAAGCTTTTTGATGCCTTCACTGGAAGCTTAAGATTTTGTAGGACTCCTGTTGAGTCCCTGGATGTAAGCCAAGCTTTCTTCTATTCCCGTTCCAGTGCAACCTGCCTTCTGCAAATTTAAGCTAATTACAAAACTCTGATCTAGGGCAAATGTCAACATCTCTGCAATTAGCCTATGTCTGTAGGAAGCCAGTGGCTCAAGTACTTTAAACAGGCAGGTTGCCTATTTCTATCCATGCCCACGAACTATACAGAGAACGCCGCACCTCAACAGTAAAACGTACAACCTACATAGAGAAGATTCTGGATTCAATTCCTAGCATTTCCAATTATGCCAAGAAAAACTGTTTTCAGAAACCTGGGAAATCCCCAGCTAATCTAGTAATGTGAAACCTGAATACAAGATAGGTTCCCGTTTCCATCCTGTTGGGAAAATCCTAGTTCCTTCTCTTAAGGCATAGCTGTTTTCATTTCCGACTTGGATTCAACCATCACTGAAAGCATGCACTGAGGAGTGTAAGGGAAATTAAGCTCACACTGTGTAAATATGACTGACAAAAGCTAATGTTCTGAGTGGATACTGTTCTCTTGAAGTATACACCTAGTACATGGAATCTGACAGGTGGTTAATGCAAATGGATCCCTGCCTTTTTTTTCTATGGCCAAAAAATATTTCCAATGCTGCCGATAACTGCAACATTGGGAAGATAATGGCCTTTTCGACTCAATGGATTGAAGACCTGACTGCATTTGCCACTTATGAGCAGACTTTGTTTGGACAAGCCCAATGAAATATGGAACTCATTTATACAAAACACAGGTGAAAAAGAATGAGTTATTTAAGATAAATTAGAAATACCTATGCATCTGAATCACATTCCCATTAGATAAGTATATATTAAATTGGGTTAATAGGTTGACTGCTTTTTTGTATTTTTTCACTTTTTAAAGTACTCCGTGCATTGTTTTTCTTCCACAATGTTTGCATTTGTGTTCCAATTAGTTTTTCTTCTGTTGTTATTTTAAAAGCAAATTTTTAAAATGCTCACACTGGCTTGATTGAAGAGAGAAATGTCACTGCCTTACCACAGAGTTCACCCAGTGCCAACCCCACAATGCCCAAAAAGCAGAAGAAAAGGTTTACAGAGTTGTGACCACTTACCAACAGCCGAGCTTCACTTCTGAACAGAGACGATGAATTGTAGGCAATCAAAGGAAACGTTACTTTGAAGTGCAGAATGATGCCACGGCCTTCCCTTTCTGCTGGAAGCAGGGTTGTGGGATTCTATATGCTTTAGAAGCTTGAGTGAACAGATTTCTAGCTCGAGCAAAAATGCTGCAGCCCTTAGCTCTGCCTTCCAAGACTGCCTTAGCTTTGCCTGGCCTGAAGCGGGTGAAATTCAGCAGGTTCTGGAGAACCGGTAGCAGAAATTTTGAGTAGTTTGGAGAACCAGCAAATACCACCTCTGGCTGGCCCGAGTGGGGTGGGAATGGAGATTTTGCAATATCCTTCCCCCCAGGAGTGGGGGAAATTTTGAGTAGTTCGGAGAACCAGCAAATACCACCTCTGGGTGGCCCGAGTGGGGTGGGAATGGGGATTGCAGTATCCTTCCCCTGCCACGCCCACCAAGCCACGCCCACAGAACCGGTAGTAAAAAGAATTTTGAATTCCACCACTGGGCTGAAGGCCACTTAGTAAAAAGAGCCAAGAGCAAGGCTAGCTTTTCTTAACAGGGCTCTGCAAAGATCTGAACTCAAGGAATAACATGCGATTTGGAGCATGTGTGAGAATGCATGTAACCCATTAGGAACATTTTTAACGCAACCCATTTTCCTTGGTTTGCACTGCTGTCCCACACAACTGGCATGTAATCCTTGGAAAAGATGCATTTGGCTTCACAGTGTTCTCAAAGAGGTGCTATGCATGCACCACCCACGCTTGCCAAATCACATTTTGCTCTTCAGATCTTGCTCAGGTCTTATCATAAAACATGAGAAACTTCTGCAAACACCCAAGTATTTATTCAGCCACACATTCCTTTTTTTTTTTAACCCCCTTTATTTTTTTTAGGAGATTCAAGACAACAGACAGCCTCATTTCACAATAACTTATATAAATAAAAAAGGAGCAAAAGACATCTTAATATTTTAAAATATATCGAAGTAAAAAAAAAAAAGACAACGAAAAGAAAGACTCATCAGGAGAAGGGGGGGCCTGTACACAGCAAAATAGCACCATCTAGGGAACCCGTAGACAGCTCCCATAGAAACAAGGAATGGGGGAGAAAACAGCTGGGCTGCATGGAAACCAGATCAGCAACATTAATAACTTAATGTTTCTTAATTTAAAAAAAAAAGTTACATAGAAAGGGGGAGCAAGGAGTGAAGGCCCAAGCTATCTAACCCAGACATACAGTAGCTCTGAGGTTCTTGTTCCTTCAACTGGATTTGGGAGCAAGGAAGGAAAGGAGGGACCCATTTGATGAAATACAATGAGAGAAAAGTGAATCTACTCACATTAAGATGCTTCTCAAGAGGGGGTTCTTCTCGTCAAAGCATCCACACCCCCTAGACATCAGTTTGGTACCCCCCCCCCTCCCCCCCCCCAACCCACCCCTCAGGCAGCCACATGCTTGAATGAAAGAAATGGATGGAAGGCTCACTTCACTCCTCTTTCCCGATGGACGGGAGTCCTGGTTTTGGCAAAAATCTCACATGCTTTTTAAGTGTCAAAGAGGTGGAAGGAAGGGCTTTCGGTAATTTGCTAAGGCAAGCACTGCACTGCCACTGAGGTAAAGAGGGCAGTTTGGAGAGATACAAGGATGGGAGAAATCTTCCCCTGGCAAGGGCATCGTAATTAGCACCACCCCTTCCAGCCTTGCAAAAGGGAGGTCAGGGCAAGAGAGTGTTTTGCTGGTGCAATCTGTGAATTGGAATCACTTACCCTTCAAGGGAGATAACTCTCTGCTTAAGTGTACCCTGGAACCCACAACAATCCTCGGTTCCATTTCCCTCCACAGCGAGTGCACCCAGTTGAATAAGGGATCAACAAGACGAATTTTGGACTCCCTCCCGTTCGCAGTGCTTGTCACCAAAGGGGATACGACTTAAAATGTGCAAAACCACACACCCCAAAGTTGATCGATGCCATTCAACCGGATGAAGATGCCCACAACCACTTTCCATCATGCCCCTCCTGCCCGCCCACCTTTTCTTCCCTTTCTGTCTCTTTTTAATAGGCAAGTCAGGTGGTGCCCTGCTGAAGAAGTCCCATTTCCCTGCTTTTAAGAGTGGGCAGGGAGCTGGTGTGGAAGACACGTTATGTTCTGGTGCAGGCCATGATTTGGTTTAGAAGAATCAAGCGGGATTCTATGGGCAAGAGCTGGGCCCTCAAAGCACCAGGCAGGAGCATGTGGCAGTGTGTCAACCCAGGAAGTCAATGCCCTCGTTCTTCCTCAAGATGCTCTCAGCCCTGACTGCCACAGGAGGATAAGCTGTCATAGAGAGAGTCACTGAGGGACTCCGAGTTCTCCAGGCCTGGCTGGCCCTCTGGACCCATATCCCTGGAACAGGCTTCTGTGCTGCCCTCTTCACCCACATCAGAAGCACTGGGGGTTCGGCTGCTGCTGGTGCTGAAAGCCGGGGAGGCCTGAGGTCCTTCTGAGGACGCCCGTCTTCTCTCGACTACATTGCAAGCCGAGCCCTGCAGAAGCAGAAAGATAGAACTGCTCAATAGAAGAAAGCCGGGAAGACTGACCATCCTGGTTTTGGTTTTGCCCTATTTCTGTTTTATAGCTACTGAGAGCCACGTGAGGTGTTGCTAGAGGGCAGGGACGAGCTCCACAACTGCATTTTGTGTTTTCAACACAAGGGGGGGGGGGAAATTAACTCTTTTTTTCATTCACAGGTGGCCCTCATTTAACAATCACTCAGCAATCCTTTGAACTTGGGACAGTTGGTGAACGAGTGGTACTTGCGACCAGTCTTCAAAGCTCTGGCCGGCTCAGTGCTCTCAGCCACACAATGATGATCTAGGTGGCTCAGCAACCGGCCCAGATTTCCAACTACTGCGGTAGTCCCGCAATCCCACGATCACAATTTGCGACCTTCCCCCATTGGCTTCCCACAAGCAAAGTCAATGGGAAGGCCAGCAGGAAGTCAAAAGTGGTGATCACGTGAGGTCCTTGTTTAACAACGGTTAAGTGATTCACTTAATGATGGTAACCGGGAACTAGCAGCAGGATCACATGACGTTGCACATGATGATTGCAGTTTTTAGTCACGGGAAATCTAACTCCAATTACCGTAGTTAATTGAGGAACCCCTCCATCTCTTCAGTTCCTGGAAAACCTAGAAACTAACACAGCAGCCAAAACAGTCTAATTGTTTACGTATTGTATTACGATTAGATTGTTATCCCGTATTTTTATATATAACCCGTGGTTGGTAACATACTTAATATTCAGTTATGGATTTTGTATCCTGTTTGCATGTTAAAGAGCCTCGTCTCGTCGTGAACTTGCTCCTTCTTCTACACTAAAAGCTGAAAGTGGAGCCATAGCTTTGGGGCAAAGAGGAAGGAGATGCCATTGATAACTGTTCCCTATAGCATCACCCACTGCGTGATTTTGTAAAGATGTCTTAGCATGACTAGAACCACTCAGGAAAACAAAGCTTTCTGTGAGATACTTAACAACAAATCTGTCAGTGCTGGTTACTATCTTCATACACCCTTGTGGATAACATCAAAAGCTTCTACAATGATTCTTAGCTTCACAAGCTCTTGGTAAACCAAATGCTTTCTGAAATCTCTCTGGGCTTTTTTGCAGTGTGGCATCTGTCTGCCTCCTGCCTTCTTTCTCCCCCGCACCCCCAAACTCATTCCTGACCCCTACCATTGCAGAACCATGGAGCTCTTCCAGCCTGTTAGGAGAGCAGAGAAAGGGATCCATGCCCGCCGATGCTTTGGCATTAGGGAAAGTCCAGTTTTTGCCATGTTGGATACGCCGGGGATTGCTGGCTTCGCTGCAGAGATCTGTGTAAGAAAGATTAGGAAGTCATTACCAGTGAGCTGGAACCAGCGTCGCATCTGCTTTGGGACAACACAACAGAAACAATGTGGGTCTGGATAAGGGGGTGAACGTTTTGCATCTTTTAAATGCTGAATGAACTAGATTTTAAAACATTAGGTTTACATTTTATGATATTTGATCTGCATCAGGAATAGGATTCCAAATGACATTGTACATTTCTGCTGAAATGACCTGCACAAATTAATGACAAATATTCAGAAAGTAGGAAGAACATGCTAATTTTTCTATCAGTTAAGGTCAGAACGACTTAAGAGCCTTCCTTCTGGTTTTTTGTACCACTTCAGTATCTTAGAAATACACAAATCAACATCTGGCCGATTCTTTTCATTGCATAGGACTGTCTTCTGGCCTTCTAAGTTCCATGCATGGAAAATTGTCTCACAGAAGAAAAACTATGGATCCCCCTAAATCAGAATTGTAACCTGCGTCCCTTTGACCATCTTATAGTCCCTTCTAACCCTAACCCTAAAAATACTCGGCGAAGAATTTAAGCCAAACGATCCCTTTAAGTACTGAAGAACAATATAAATGAAATCGGTTGAGCGCCACTGGTAAAGGCACATTAGCAAAACGTCTGCTTGTGGAGTATGTGTGTACATAGATACGGTTTCAGAAAAAGAGGACAATGCATAGCTTCTTTGGTTAGATCTCTTTCAAATGGTACGAACCTTGCAGGCAGCCTCTGCGATCATGGTGGCTGAGGGCCGGCTCTGCACTGGTTAAGATGCCATGGAAAGCTGGCATGCTTTGGTGCTTGCTAGGCCCCATCAAGTCCTCTGCGCTTGGCACTTCCCTTTCCAGCGTTCGGGCTTTGCGGGGCACTCTGGTGACAGGTGGGGGACCTCTAGGTGGGAGAGGTCCTGCTGGTGGAGGATCCAACCGAGGTCTCAGTTTCGGGACACTCTTGCAGGGCATCCCACTGCAGTAGTCAGGAGGGGGGAATGTGCCAATGCCGCTGTCCAGAGTCCGTGTCAAGGAGCTACACACTGTGGACATAAACCAGAAACTACAGGTAGTCCTTGAGTTATGACCACAACTGAGCCCAAAATTCATGTTGTTCAAGTGAAACATTTGTTATAAAGTGAGTTTGCCCCATTTTATAATTTTTCTTCCACAGTTGTTAAGCGAATCATTGCATTTTGTTAAGTTAATAACATTGACTGTTAAGTGAATCTGGATTTCCCATTGTTTTTGTCAGGTCGCAAAAGCTGATCATATGACCCTGGTACACTGCAACCGCCTTCTGCCACCGATAGCCTCCCATCGACTGGTACGGTCCCACAGAGAGGGGCTCCTCCGGGTGCCGTCGGCTAGGCAATGTCAGCTGACGACCCCCAGGGGGAGAGCATTCTTCCTGAGGGCCCCTACCCTCTGGAATGAACTGCCCCAGGAGATTCGTAGGATTCCTGACCTTTGTACCTTTTGTCGCGCCCTAAAAACATTATTTTTTTTATTTATTTATATGCCGCCCTTCTCCGGAGACTCAGGGTGGCTTACAATGCGTTAAGCAATAGCCTTCATACTTTTGTATATTTATACAAAGTCGGCTTATGGCCCTCACAAACCGGGTCCTCATTTTACCCACCTTAGAAAGGATGGAAGGCTGAGTCAACCTTGAGCCTGGTGAGATTCGAACTCGCAGTAATTGCAGGCAGCTGGATGTTAAATGCTGCCTTAATAGGAGGCATTAGCCTGCTACGCCACTCAGGCTTATTATTCCAACAAGCAGGGCTGGCCTAAATAATAATAACATTTTACTATTTTAATGGGTTGTTTTATTAGAGGTTTTTTTGGCCAATTTATTTAATTGTTTTAAATTGCTTTTAATTTTTATATTGTCATGGTTTTATTTTTGGCTGTACACCGTCCTGAGTCCTTCGGGAGACTCAAATTCAAATAATAATAATAATAATAATAATAATAATAATAATAATAATAATAATAATAATAGGAACCAGTTGCCAAAGCACCTGAATTTTGATTATGTGACCATGGGGACGCTACAATGGTCATAAGTGTAAAAAATGGTCAGAAGTCACTTTTTTCAGTGCTGTTGTAACTTTGAACAGTCACTAAATGAACTGTTGTAAGTCAAGGGCTACCTGTATGAGGAGAGATGAAGCCAAAGTCTACACCTCCTCCAGAAATCCATCTCCCTGATCTACTCGGCAGTATACTGCATGTTGGGAGCCATTATATGAGTAAGTGGGTAGCATGCAACTCTCCAAATATTGAGCTCCAAGTTTCATGGCCAATGGCCGGAGATGATAAGTTGGAATTTACGTTTAGAAAGCTATACTTTTGCTTCCATGAAAATACACCTGCCTGGAGATAAAAAAAATTCTAGAATTCTTACTTCTTATCTTAAAATCAGTCCCCTTAGAGCAGGAATCAGCAACCTTAAACACTCAAAGAGTCACGAAGGTCCTAACTTGAAGCCCCCCATTCAATTCTGGAGCCGATTGGAAGTCTGGTTCCCCCACCATAGAGTCTCCTCCTAGCACGGCATCCTTTTTCCTCTACCTGTCCTAACCAAAAGCCCTATCAATTGTGGAGCCGACTGGCAACAGGGAGCCGCAGCAGAGGGATGAAAGAGCCACATGCGGCTCCAGAGCTGCGGGTTGCTGACCCCTGCCTTAGAGCAACAGTCCCAACCTTTCCAGTTCTGTGGACCAGCAATGGGGGAAGCCGGGGGGAGGGGGGGCCCGCGGGGAACAGAAGGGGATGGATTCGCACAAGGGCCAAGTGCTTGTGCAGCCCAGGGTTTGGGGACCCCTGCCTTAGCGGTGAAGCAAAGCAGAAGATAAGAGATGTAATTCAATGGTCAGCCACCTTTTAAGACATTCGCCATGTGATTTTCCACAATAAAAAAAAAAATTAAATATCGTTTTAAAAATTAAGACGTTAAAAAAAAATCCAAATAATGAATGAGTTCCCACCTGCTCCTTGAGATATGGGAAGTTTTTGATTTTTTAAAAAACATATTTGGGCAGCCCACCATGTAGGTGAGTATGCAGGTGCTATAATTGTGGACAAATGTTACTGATCCTCCAACACAACATGTTAGTTATTCCGTCCTCACTGCCTTTTCTAATGTTCAGCAGTGCATATGTCTCCACCCACTTTCTTCTGTCCTCTTTCAACAATTAGGAAGAAAATCAAGGAAACGGGATTTCCAACCATACAGTATATACACAAATACCTGATTTTCTTCCACATCTATGCTCTGTGAAGAATGAGATGTCAGCAAGCATTACCTAATTGTTGTGCTTTTTAAATTCAATGTCTAACGTTCTGTCAACATCTAGATGTTCTAAACTTTTGACTCCCAGGATTCTCTTGATATCATTGGTATCAATCACACCGATGGGAGAATTATGGGAACTGTAATTCAGGTCAAAGGATATGAAGTGGCAGAGAACTGCATTACATAGGATAAAAATTCTCACCCCCCCCCCTTTTATAATCTCATAATTGGAACGAAGCCACCAGACCCCACTACAGATAGGATATGCATTTCCTTTCTAGGAAGCAATTCTCTGTGGTAGTAATTTCCTGTCTAAACTTGGGAGTACAATTCATGGAAGCTTGTGTGGAATCCTGGGAATATCCTTGACAGGACTTCATTCTCCTTGTGGAAGAAATAAACCTGATTTTTTTTTAAACTGCATTTCAACACTACTGGCCCCCAAAGACCATCCTATGCTAGCTGCTAAGTTAAAATAACAGCCCCTTCGCCAACCCCCAGCCGATCCCTTCCGCTTTCCTTGGAGCTCACCGGCAAAGTGCTGGGAGGTCACCAGTTCAGCCAAGCTGTCATCGGATGGCAGCTCTTCCCGCAAGGCAGCTTCGTGAAGCTACAGGGGAGGCAAAGGAGACAAGAATGAGTCCTCTGGCAGCCGAGGCGTGGATGAGGGGCTTCGGGCTGCTTCCCTCCCACCCACCTCCGAAACCTCACCTTGTCTGGAGCCTCCGGACAGGCATGGAGGTGCCCAACAATGCCGTTGCGTGGCGGCCGGATAAGGCGGGGATCTTTGGCATCACGCAGGCCTCTTTGTAGGCCCTGTATCTCATTCTTCTGCTCCAGATGAGTCTCACATGGGGCCTCTTTCCCATCCACCCTGCAAGTGCAGTGGATGTCAGTACCCTGAAGCTTCTCTTTCTTTCAATCCTCCCCCCCCCCATTTTGCAAGATCTGTAGGGTCTCCTCGCAGGAAAGAGACCTGGGACCCTCTCTAAATACTATCCCAAGAGTAGGAGAATGGATATCCTTCACATTGTCTTCAACTACAATTTCCACAAGCCCCACCCACTGCCCTTGCTTGCTTGGACTGGTGAGAAGTAAAACTGCCAAAACATCTAAAGCAGAGGTGTCAAGCTTGATTCATCAGGTTATATTTGACCTCTAGGGGGGGCATGGCAAGCTCAATGTCACTCATGTCGGGGGCTGGGAGGGATCCATTGTCTCCAGCGGAGGAAGGCGAGACCAGGGAGAGCGCCAAATCCTTGTCCTGCAGAGCAGCCTCACTGTCCCTCTTAGGCCGCGCAGAGGACCCCCGGATGGTGGCGCAGGCTGTGCAGAGCCCTAGGCAGAGGAGGGCAAGCACCCAGCCCAGCCCTTGAGCTCCCAGGGCATCGGGACTCCACAGCCCAGCCCAGTCCAGTCCCGCTTCCCTGAGAGGGTGCCCGGTTGTGCTTACCTCCTCCTCGAGGCTGCTGCTGCTGTGTTCGCTCTCCTTGGCCAGGTTGCTCATGGTGTGTGCGGGAGGGCAAAGTGTGTGGGCGGCCCACTCCCTCTCCACGCAACGAGACCCGGCTTTGTAACCAAAGCACCCTCATTAATAGGATGGGAGACCACCAGGAGAGGTCAGGAGGAAGAAACAAGGGGATGGCGAAAGGGCAGCAGGACTGCTGGTGGCCAAGTGCTAAGGCAGGATTTCCCTCAGATCCTCCCTCCCTCTCATTATAGTCTGTCTTCCTTCCTTCCTTCTTCCTTCCCCTTTCCTTCTTTTTCCTTACTTGTTCTCTTCTCATCTTTCCTTCTTTTTCTTTTTCTTTCCTCTTTCTTTTTCTCCTTTCCTGTCCCTTCTTGGATGCTCAAATGCAAAAGGGGAAACATTTCTCCTTTTGTTTTGTTTTTAGTTTGTTTTGCTAGCCCTGTCAGTGAAAACGGAGCCCAGGGGGGCACACACACACACCCCCGGGCTCCGTTTTCATCCGCAACCTCTTGCAGCCAAAACAGAGCTCCGTTTTGGCTGGCAGGATTGCAGCAGGCCGTCGCGGCCAAAAACAGAGCCTGGGAGAGCGCGTGCAGTCCTCCTGAGTGCCATTTTTGCTGGCAGAGGCCCGCGGGCCAGTCCTTCGCTGTTTCCAGGGTGGCCCTGTGGGCCAGATCTAAGCAGCCCACGAGCTGGATCCGGCCCACGGGCCTGGAGTTTGACACCCCTGATCTAGAGGACTTGCCTCCTTTCACTACATGGCTCGCAAAGCTCAAGATGTCACTTCTTAAGTCCATCTCTCAATCCATCAGAGCCAAAAATCATAACCCTCATTTTCAGGCTCCTTGATTTTAACTCTGGTTATACCATAGCTTGTCAAAGATATCCAGAATGTGAGACCCTGTTAGCAATCTTGAGGGTGATAAATTTTATTTAAAAACAAAGGAGGAGGAGGGGGGACATTTTAAGTTCTTTAGGAATGTGAAAAAAAGCTTGGAAACAAATGGGCAGCATCTGGTGAAGTCTTAAAAGATTAAAAAAATGGAGGGTGGGGGGCGGTGTTTGTCCCTTCTAAAAAGAGTTTCACTCAATCTGTATTCACTCAAGCTATTCATTACCCTCTTACCACCTCACTGGCTCCACTCTTGATCCCAACCAGAAATCTTCAGTTTTATGCAAATCTGGATCCCAGAGTTAGTGTGAAACAAAAGCGCTGATCCTAGCTTAAGTGCGGCATCTCTTGGGGTGAGATCAGCCTTCAACAATGTGCCTTTAAGCCCTTCCAGGCAGATACCCCCTCTGATCCGCTCTCTCTGCTCTGACTTACCTATTGAGCAGCTGCTGCATGAAGTTCTCTGCAGTCACCTCCTGGTACATAAGGGTGAGCTGGCTGTGTCCGGTGTCACAGGTGTGGGACCGAGTCTTATCCAGGGCCAGCCCATTGATGTAGGCCTTCTCCTCCTCCAGGGCTTTGCGCAGGTCCTCCGCCTTCTCCATGAGCTTGGAAATGTTCAAGCTTTCGGACTCCAGCTTGCGTGAGCCGGCTTTGCTGTCCTTGGCTTTGGGAGTCTCCGGCCTCCGGCTGAGGGCAGGCAGCTTGCTCTTACGCAGGCCAAACCAACTGGCAAGACCACTTGAATTCTTCTGCTTGGTCTCCCCTGAGGCCGACCCACCTTTGTGCCTTCGCAGGACATTCTCTTCAATGCCTTTCATCACCTTTTCTTCAATACTGGCGGGAGGCCCAGCTTTGCCCTTAGCTTGGTCCGGGCCAGGGGGGGTTTTGCGCCCAAAACTGCTGGATACCTTGGCTGTGGGTGGGCACGGCTTGGGTTCTGGAGCAGGGGGTTTGGTTGGGGACTTGGATGGTAACTTGGTCGGGCTCCCGTGGGGACTCTTGGCATTCTTCCCGGGCGGCAGGGGTTTGGAGGGATTTCTGTTCACTGGCGTTCCTAGGGAACGATTCTTGGAGCCCTGGTGCTCAGCGTCGTTGCCACGGGAACCCACAGAATGGGAAGAGTAGCAACGAGGGGTTGATTCATTCCCATGGCAGGGCTCAGGGTGTTTGAGGCTGCTGCTCCCAGAGCCCAGCCTCGGGTGAGCATCGGGAAGGCTTTCCCCACGCTCCCCTGGCCGGGTAGGGGCCCTCCCCTTCTCAAAGCCCGGTCCCTCTTTCCCCTCCGCTCCCTTCAACCTCCCGAGCACTGTCAGCCGCTCTTTGAAGGGCATGCTGGCTGCCACCTCGAGCGTCCGCTTGGTAGAACCACTGGCGCATCTCTTGGTGTTGTCAGGGTTCCTGCGGGCCAGAGGAGGCGAGCGCCTGCTCTCTGGGACTGACTTTTCCCGGTGGCCAGCAGGGAAGGGCTCCAGCGAGACGTCACCAGGCGGCACGGCCCGAAGAGGAGCCAAGCGGCAGGAAGGCAGGAGTGCCTCAGGTGCATCCAATTTGGTATCACGGGATGAGGGGGACCGAGAGCTCATGGCAGTGCTGAGGGTCAGCTCTAAGATGTTCTCGTACTCGTGGGGTTTGTGGTACCCAAAAGGGTCTGGTAATGTGGGAGCGATTGTGGGGGACTCTGGGACAAGGGGTCGGCCAGCCTTGGGGGAGGGATGCCCTCCGCCAATGCCAGAGTCAGCAGGAAAAGGGCTGTCGGGGGAGCCCTTGCGGCTAGGCGTCGGGGAGTGGTACACCTCGTATGTGTTACTGCGGCAGGGGATTTTGGAGCTGCGGGTGAGCTGCGGGCTGAGGCGAAGAGCAGCGGGGCTGGGGGGCGGTGGCATTTTCAGTAATTTGAGCACCTTGGAGGGGGAGGGGATAGGGAGCCCTGGCCGAGACTTATCTTTGTCTTCGCTGGATGCAAGGACGCTCAGGTAGGCTGGCTCCCTGCAGGCAGGAGGAGGCCCCAAAGCCTCTAGGCAACTCAAGGCCTGGATGTGCTTGTAGCTCCTGCCCTGCCCTTCGGGGTTTCCCATCAAGCAGGGCCTACTGGGCTCCCCATTGAGCAGGGCACTGTCGCCAGCCTCCCGAAGGACATGCTGCAGGTACGTCTCCACCTCACCTAATTCCAGCTTATGTTCAGCCAGTGCACTCAGCAACACTTGCCCTGGGTGTCCTTTCTCTGGAGGTTCGGCTTCCCCAGCCTCATCGGAGGAAGAGGAAGAGCTGCCCTCACTTTTCAGTGGAGGCTGCCTAGGTACCCCTTCACCCTGAGCCAGCAGCAGACATGGCCAAGCTTCTGCCGTCACTCCTTCTGGGGAGCTCAGCTGCCCAGGGTCTCTCCAAGGGGAAGGAAAGGCGAGCAGTGGATCCATCTCTTCCAAGGAACGAAGCACTTCCAGGATTTGGGCCTTCTTTCGCAGGAAAGGGGAGAGAGCTTCCAGAGATTGGAGATTAGATCCAGGAATTTCCAGACAGTGTTCTTCAGAGATGACCTGGGACGCAACCAAGACATACAAAATGTAACAAGGCCAGCTTTTGATTTCCATTTCTGCTCTCTTGACCACAACATCCCATTTGTTATTTCTGGTGGTGTCCCCAGACGCCTTTACAACCAGATCAAATGGTTTATTCTAATCTTCCACCAGTCTAATGTAGTCTCCTACAGTGGGCAAAAGTTCCCCATAAGTAGCGGAGAAAGAATTTTTCCATCCCCTTCTGCTCAATATTATTTTTAAGTGGCAACATAATGGATTGAAGCTAAAATGTGCAGGAAAAGCAGGAATTCCGCCTCCTCCTCTCCATGTGAATTTTACCTTCAATCCAGGCTGTAGTTTGGTAACGTATACACTGAATGGATGCTACCAAAGAGAAAATATGCGGAGGGCTGGACTAGAAGAGGTTGATTTTAGCTAGTCCTATGAATTTAAGGGACACGGTGTTTATTTTTAATTTTGTTTAAACAATGAAGCTCACTTGTTGAGTTGGGTGGCAGCACAGACTGAGTAAATAAATTGCACTTGTTTGTAGGTATGCTATACAGTAGAACCTCTGGTCACGAACGCTTCTGACCACGGCCAAATCGGGTTCCGACCAAAAAATTCACAATTTTTATTTAAATATTTAATTTAAATAAATTATTTTAATTATTTATAATTATTTATAAATTAAATTAAAATATTTAATTTAAATATAAATTTGAGAGATGCGGTGTAGGGACATGGTGGCTCAGTGGCTAAGACAGTGAGCTTGTCAATCAAAAGGTCGGCAGTTCAGCAGTTCGAATCCCTAGTGCCACGTAATGGCATGAGCTCCCATTAACTTGTTCCAGGTTCTGCCAACCTAGCAGTTCAAAAGCACGTTAAAAAAAATGCAAGTAGAAAAATAGGGACCACCTCTGATAGGAAGGTAACAGCATTCCATGCGCCTTTGGCGTTTAGTCATGCTGGCCACATGACCACAGAGATGTTTTTGGACAGCACTGGCTCTTCGGCTTTGAAACGGAGATGAGCACCGCCCCCTAGAGTCGGGAACAACTAGCACATATGTACGAGGGGAACCTTTACCTTTACCTTATGAATTTAAGGCACTTGCTTCCCATTACAATCCTGCATCTTCTATATACAGTAGAACCTCTGGTCACAACCATAATTCGTTCCATAACTTTGGTTGCAAACCGATTTGGTTGTGACCTGAACCTAATTTTGGAAATTTGGCACTTACAAAACAAGAATGGTGCGGAAGGGGAAATTGACCGCGGGAAAAATTTTTTTTTGATTGGAACCAGATTTGGTCGTGGTCAGAAGCGTTCGTGACCAGAGGTTCTACTGTATAGCATTACCTACAAACAAGTTCAATTTATTTACTCAGTTTGTGCTGCCACCCAGCTCAACAAGTGAGCTTCATTTTTTAAACAAAATTAAAAATAAAATCAATTTATTTATTCACTTGATTTTTGTTTTTGATTTCCATCAACCTCTTTAGCCTCAGCGAACAATTTCTTCGGCGGCTCACAATTCAGAAACATGCATTGCAATTAAAACCATGAAGGCATTTTCAAAACAACAAAAACAGTAGAAGACATCTACTGTTTGGGTGGGCGGGTGATTTCAACCCACAATACAAAGGTTTAAAATACACGGCACCGAGGAAAGTTATCAAACTGACATTCACTAACACAGCCAAAGCAAAGCGATGGGCCCTTTCATATATTTGGGGCCCTGGTCCCCAGCAAAGAACCAGGCCTTGAGTGTCTTATGAAAGGCCAACAGTGTCAGAGCCATCCTAATCTCTGAATACATTATTGGAGAAAAGGAACCAAAGCATGAGCCCATCCTGCCCGAGTGGATCAGATGGGTAGAAATAACTGGGAGAGACGGTCCCCTCAGGTAACTCGGTCCCAAGCTATGAAAAGCTTTAAAGGTGAAAACCGGCACCTTGACTTGCACCCAGAAGCGCACTTTTTTTTTTTAAAATTTGATTTATATGCCGCCCTTCTCCGGAGACTCAGGGCGGCTTACAATGCATTAAGCAATAGCCTTCATACTTTCGTATATTTATACAAAGTCAGCTTATTGCCCCCACAAACTGGGTCCTCAATTTACCTACCTTAGAAAGGATGGATTCCAACCTGCACTAATTGCAGGCAGCTGATGTTAATAACAGGGCTTTAGACCACTGTACTATCTAAGGCTCTGGCTGTCAATACAGCTCCCAAAGCTCTACATGCACCAAGGTACTGGCACCATGGACTACTTCTACGCCACATTCTGCCTCAGCTGAAGCTTCTGAAAGTTCTTTAAAGACTGCCTCATGCAGGGTGCACTGCAGTAGTCCAAACAGGAGATCACAAGGGTAAGAATAACAGTGAGCAGAGCCTTCCGGTCCAGGAATAGGCACAACTGGCAGGCAATTCAGGAGTGTACGAAGTCCCTAAGCAGGGTTGCTGCTTGTCTTCAAACAAGAGCCATGGGTCCAGGAAGATGCCTCTGCTGTCTCCCTATTTGGAATTGGGAGGTTAGTGGATGTTTTCTTCTACGGGGATGACCATCTTTTCTTTCTAAGAGCCACAGTGGTTAGAGTGCAGTACTGCAGGCTATTTCTGCTGATTGCCGGCTGCCTGCAATTTGGCAGTTCAAATCCCACCAGGCCCAAGGTTGACTCAGCCTTCCATCCTTCCGAGATGGGTAAAATGAGGACCCAAATTGTTGCGGGCAATAGGCTGACTCTATAAACCGCTTAGAGAGGGCTGTAAAGAGGTATATAAGTCTTAAGTGCTATCGCTATCTGTGCTTGTTATTTTATAACTTTTCTTTTAAAAATTCCAAATGCCGCCCAAAGTTATCAAGCCGAGTGACCTTAGAAACATGTATCAATCAAACAAACAAATCTGCCTGACCCAACTTTTGAAACCAGTTTTGAACGAACAATCCAGCGGTGAAATGCTATTGGTTCAGGCCGGTTCGCCCGAACTAGTAGTTAAAAATGCTTTAAAAGTTTTTTTAAAAAAAGTTCCAACGATCGTGTGTCACTCAGTTGATCTTTGGAACTTTTTTTTTAAAACTTTTAAAGCATTTTTTACTACCAATTCTCTGGAACCGATAGCAAACCAGTTCAGATTTCACCACTGGAATAATCCCATGTCAGTTTCCCTACATACAACACAACAGTTCTCCCTGAACTTCCTCTTTTTTTCCCCTTGGAAAAGGAGGAAAAAAAATGCCCCTGTCCCCACATCTTATGGTTTGAGTCACAGCCATGAAGCTCACAGCATAAGATGATGTCTACTGCATCAAAAGTCTACACTTGTGCAGCATTGCATCAATTAATGGCTCCGGGCCCCATTCCAAAAAAAAGTACTCTCTCTCCCTGTCTTAAACTATTAACGAAGTATGATGCACAGGAAAGCTATATGAGTGGCACAACGATGAAGCAGTAGCACCAGCAGGTCTGTACCTGCAGGTGGCAATCCAAAAATTAATGGACAATAGAGAGCTTATAGAACATACCTCTCTCTGCAGCAGGCACCGTCCCAGGGGAAACGAAACCGGGAGGTTCTCTACTGCGCCTGGTTGGGAGATCGGGGATGGACTGGACAGCAAGGAAGCTGGATGGGCTGGAGTCTGAAGAGACAATTAATAGAATGAATGGCTCCAGTAGATCTGCTTGCAGAGAGCCAACGCCCCGAACGACAGTACCTTCAAAAACAAATCCATGCAACGTACTCCCAGCAATTTCCTTCCCACTGCTTGGAAATACATGTGAACTCAGCAGCCACACTGATAAACCAAGCAAGGTTTATTAGCATTGGGATGCCCCCGAATGACTGTACTTCATTCGAGTAACCTATGACTAACCAGATTTTGGCTTGGCATACTAAATAAATACAGCGTAGGATAATATGATATAGACTAGACTAAACTTCTTTATTGGCCAAGTGTGATTGGACACACAAGGAATTTGTCTTGGTGCATGTGCTCTCGGTGTACGTAAAAGAAAAGATACATTCGTCAAGAATCATAAGGTACAACACTTAATGATAGTCATAGGGAAACAGACCAGCTGCAAATGCAAACATTTCCTCAAACATTTGAGCTAGATAAAACAATCTTCTTTCCAGCTCCATCATTCCAAGACTCTCTCTGTATGCAGTCACCTAAAACCCACCCACCCTGCAAACAAATCTTCTCTGTACATGTAAGCCGAGCACATGATAAGGAAGAAGGGAGATAAAAGACAAGAGAACATACCTGGGAGAGAGATCCAGAAGTCAGCTTTCGATGGAAAAGATCGCTGAGAGCCTGGTTTTGCCTTTCCAAGTCAAAGACCCGTTTTTTCAGCTTTATGCATTCTTCCCGAAGATCCTGAGAACAGAGAATCTAACCTGAAAGCTAGAGTCGAGAGAGGGCCCGCAAATGCTCTTCTCTGGTTTCCTCCCCTCCCCACAGGAATCCTCTAGGTTAGTCTTTTGTGGTCAAAATGGATTCAGGAGGAAATCAGCATTTGCTGATCAAGGCACACAAATCCCCTTCCAAAACCCCCTGAATCCTGTGACTTGCACAAATAATGCAGGTTAAGGATGTGCATACATGTGTGATCATATTTAACAGACACTGGACTCATGACAAAAACTGAAGAGGAAGAGGAAGAGGGAAATAGTACTGTTCAGCCTTCTCTGCTGACTCCTGGGAACGTAATACAGAGCAGGACACACATGTTTTTGGCATGCAAAAAATGCCAGGTGAAATCCCGCCCCCCCACAGAGATTAATAAGTAGAGCTTTGGGTGATGAGCTAATCAAGAGGCAAATGCAATTAAATGTTTGCAGGACTGATAACAAGCAACTAAGATCTACTATCTGCCTGTCCTTCATCTATATCAGGGATGCACAATGGCTATCAGCTCAAGGTTTACACCTGGTTTTGTTTAGAACAATGAGAATTGCATTCCAAAAGTGGGCTAAGCCACGGCCTCAGTTTAGAGGGAATTTCGGGAGTTTGAGAAAGACATATTCTAAGTATCCACAAGACTTAAAGGTAGTTCTTTTGCCTCCTAGCCCCACTCCTGCCCTGTTACACAAAGCACGAAATAGGGGTGTTGGGCCAACCTTTTTGGGGGGAGCCACAAAGGAAGCTGGTGGGCTGAATATTGTCCCAGGCTGCATTTTTTTCACCTCTTGACTATAGAGACCAGTGGCAGGACTTGTAGTCAAAAGTTCTTCTGACATTCCCATTCCAAAAACTAAGAGCACAAAATCTAGATGTGACTTCATCATTAAAAATGAATTATAGTACACTTATACTCCAACTAAACTTACTACTCAGTTTCACCCCCATTCTCTCTTTTAATCACACTTTTAAAACCAGTTCTGGAGGTCTATGGGAGATGCATGTGTAAGATTTCCAGGGAAGACACTGGGCCAAGGGGCTCTGTACCTCAACAATGGAGGAAAGGCTGCATGAAATACAGGTAGGCTTCAACCAGTGGTGAAATCCAAACTTTTAAACTACGGGTTCTGTGGGCGTGGCTTGGTGGGTATGGTATGGCTTGATGGACGTGGCTTGGTGGGCATGGCAGGGAAAGGATACTGCAAAATCTCCATTCCCACCCCACTTCAGAAGGGTACTGCAAAATCCCCATTCCCTCCCCACTCCTGGGGAAAGGATATTGCAAAATCTCCATTCCCTCCCCATTCCTGGGGAAAGGATATTGCAAAATCTCCATTCCCTCCCCACTCTGGGGCCAGCCAGAGGTGGTATTTGCCGTTTCTCTGAACTACTCAAAATTTCTGCTACTGGTTCTCCAGAACCTGCTGGATTTTATCTCTGGCTTCAACTTACAACCACAATTGAGCCCAAAATTTATGTTGATGTGAGAAATTTGTTAAGTGAGTTTGCCCCATTTTACAACTTTTCTTGCCACATTTGTTAAATTGCAGTTGTTCCGTTAGAAACATGGTTATTAAATGAATCTGGCTTCCCCATTGACTTTGCTTGTCGGAAGGTTGCAAAAGGTGAGCACCATGACCCAGGGACACCGAAGCCATCATAAATATGAGTGAGGTGTCACGCCTCTGAATGGAAATCATGTGACCATGCAACTGTCATAAGTCTGAAAAATTGTCATAAAGTCACTTTTTTCAGCACCATTGTAACTTTGAATGGTCTCTAAGTGAACTGTTGTAAGTCAAGGACAGCTGTACTCTGCTTGAGTCTGAGTGAATTATGAAGTCCTCATCTCTAGATAAAGGTAAAGATTCCCCTCGCACATATGTGCTAGTCGTTCCCGACTCTAGGGGGCAGTGCACATCTCTGTTTCAAAGCCGAAGAGCCAGCGCTGTCTGAAGACGTCTTCGTGGTCATGTGGCCAGCATGACTAAACGTCAAAGGTGCATGGAACACTGTTATCTTCCCACCAAAGGTGGTCCCTATTTTTCTACTTGCATTTTTTACGTGCTTTTGTACTGCTAGGTTGGCAGAAGCTGGGACAAATAATGGGAGCTCACCCCGTTACGTGGCACTAGAGATTTGAACCGCTGAACTGCCGACCTTTCGATCGACAAGCTCAGCGTCTTAGCCACTGAGCCACCACGTCCCTTTCTACCCCCAGGTTAAGAGGCGACTTGATCTGGAACACAGGCAGCAATGATCTATCTGAGAACGTTGTAAGGGTTAACAGGAGCATTTGGACTCTTCTAAAAGGCGATATGAATATTATCACAGGAAAGAGTGGTGGAAGAGTTCACACTTCTAGCAACAAGCAGTTGTTTCTAATTAGTCGTGCCTTTCTTTCATGCACTATCCAGAGGTTAATTGATGTATCAACGCCTCTCTCCCTTGAGCACAAACAAGCCTAATCTTTCTTAGTCAGCAGTTATGTCTCCCATAGTCCAATGTGCCTACCTCCAAGCAGAAGGATCACAGCTAATTCCATTATCCAGAAGTCACCACTGATTTTGTACAAAAGAAATCCCATAACACATACAAGAGTTCCATTTGTTCCTTCTCCTCTCCTCCTAATGAAGTCCAGCAGAGGATACAGTAAGCGTAGGCATCAAAGGACCTCATAGACCATTCCTTTGCTTGCTGACTTAATGTTTCAGGAAACTTAAAGCAAAACAATAGTTGCTGGTATCCTCTTTTAACTTCATAAATGCCACTGAAATCTATAGAGACATTCTTGGGAAGTAAAAAAAAATGGGAAAGGGGGTGGAGGGTGGGGAGCAGGCCTAGAAAAAACAGAGTGGGATAAAGTCTCTGGAGGGCTACAGAGTGATTTCACCAGCCTGCTTTCTGCAGAATTGTGTGTGCCCGGCCCACGCTCCACTTTTAACAGCTCTCAAAATCCCAAAGACGCCCTCAAGCCCCCAAAGGCCAGGCCTTGGAGACAGACTCACTTTTTGGTTTAACAGCGCTTGTACCACGTGATTGGCTACCTGCAGAAGAAGGAGGAGCAGATATAAGCACAAAGGGAGACGCTATCCCTCCGTCAGAAGGTGCTGTCGGGGAAAGAGAAGGCAAAGCAGCAGTACCTCATCCAGGCAGCGTTCATAGGTTTCCCGCTGGTTCTCATTGGCTTGCACCAAAGCCAAATTCTCTGCCTGAGGACATAGAGAAGAGTCAGGCTGCTGGTGAATAAAAAGAGGACCTCGAGTTTCTTCTGCGGGAGGCATATGGGAAAAGAAATGAAGCATGGACAACTTTCCTTCTTCTCTCTGCTCCACCCCACTTCTCTCGTCCTTTAAAGTTCCTAACCTACAGCATTGCAAAGCTATGTTTTCTACCTGGGCCCATGGGAAAAGAGGGAGGGATTAAAGGTCATTAGGTTCAAGGGGTGGCATCTCCTTTCGGAAGCCAGAAGATTGTTGTCCCATCCCTTATAAACATGTATCATGTACCCCACTCAGAATACAACGTTTGTATGAAGTGCATATAACTCACACAGGCAGCCTTGGATAGTACAGTGGTCTAAAGCACCCTGTTATTAACACCAGCTGCCTGCAATTATTGCAGGTTCGAATCTCACCAGGCTCAAAGTTGACTCAGCCTTCCATCCTTTCTAAGGTAGGTAAATTGAGGACCCAGTTTGTGGGGGCAATAAGCTGACTTTGTATAAATATACAAAAGTATGAAGGCTATTGCTTAGCGCATTGTAAGCCGCCCTGAGACTCTGGAGAAGGGCGGCATATAAATCAAATTTTAAAAAAAAACATTAGGAAGAGGCAGAAAAGGAATACACAACACATAATGAATTCACTTGGGCCTATATGTCTGGTGTGAGGGCTTTATCTTTCCCTGTATGCCATGTTGGAAAAAAGGGTACCAATTCTGGGGAATTGGGAGTGAATGATTCTTGCTTGTAACACCAAGGGAACACCACGAATTTAACTCATTCACCTACGCGAGTCTCTGTTCCCCCAATAGGCTCATATAACATTCACATTATTTCTATATAGGTAGTCCTCAAGTTACGATAATCAAACTCTGTGGTTCGTTCAGTGAATCCACAATTCACTATCAGACAGTTTTGCTGAAAATGTGAGGGTAAATGCTAGTGGGTTTCAGCAAAACAATTAGAAATCGTGGTTCCCTGATAGTGAGTTGCTGCAAATGGCTATAAATGTGCCCCATTGCCAAGCACCCAAAGTATTTCAAATTCAGGTTGTAAGTACCATGCAGGTAGGTCTGTCAGAACTTCAGTCAATAAGCAACTGATTTTAAGTTGAAGACCATCTATATGTGCCAATGCTGGTGATTCAAGTGAAAAAATAGCTACCGTGAAACAAATTGCTTGCAATGAGAACTCAATTCACTTCTGCCAGCCTTTCATTCAGCTGGTACTCTGGTCTCTGGAACCCCTTAATTCAGGAAGACAAGATCAGGCCTCGTACCTCTAGCTCCCGGAGTCTCTGCAGAAGGTCCTGAGGTGTCCTTGGCTCATGGCCATCCCCTTCTGGCTTCATCTCACTCTGCAGCTCGATTTCAGACATTGTTTCCTTTGGGCAGAGAGAATCGAGTAAAAGAGAGCCAAGTTTCATGCTCCTGCCACAATAAAAGAGCCACCAGCAATTTCAAAGACGGGGGATGGTGGTATAGCAAGGCTGTTCACCAGCTGCTTCCAATAATGCCGTCGGGATTTCTCTAACACAAAGGGTGGTCAGGAATGGAGGAAGAGTTAGGATCCATGCTTATAGAATGCTTTAGGGCCACAGTTCAGCCCCTGATAATCCGAAGAGGTACAGAAGACCATCTGGTATCACAGTGATGCGGGGACCAAGTGATGCCCTAAGCCCAGTCCAACAATGGTGCCCTATGGCCTTTCCATTGCTTAAGTGACTCAATAAGAGCTGAAAACTAAAATTGAGTTGCGGCAGTGAAAGTCTTACAGACATGATGGGGTGGGGGGGACCCTGTGGTGGCCTGCTCCCTTTTGCTTAATGGTTAATCCAGGGCTATGGATGATGCACTGGAATTTGTGGAGCCTATTTTTTTGCTCTTCTTTTACTTTATTCAGACTAGAAGTGGGAAGTCTCTGGGGGCTCCCAACTCTATTTTTAACTCCCAAGCCACCCAAAGCAGGCTTGAAATCGGACCTAGAGTCCGCTGTTTCATGGCAGGGGGTTGAAGGGTAGAAATTGAAGCCTCCAAAAGTCTTCTGCTTACACATTCCCTCCTTTAATTTTTGAATAAAGCACTACATAACCGTGCCAATAAAATCCAGTCACCTTGATCATATTACAATTAGATGGACTGCAGGTGATTTCCAGGGAGTGGATTGCCTCCCCCCAACCCCCACATCAGGATGAGGTATGATGATGATCCCAGCTAATGTCTTGGGCTACCTAGCTCTTTCCCAGCAGTTTCTTACCTTTCTTCAGGGGCCCAGTGATGGACACTATGACAAGCCCAACCTCCAAGCTTCCCTTCATCACTTTTGCCTGAAAGAGAAGCAAAGGGAGTTCAGGGTTGCGCACCCTTCATCAAAGGATTGTTGCCTTAAAGACATACATCAGCATTCAGGCAATGTAAGTGAGCAGCAGAGAAGCCGCAATGAGAGCTATTTTTAAACACAAAGCTCCAACCCCCACAGTCCTTTTCCTCCAAGGATTCCCCCCACCCCCTGCCCGTGGTACGTCTCATTCCATGCTTGTGACGGTTGCTAGAGCGCAGTTTACAAAAGAATGGGGAAACATTTGATGCAGCTGGGGCCAATCTGCTGGGTCATCTTGAAGGAGTTTGGATTTATAGATTTAAGTACCAATTCCTGTGCTCCCAAACCAGTAACTATCAGGAAAGCAACAACCAAAGCACAGCACTCACTACTGCAGCATCCCGGGTGATGCTGAGTTTTGTTTTTGTTTTTGTTTAAGGATGGGATGGTTTTTAAAGAGGACGTGTTAACTGGGAGTAGTCCAGAAGATAATCAGAAATATTAAAATTAGACCTTCTACAACATGGGTGTCAAACTCGTGGCATCACATTGCTGTCACGTGATGTTTTGCGATGTTTTTCCCATTTGCGGAGCTGGGGTGGCCATGGTCTGCGTCAGGGGTGAAATTCAGCAGGTTCTAACAGGTTCTGGAGAACCGGTAGCAGAAATTTTGAGCAGTTCAGAGAACTGGCAAATATCACCTCTGGCTGGCCCCAGAGTGGGCTGGGAATGGGGATTTTGCAGTATCCTTCTCCTGCCGTGCTCAAGCCATGCCCACCAAGACATACCACACCCACCAAGCCACGCCCTCAGAACCAGTAGTAAAAAAATTTGGATTTCACCACTGGTCTGCGTGTGATGCATCCAGCCTACAGGCTGCCAATTTGACACCCCTGTTCTACAAGCAGAGACATTTAATACATTTGGAGATCAGAAGCAAGGCTCTCGTCATCCATTATGTTCAGTTTGCAAACTTCCCCAGGTCATCTTGTCTGGCCACAGATAAGAGAATGAATCCAGGGGCGATGGACCAATGTCAAATCCAGCAGAGCTTCTACAATGTGTAGCCAAAATGAGCTTTTTCAGCATAGGAGGAGCAGGTTCCTCCTGTGGCATCGGATTAGTTTAATCCATAATATATTTTAATTTGCTTTTGGCTTAATGCAATTTGAGAATCCAGCCATTATTTATAAACTGCGGTTTACTGTTTTACATGACATAGAAATCAACCCACTATGGTTTGCTCAGCAAACCATTATTAAAGCCATGGCTTACAATCCACATGCCCTGACAATGATTTTAAGAAGACGTACCACATGAAGCCCAGCAATGTTCAGTTTCTGATGCAGTGATTCTTAATCTTGGCAACTTTTAAGATGTGGACTTCAACACCTGGCTGGGGAATTCTGGGAGTTGGAAGTCCACAGATCTTAAAAGTGGCTAAGGTTGAGAAACAGTGCTCTGATGTATTATGTACCCTGACAGGAGAAACTCATCCCTTGAAATCTTGCATTTATTTATTTGATTTATGTCTTAGTGACATAAATCTTCTTACAGCAGCTTACAGAACTTAAAAATAAAAAAAAAAACTATCTGAACTATTAGAGACAGATCATAAGTCACAGTAAAAACAAATACCAAAATCACCTCACAATTAAAAGCATGACTGAAAAAGATGCATCTTAAAACTTTGAAATGTAGGGGCTAAACGTAACTCCCAAAGGAGTACATCTACAACCTGAGACAATGAACAAAAAAAACCTCCCTCATATCACACCATACATCACCTTCACACCACCAAGACAAACCTTTGACAGTGGGACATTTCCATATGACCTGCTGCAGATCTTAACGAGAGGTGGTTCCTTACGCAGAGGCCCTAAGCCACTGGTTCTCAACCTGTGGGTCGGGACCCCTTTGGGGGTCGAACAACCCTTTCACAGGGGTCGCCTAAGACCATCCAAAAACACATATTTTCAATGGTTTTAGGAATATTTTTATGGTTGGGGGTCACCACAACATGAAGAACTGTATTAAAGGGTTGCGGCATTAGGAAGGTTGAGACCCACTGCCCTAAGCAATGTTGAACCAGTAGAAAGGGCAAAATGGGAACTCAAGAACAATGCACCTTCTCCTAATTTCATGATGCACTGGAGTAGACATGACCAACACAAGCTTTGCTTAACACCATCAGGTAAGATTTCTGGATTCAGCACATATGCTGAGATTTGCATGTTTGTTTTTTAACCAAGCTCCCCCACTCAGGGAAAGGGTTATCTGTGAGAAGACAGATTGCCTATAAAATGCCCAGCACCTGTGCTGCTGTTGTCCTGTCCCTTTCTATCTAGCCACTACAGCAATTGTTGGCTATAAAAGGTGAGCAGGGAGGCAACGATGGTGGTAGTATGTGGGAGAGAGGGAAGGAGGTGTATGTGTTCATAAAGCAACCTGAAGCAGCATAAAGCAGATATACTGATTTCCAGCAGTAGGACTCATAAATACCGGTAGTAGTTGGAGGAGCAGTAGGAGATGTAGCAGAAATGGGAAAGAATGGAGTAGTGAGCAGTGAGACCTTTGAGTGCTTGTGTGTGTGTTGCCTAAAGATCTGTGTGGTTGTGTTGGCTCTTGGATTTTTGAGCCCATTGACTTGGATATATGTAAAAGAACCCGTGACAGTGTCCAAAGTCACCTAATCAATTTTACTTGATCCGTAATTTGACATACTTTCCCAAATCCAGCTTTCTCAGGCTCAACATTTTATGCAGGGTTTGATGCAGTTTGTAATTTTCAGGGGATTCTAAAGGTTCCAAGCAGCTAGACGTCAGATTTAAGAAGAGGGAATTAGTGCTGCAAATTGCTATGAAAGATTGCCACGATGTTAGAAAGAAAGCCAGAAACCACTGTATTGAAGGCAATAGGGTATTTCATCCAGCATTTCTGTGGCTTTGCAGTACCAATGCAGAAGCTGATGTTGGAGCTTTATATAAAAGGAACCTGCAAATTAAAAGCATGAACACAAATCTGGAATTTATTGGTGAATCCCACATACACCATGTCCCCACTCTAAGTGACAAACCTAACAAGCAGAACTATGTACTTTTCCCTTTATCAATAAATAGCCAAACAGGGTGGCCACTCTTTTATATATTCAAGGGTACCTCTAAATTCTACTGAGAGAGACAACATTCATCTAACCTGCAATTCGTTTTGTTAATGAGCTTTCTCGTTACCAAGATAATTTTGAAGTTACATGAAGTTCTTTATCCCTTAGAACAGTGTCTTGCCAATTTTAAGACATGTGGATTTCAACTCCCAGAATTCCCTAGCCAGCTTCCACATCAACTGCGGAGTTTGCAGTTGAAGTCCACACATCTCGAAGTTGCTATAGTTGAGAAACACAGAGTAAGTAACCTGCCAAATGTAGCCCAACAGGTGAATGGCAAAGTTTAAATTAGAGGGAAATCAACATCGTCTTGAGTTTGGTTGTTGTTGCAGCTGTAGCTTCTCTGACTAGCCTACCCCACAGATTGGTTGGAAAGATAAAATAAAAACTTGGAATGGAAGTCATTTTGTGTTCCTTAGAAGAAGAATGGGCAGAAACCAAACGAGCAATACAAACCAAAATTCAAAGCAAATGCTGATGTATAATTTTCATAAAGAGACCCCAATTTGGGTCATGAAAATACAAGAAGTTATCTTGCCTATAAAAAGTTAAAGGTACTGTTTGACCTGAAAGTCACATGGGTGTTTGAGAAATTCAAAGATCCAGAATTATTTTTTTTATTCTCTCTCTGGGGGGGAAAACCCCCCAAACCACTTCCATGGGAGTTTATTTCTATAATAGGAAACAAGATTAAAGAGATTATAGGAGAATCTTTATCCTATAGCTCAATCTTCTCCAGCCTGGTCTTTGCCAGATTTGTTTGAACCGCAATGGCTATAATTGGAAAAAGCAGGGGGGAGAGAGGAGGTTTAGCCAGCTAACTCAAATAATTCTCTTTCCAATTACAGAATTGCTGAAGAAATTGCTTCAGAGTGGTCTGAAGGAGGAAAAGTTAGATCACTGTATTCATCTTCTATTCTAAATTGTTGAATAATTCCCTGAAGAATATAAAAGGATGAAGACAAATGCAGTCGCCACTAATTTTGTCCCTGGAGGAAGAACCCAGCATTTCAATTTAGCTTTGAGAAAATAAAACATATACAATGCAGAATTAGTATTCAGCCTCACCCCTTCATAGGTTCAAATAATTTTTTTAAAAAATCTTTGAAAGTTGCAGATATGTGTATATGTTCCACCTTCTTATTTCCCTGCAAAATTCATCATTTTAAAACACACAAGAAAACTGCTCTGCAGATTTTGGGGAACAAACATGCAAAATACTAATTAAAAATCATCCACTTAAGCATCTTCTCTCCCCTCTGACCCCATTCAGTCATCCCCTCCCCAAATTTCGTTCCAGGGCAAGGTTTTCAATCTTGGCATTTTTAAAAGGCATGGCTGGCTATGGAATTCTGGGAGTTGAAGTCCACACATCTTAAAATTGCTCAGGTTGAGAAACACTGCTCCAGGGTATTAAAATGCATCTATTTTCAGAACAGCTAAGATATATTTAAACTATCTTGGCCATGTTAAAAATATGTCTGGCTTACCCATATTTTAGAAAGCAAAGCTCAAGGAATCTACTTTCCTTGCAATGCATTCACTGGTTTTGGCATTTTGATTACGCTACATTCAGTAATAATTAGTTCTTTTGCTGTGTCTCAATAGTGGAACTCAAAGAAAAAGGAGTCCCAAGAGAGGAATGAATTAGTTCAGTCAACCAGCACAGAAATTTATGCTTAGCGTCCACAATCCCAGGAGTTTTCACTATTTGCCAGCCCAAGGGAGACAGAATAGTTTCCAAAATCCTCAGAACAACTGGGTGAGGGGAAAAAAACCCAGGAGTTATCTACAGAAACTAGTAGAACCACCACACATATTTTAATATTTTCATAAAACAACACAAAAATAAACTCTTTGAATACTGCTTTTAAAAGGCAGCTTCAAAAATTATATGAATTATATGATTGAGCTTGGAAGAAAACTAGGGTGAGCAGGTTTGGGCAAGAGAACTGGGAAATAAAATTCCCACCTTAATTGGAGCTCCAACAAGAAAGTAAGTGTAATATAGTTTGGCTCTCCCTCAAAAGAAAAAAAAACCTAGTAACATGCTTTTTTTTTTCCTTTTTAAAAGAAATCTTGACAGATGCAACCCCAACATAACCAGATGGAAAAAGATTCCTTATTACATAGGAGTTCCCAATCTTTATCAGGCTGAAACTGGCCCAGGAGACAGTCTTGGCACCACAGTTTTTCACTTTGTGGGCCCCTCAACACTCCCACCATACTGATACCTGTGACTTCTCTGAGACATACAGTGAATTAACAAATGTTGTCATTCGGGATTTCTGATTCAACTGTGGCTTTGTATATAGTTCAATAAGCCACACTAAAAGCTCCCTGTAAAAAAGGCAGCCTCTGTCTTGCAAATAGAGCCCGTTTCCTTTCAAACCACCATCCTCCCCCCCCCCTTCCAAGTTCCCAGAGTCTCTTGCAAAAAAGACGCCCTTCTCTGTCTCATACATCTTACACATACCTTGCTGCACGTCAAGAAACAGTCCTGGCTGGCCTTTGCACCTACCAGGGTACTTATTCCAGGCTACTCAAGGGCATTCAGCAGGTCTAAACTAGCGTGCTGGAAAGCCTGCGTTTTCTTGGCTGCATTGCATTTCCGATTTGGGGGTGGTGGGGGAAGGGAAAAAGGGGAAACTGCAGGGCCAACCTCTGTATGCATGGCACAAAGAGCCCTACACAGATCTCACGGACTGTCGGCAGGGAACATCTGGGCGTCACTTCAATCTAAATCCCCAGCAAGAAAAGAAATGCAACTGTAGTGGTCTCTTTTTCTTTTTTTTCCTCTAAAGAACGAACGCTATCCTGCCGCAGAAGCGAAAAAATCTCCAGATTTCGCCCTTCTGCAACAGCCTCCCTCGGGATCCCGCTCCTCTGCTATACAGATGCATCCCGTCCAACAGTGGAACTTCGCAGCCCAGGTTCCCAAACCCAGTTTCGGGGCGACCCCTCGAGAGACAAACCGCTTCTTCTCCCCCCACCCCGCAGACCCTCTTTCCCCGCCGTTCCCCCAAACCCCGCAAAGCTCTCTCCAGCGCTGCTAGCCTTCCGAGCGTCGCCACACGTCCTCCTCTCCCGCAAATCCTACAAGCCGCCCGACGGTCCTCGATCCACACACGTTCCTTGCCGGCTCCGGGAGAGCTTTGGAAACGCGCAGCTGCTTTCTTCTCTTTCAAACTACATGGCCCACAAGTCGGGGCAGCTCCCTCCCCTCGCAGTTCCCGGGCTCCTGCTGCAGCAGCTCCCCAGCCAGTGCTCCGTTTTAGACACCCGACATTTTCCAAAGCGCTCGCCCTCTTCCCACCCGCCCGTCTCCTTTTAAGCCCCCCCAAGTAACCCCTTTAACACTCAGCCTCTCCGCCAGCGCTCTTAAACTTCGTCCTCCCCACTGTCCGCTCCTCCAGCCCCTAAAAGCGGTGGGGTTGGGGACCGAGGCTGAGCTCGCCTACGCCACGGAGGCCCCCGGTACCTTTGGCGCATCCTTCCCGCGACACGGTCCGACTCGGGGCCTGCTATTGTTGGGTGGTGTGGAGGCGGAGGCAGAAGGAAACTCACGGCTCGGAGCTCCGCCTTATCCGTCTCCCCACCTCAGCGCGGCCCATCTCGGCCCAGACCCTCCGCCCCCCACCCATCCTTTTCGCAGCCCATCTGGCTGAAGGGGGATTTCCACTACCGAGGGAAGAGAAGGGAAGGGGGGAATCTACCCAAGCAGCGTTGCCGAGAGGGTTGCAAAACGGGGTGGGGTGGGGTGGGGATGGATAAATGCAGCCGCTTTCAGAATTAAGGATGATTATGCTCATAATAAATACATGTGTGGGGGAAAATGCAGGATTCCACACAAATCAGATTGCCAAATAGAGCGGCAGTTAATCCAGATATTTCCACCCGCCCACATACATACATATTTCTGTTCAGGTTTGTATCTTTAGAGAACAAACTCCTATAAGTAGCTGCTAGTATGCTCAAAGGGCAACATTTTTTTCCCAGTTCAATCAAATAGTTTGTAAGATGAATTCCTGGGGGACCCTCACTATGTGTCTCCCCCCCCCCCAAATAAGATCATCAGCGAAAATGGCTGATATCTTAGGGCAGTCTCTCAGAGGACATCTAACTGAGGTCCCCAAGGTCATGTTTTCCATTCCTAGCCCTGTGGCCTGTTTGGTAATGGCCTCAAACCTGAAAAAAATAAATTCATTTTACCCCTATGCAGTTTGCTCTTTAGTCTCAAGGACACTCTGGAATCAGGGGCCCTCAAATGAGAGGAATGAAAAGCCCCAGTTTTCTTTCTCCACAGTTTCCCTCCATTGGAAATATTCTGTTCTTGCTCTGCAGCTGTGGATTTCAAAAATCTCTACTGTGGAGGTAGAGATGATCCTGCTCAATTTTCTGCTTTTACTTATGATAGCTGCCCATCTTATGCAACATAACCTTGGGCGGCTTGCAAACAGCAGTAAAAGCACAATAAAAGCATACAAACCATTACAGCAAACTCTTGGCATCCTCCCATACATCCATACATACCACCATACATCCGCCCCCAAAAAACCTTTCAGCTTTACCCTACCCCAATGGTTGTGAGAAAAGTTAGGTCTTTGTGGCTTTGTAGCCACAACTGTTTGCTAAGAGAGAGACAAGCAGGAATTTGAGAGACGGTTCTAAGAAAAGTCACACACAAATGAGAGATCTTTAATCCTCCTACAATTTTGCAGCTGCAGCTCTCTTTTTCCAGCAGCTTGCCTAGAATGGACGGTTCAGATAAGCAACGTCCGTTTTCTAGAACTATTTGGTGACCATGATGGGAAGGTGTGAAAGAAACCTCCATGTAAAGAGCAGCAGCACTTCTCTTAGCAACCATTTGGAAATGATTTGCTCGTCCCTAACTTCCCAGATCCATGTACATGCTATGACTCCACCTTCAAAGCAACAATTCCCTTTTGTTATTGACTCTGTCTCACTTGGCCTAAGTGTGGATGCTGGCAACTATGTCTAATTCTGGTTTTCTTTATTATTCCAGATATAGCAGAGTAATTAAAATGGAGCAGGGTAATGAAACAAGTACAAGAATAATCTGGGGTCTACAGTCCAAGACAATATTCTTGGGTACTAAGAAAAGTAGAATTATCACTCTTAAAATGTCTAAAACATAAACTTCTTACAGTTATGTAACGAAAAATTGCAATAGCACACAAATCTTGCCCCTGGTTCATCCATCTTAATGAGCCATATTAAACCAATTATGGTATGTGGAACCATGATTTGTTAAAGGTACAAACTAAAAACCATGGCTTCTCTTGAGTTATTCTGTCTAGAAGTAGTCACTGCACTCTAGATCATAGGCAGATCAGGGGTGAAATCCAGCAGGTTCTAGAGAACCGGTAGCGGAAATTTTGAGTAGTTCAGAGAACGGGCAAATACCAACTCTGGCTGGCCCCAGAGTGGGTTGGAAATGGAGATTTTGCAATATCCTTCCCCTGCCACGCCCACCAAGCCACGCCCACAGAACCGGTAGGGAAAATTTTTGAATTTCACCCTAGGCAGATGCTTTCTGATGGCAAAGTTGTAGCTACAACAGTTGTATCATGTGAACACAGCCAGAGTGGCTTGGTTCGCAAGTAACATTAAACAAGAAACCATAGTTGAGTTCATAAATTATGCAGAACCGAATCTAAGCAAACCACAATTATAGCTTCCTGTAATTCAGGCAATGTATTATTGTGTCCATTTATGAAAGAATATAAGGTGGCAGCAGTTAATTACAATTAATGATCTCACTTTAAACTATTTCTTACTGAAACTCTAAAGTATATACCAAGCACATTAGACTACATAAAGAAATCTCCTATACTTTATACTTTTTGTATAGGAAATTGAATGATTAACTATTTTCACCTTAGACCAGAAGGAGGCAAAATTTCTTTTGAAACTGTTTCTCTCTCATAAAAACTGCTCTTTTCAAAAATGACCACAAATTAAAACACAAAAAGAAAAAACATTTCATTTTTAAAATAAAAGACTATTTTCGCCCAATTAAATTGTTTTATATTTCATCAATAATTTTAAACATCTAGAAATATTGGCAGCTGGAAAGAGAGAGACATATACTAGACAAGGTGTTGGACTGGAACCAAGAGGGTCTAAATTCAAGTCCCTACTCAACTGGATAAGTGGGTCATTGGTCTCTTGCTGCCAAGTATACTGGTAATCCTTGATTTACAACCAACCATTTTTTATTTTTTTTAATTTGATTTATATGCCGCCCTTCTCCGGAGACTCAGGGCGGCTTACAATGCGCTAAGCAATAGCCTTCATACTTTTGTATATTTATACAAAGTCAGCTTATTGCCCCCACAAACTGGGTCCTCAATTTACCTACCTTAGAAAGGATGGAAGGCTGAGTCAACCTTGAGCCTTGGTGAGATTCGAACCATTTACTAACTGTTCAAAGTTACAATGGCACTGAAAAATGTGACTTGCAACCAATTCTTGCCCTTACAACCGACGCAGCATCGCCACAATCATATTATCAAAATTTGGTTGCTTTGCATTCAGCATTTATTTACAATGGTTGCAGCATTCTGGGGTCATGTGATCACCATTTTTACAATGTTCCCAGCCGGCTTCCAGCAAGCAAAGTTAATGGGAAAAGCTAGAATTGTTTAAAGATGGCATGATTCACATAACAATGACTCATGCTCTATATGGGGCTGCCCTTGAAGAACATTCAGAAGCTCCAGATGGTGCAAAATGCAGCGGCCCGCATGGTTTTGTGCAGATCTCTGTGTGCACTTGTATCACTTCTCCTGCAGGAGCTGCATTGGTTCCCGATTTGCTTCCAGGTGCAATTCAAGGCTTGGGACCAGGTTAGCTGAGGGACTGTCTTTTACTGGTCACACATCTACCTGATCCACCAGGGTGGGGAGGCAAGGAATGTTGCAGGTCCCATCCCCTAGGGCCGTGATGGCGAACCTATGGCACGGGTGCCACAGGTGGCACGCGGAGCCATATCGGTGGGCACGCGAGCTCAGCTCCGATACACATGCGTGTGCCAGCCAGCTGATTTTCAGGCTTTCTGGGCCCACCAGAAGTCAGGGAACACACTGTTTCTGGCCTCCAGACGGCCTCTTGGGAGGGTGGGGAAGGCCGTTTTTGCCCTCCCCAAACTCCTAGAAAGGCTCTGGAGCCTGGGGAGAGCAAAAAGCGGGCCTACCGTGCCATCACGTGCCAAAAGTGGGGGGGGAGCGGCGCATAGAATTATGGATGTGGGCACGGGTGTGTGCGACCCTATCGCGCTCCCCCCACTTTTGGCACACGATGGCAAAAAGGTTAGCCATCACTGCCCTAGGGAGATACCCCTGGTGGGACCCAGAAGAATGGCCTTCTCCGTGGTGGCTCCCTCTCTCTGGAACATCATTCCCTCAGAGATTAGAATGGCCCCTACTCTAACACACTTCCGGAAGGCGCTGAAGACTTGATTCTGCCAGCAGGCCTGGAGAATGCAGAGCAGGATGGAGCCCGTTGAATGGCTTGTGTGATGTGTTGTCACCGGGGCGGGGGTTATTTTATTATATTATTATATTCATTTATTATATGATTCTCTCTTTTATTAGTTTTATTGTTTTTTATATGAGGTTTTTCTATTCTTGTAAGCTGCCTTGAGTCGCCATGTGCGAATAGGCAGCAATATAAATTTCATAAATACATTTCATAAATAAATAAATAAATCAGGGATGTTAAACTCATGGCCCACAGGCCAGATGCGTCACACACTGGCCACCCAACCCCCCATTTTAACAAAGGGGGGAAAATCACAATACGTCACATGACGACAATGTGATGCGCAAATTTGACACCCTCGGTTTAAAGCATCAAAAAGGTTGTAAAATTGGGTGCAACTCAGTTAACAACTGCCTTGCTTAACAATGGAAATTCTGGTCTCAATTATGGTCATAAAGTATGGACCACCTGTACCAGATAAAATGGTTGCTCTGTCATCAAACCTGTACAGGCTGCCATCTTAAACAATCAACAGAAATGCAGGAGAGCAATGCAATCAAATACCGTATCTATCTTGCAGATACCGTGAAATAATGAAATAGTATTACTGCTTTAATTTGAAAATCCCACTTTAGGAAAATTCCGATCAAGCTTTCTATTTAGAGCAATCGAACAGAGAGTCAACTTTCACTATTTTATCTAAATTGTAATTCAGACATTTCCCCTGTGCTGATGGGAATTCTTGGCTTCTTTGCAGCTTTATATAAGTATTCTAAATCAAGCTATCATCTTCAGCCCTAAACTTAATTATTCTTTTTATGTTGGTGAAAAAGCTATTCAGTGTAAAAAAATTGAAGCAGAATATGGTTGATCTGGAGAATTTACTACAGGAAATAATCATAATAATTTATTAGGCTAATACTTTGCTGAAAATAACATGCAGACCTTCAAGCAAATATAATTAGCTTTTCAGGGAAAAATTAAAAACAATAAATACCATTTATTAAAACAGCTTAGTCTTAACAAATTTGCTTTGAGATGACATGTATTTATTTAAAAGATTTATATGGCCGCCCATCTTGTAAAACCCAACTCTGGGCAGCTCACAACAATAATAAAATTAAGAAAAGGGGAGAGGAGAGGAGAGGAGAGGAGAGGAGAGGAGAGGAGAGGAGAGGAGAGGAGAGGAGAAGAGAAGAGAAGAGAAGAGAAGAGAAGAGAAGAGAAGAGAAGA